>CAMZMU010000051.1:62074546-62628459 GCA_947311845.1 Poa pratensis | reverse complement strand
AAGCTGAAGATGCCGGGACCAATGGTACAATTACCATCAGTGGCAACTTCAAGAAAGCAAAGGAGTGCGAGCGTGGCAACGCCGCCTTCGCTGAGGCAGTCCTCCACGCAGAGGATTAGCCATGTTGAAGGAGCTCGATACGTCGCACAGTTGCCGGAGCATGTAAAGACCGCTGAGCAAAAGAACACTTTCAAGGCGTCCGAAGACACAAAGAAGGCGGATCTGGTCCCAGGTGACAGCTCCAAGCAAGTCACCATAGGGGCTGGCTTGGACGACAAATAGGAAAGCGCGCTCGTCAGGTTCCTCCGTGAGAATCAGGACATCTTTGCATGGTCATCAGCTGACATGCCAGGTGTCCCGAGGGAACTTGCCGAGCACTCTCTTAACGTCTACGAAGGAGCCAAACCAGTGAAGCAAGGAATAAGCGCTACGGTGAGAAGAAGCGGACAGCAATAGGGAAGGAGATCATCAAGTTGCAAGAAGCCAAGTTCATTAGGGAGGTAGTACACACTGATTGGTTGGCAAATCCTGTAATGGTTCCAAAACCTAATAAGGAAATGAGAATGTGCATTGATTATACCGGTTTGAACAAGTGCTGTCCTAAGGACCACTTTGCTTTGCCTCGTATAGATCAGGTCATAGACTCCACAGCCGGCTCCGAGCTGCTGTGCTTTTTGGATGCGTACTCCGGGTACCACCAAATCAAAATGCGAGAATCCGACCAAATCAAAACAGCGTTCACTACGCCCTACGGGACCTTCTGCTACATCACGATGCCCTTCGGTCTAAAAAATGCCGGCGCAACGTATCAGCGGTGTATGCAAAGATGCCTTCACGAGCAAATTGGCCGCAATGTTCACGTCTATGTTGACGACATTGCCGTCATGTCAAGAAAGAAGGCAGATTTGCTTGACGATTTGAGAGAAACCTTTGATAGCCTCCGGGTATATGGATGAAGCTCAACCCGAAAAAATGCGTCTTCGGGGTTCCTGCCGGCAAATTGCTTGGCTTTATCGTTTCCGAACGAGGGATAGAAGTGAATCCAGAAAAAATCAAAGCGATCCTCAACATATCCAGGCCCAAGGACCTGAAGGACGTGCAGCGACTTGCCGGCTCGGCGGCTGCCGTCAGTCGTTTCATTAGCCGTCTTGGTGAGAAGGCACTGCCTCTCTACCGGCTTCTGAAGAAATCCGACAACTTCGAGTGGACAGACGAAGCAGACGCCGCCTTGCAGCAACTCAAGGACGCGTTAACGTCTGCTCCAATTTTGGCAGCTCCTCGTTCGCAGGAACCAATGCTGCTTATCGCGGCAACTAACTTGGTTGTTAGCGTGGTACTGGTTGTGGAACGCAAGACGGAAAATTCAGACTTGCCGGAACAACGTCCGGTTTACTTCATCAGTGAAGTATTTTCCGCCTCAAAACAGCGTTATCCGCATTACCAGAAGCTGGTCTACGGTGTTTTCTACGCCGCCAGGAAGTTAAGGCACTATTTCCAGGAACATTCAATAACGGTGGTGAGCAAGGCACCTCTGGGGGATATCATCAATAATACAGATGCAACAGGCCGCGTTGCCAAATGGGGCATTGAACTTGCCGCCTTCGACATCATGTATAACCCAGAACGGCCATTAAGTCTCAAGCCTTAGCAGATTTGTAGCGATTGGACGGAGGCCATGGACGAAGTACCTCTCCCTGAAGATGCATACTGGATCATGCACTTTGATGGATCAAAAATGCTTCAGGGCTCGGGGGCTGGCATTGTTTTAAGAAACCCTCAAGGAGACAAGCTTAGTTATGTGTTACAAATTCACTTCAAGGCAACTAATAATGTTGCTGAATACGAAGCTCTCCTTCATGGTTTACACATTGCCAAGGAACTTGGCGTCCACGTGTCCTCTGCTACGGAGATTCAGACTTGGTGGCGCAACAGATACGTGGTACTTGGGACACAAAGAGCGAGACAATGGCGGCATATCGAGCTACCGTTGACGAATTCGCCAAGTGTTTTCTAGGCTACGAGGTCCGCCACATCCCAAGAGCTCAAAATGAGGCGGCAGATACACTTGCCAGAATGGGGTCTGAACGCAAAAAGGTACCAAAAGATGTTTTCCTGGAACACCTACACAAGCCGTCAATAAAGGAGCAGACCTCCTTGACCCAGAATCGGCAGAACCAGTTGACAATGCTAGCTATGCCGTCTACTTGGTAAAGCCGGATTGGACGACGCCATATTTGGACTTCCTGATCAATCAGGAGTTACCGGATGATGAGGTTTTGAAAAGGCAAATAATAAGAAGAGCCAAGGCATTTACAATAATCAAAGGCGAATTGTACAAGCGTAGCACCACTGGTGTTTACCAACGCTGCATTTCGCCCGAAGAAGGCAGAGAACTGTTGGATGAGATACATGCCGGCGTATGTGGACATCATGCTTCCTCACGCGCCCTTGTTTCAAAAGCCTTCCGACAAGGTTTCTATTGGTTGACAGCCAAGCAAGATGCAGAAGACATTGTTAAAAGATGCAGGGGCTGCCAACTTTATGCCAGACAATCACACATGCCGGCTCAAGAGCTTAAAACAATACCCATCACATGGCCTTTCGCAGTCTGGGGCTTGGACATGGTTGGTCCGTTTAAAACGGCGCCTGGTGGCTACACACATTTACTTGTGGCTGTAGACAAGTTCACCAAATGGGTTGAAGCTAAGCCTATCAAAAAGCTAGACGGCGCCACAGCCGCAAACTTTCTGTGGGGAATAATCTCTCGGTTCGGGGTGCCTCATAGCATCATCACCGATAACGGCACTAACTTGTCGCAAGGCGAAGTCGAGGAATACTGTTATAAGCATGGTATCCGCCTAGATCTAGCCTCAGTAGCACATCCGCAGGCAAACGGTCAAGTAGAGCGTACAAATGGTTTAGTCTACAAGGAATCAAACCACGTCTCGAAGTACCATTGCACAGAGCGGCTGGGGCTTGGGTGGATGAATTGCATCTGTCCTTTGGAGTTTACGCACAACTCCAAACAGATCAACCAAGTTTACTCCTTTCTTCTTAGTCTATGGCGCAGAAGCAGTGTTGCCAACCGACATGATGTACGATTCTCCCAGAATTCAAGCCTACGTCCAGGAAGACGCAGAAGATGCAAGACAGGATGGCCTTGACCTACTTGATGAAGAACGAGATGTGCCCTTGCACGATCCGCCATCTATCAGCAAAGTTTGAGGCGTTATCACAGCAGAAGGGTGCGGCAACGAAGTTTTAGAGTTGGTGACCTGGTCTCCGCCTAATCCAAGATAGGAAGGGCTTGCATAAGTTATCCCCGCCTTGGGAAGGACCTTTTGTGGTCAGTAAGGTGTTGCTCAATGGTTCTTATTACTTGGTCGACGCACGAGACGGATACAAGAAGAAGCGAGGTCGCAAGCGCAAAAGGAAGGTTGACGACAAGTACGAAGAAACCAAGCGACCTTGGAACATTGAGCAGCTACGTCCTTTTTACACTTAGCAATTTCCACATTGTAATAAGTACTATATGATTATGAAATAAAAGTCTGTGGTTTGCTCATTCAGTTTTGGGATCATGCCATCTTTTGTCTTTTCTCGCAATCATATATCTGTTGTCATAAAAGTTACCAAACAAAATAAGTTTTGCTCCGTGCTAAGGTTCAAACTTTTTGACATTTGCCGTCTGCCGGCTAAAAACGCAAACAATCTTTGCACCGCCTAATATGCTTATCTGTCTGTTTGTGTGTGGGTCGCCTAGTAGTATGTCGTTGGCACCAACATGCTGGCTTTGGTCTCTGAGTCTAAATTAGTTGGTATTGCACCTGGTTGGCTCAGCTAAAGTAACTAAGATGAGGTTCCGCCAACATATGAAAAAGCTAAACATGCAGCGAGATACATATTAAGGCGGGCCACTTAAATAAGCCTACCGCCAAGTGTAGCATAAAAGTTGGCCCATAAATATTTACAACCCAAAATAAAGTTTTATGCGTTAACAGATTAACGCAGTGTTTTGTGCTGCCTTTGCAGGAGGAGTCAAGGGATTGCCGCCTTGGTAGAGCTGGTGGAGAGATCCTGGGGGCTGACGCCGGCATTCTTGGGGCTGGCTCCGCCATCCTTGGGGCTGCGCTTGTCGGCTCCGGCTTCGCCTTCTCGCCTCGGCAGCTTCAGGATCCGCCAAGGAGGGATCGGCTACGGCAACATGCGGGTCCGGGTGTTCCTTGTAGAACTTGCGGATGTCAACCATGTTGGCAACCCGGGTCGCATAGCCGCGAACAGACCGCAGCACGTCCTGCATCACGATGGCTTGGTTGTTTTCGTCTTCGGTGGGGAAGTACTCGGTGACTTGATGAATATCAGCCTCCGGGTACCACGCCGCCGTCATTGCCAATGCCAACTTGGCGCCGCCTCGTGCTGCTGAGCGTAGCGTGCTGTCGTGTTCGGCTGCCGCCTTCTCCAGCAGGTCCGGCAGAGCATCGAAGATGACGGGATCGCCGTCCTCCCCAGGGTAGAACTTGGCGGCAAATGCTTTGCCTGCGCCGACAATCTGGTTGACGATTTCGCCAACTTTCAAGATTCGGGCAAGGCGCGGCGTCGTAGCCAGGTCATCTCCCAAGCTAGCCGGCACTGCACAAACACAAAGTTACACACTGCAGCTTCAAGTTTCAAGAGTGCAAGGTGACAAAGATGAAGGATTAGAGACATACCCAAGACATGTCGTGGATGGCGTTGACCTCATCCAGATGGTTCTCAAGCGTTTCCTGAGCTAGCTGGACCGCCTTCGACAGTTGGTCCTGCTGCTCCTTGGCGTTCTTGTTCACCTGGTCAGGTTGTTGCTCATGGCCTCAAGTTGTCCCGTCAACTTGCTAACCTCGGCAGCATGGGCCAACGCCGCTCATCCAGCTCCTTGGCGTGATCCGCCTTCAGCTTCCACCAGCCCGGCAAGATCTGCAGCTTCGTTCATCAAAGCTTGCATGTCAGTGGAGTTCTTGAGAATATCTTGCGCAGTGTTTAGTAATTCTACAAATAAAAAGAAAGACGACTAAAATACTTGTCGGAAAAGGAAAAGAAGTCGGACGAAAAGAAGGCAAAGAAAGCTTTGTCACCTTCATCCTTCTTGCGAGCTCTTCCAAGCTCGCAATTTGGGCGTTCTTCAACTCCACGTCCTGCTGCAGTTGCTGGCATTCCTTGTTTTTCTTCTCTTGAGCACGAATAGCTCAAGATTGGAAGCAAGAACGGCCTGCATGCACGAAAACAACATTATGGTTAGCACTATTTAGTCAACGAGACCACTTTGCCGGCTAAAATTTTTCAGCCGCCAAAGTGCTCGGGGGCTGGGACCATAGGCTATTTTACCTCAAGTTGTCCGTGCAGGGTCTCGTGGAGTTCGTCCATGTGCGCGTACCATTTGCGGGTACCGTCACGCATGGTCTTAGTGTTTGCCGGGGGTCTTGCAACCCTTTGCCAGATTGAGAGCCAGGATGGGAGGATGATCCGCCTGTTGCCGCCATCTGGTCATCCATCTCCTGCTTCATGGCAATAAATCGAGCGGCATCACTAGCCGAAGCTTCAGCCGTCTTGGAAGTGGTAGGTCCGGCAACTGATTTTTGCCCGCCTTCTCCGTAGCCGCCTCTGGGTACCAGCAGCTGTGTACGTTCCCTGGCATACAACCACGGGAACGCCAACTGTGGGCGTTGTCGGCGCAGCGGCTGGAGAAGAGCGTGGTGGCTTGCCCCTGCCGGCAGAATCTTCAAGTTGGAGCGGAGCTTGGGCATGGCAGGCTTGCCCCTGTAAGCAGAAAAGTGCAAGTTTGTCAGCACAAACTTATATCAAAATAGCTAAGTCAGGGAAAGCAAAAGTTTGCTTACCGCTTGAAGGGGACATTCCCCACGGTCTCATCCTCTGCATCGACAGAGGTGGCCGCCTTCTTCCTCTTCTCCAAATCCTTGGTGGAGGCTCAGCTTGCGCTTCTTCGATTTGCTGGCACCGGTGTCGTACCAGTTTGGAGCCAACTCTTCCTCCCCCAAGGTTTGCAGCTGAAAAGGAAAAAGACAATATTAATCCAGTACCCAGTGGGTAAGGATGTCAGTGAAATGACAAAGTAGCTTTGACTTACCGCTGGGGCTGGGTTGTCATGGGTGAACATGGCGACGCCTTCAGCCGCCTTCACCGACAGAGGCTTGATAAGCTCTCTGAGCCGGTATCTAAGGCATCCTGATCAAGGGTGCTGTTGCCGGCGTCATCCGCCTTGTACTCGCACATCTTCAGTGGGCGATGGCGGAGTGGCATTATCTTCCTCGACACCCAGCAGATGACGGTGTCAACTCCGTCAAGTTGTGGAGCCATCATCGTCTTCGTCAAGAACTCGATCCGCCTAACGGCAATTCGAAGTTCCGCCGACAAATGCTGAGCGGCACCTTTGCCGTCCAACAGGCCTTGTGGGTTGGCGGACCGTTGACAAAGACAGGCATCCCTGTGTGCTGCCAGGTGTCGGGATGTCCTTGCAGTAGAAGAAAGTGCTGGTCCAGTGCTTCACCGACTCGATGTATGGTATCTTTGGGTACCAGTCGGGTTGGCGGCAGTTGAACGTGACACTACCGCAGGTTGCTAGGTGGCCGCCTGGTATGGTTTGCCGGCGGCACAGGAAGCAGTACTTGAATAGCTCTATGGACGCAGCTATGCCTAAGTACCCTTCGCACAAAGCCTGGAAGCCGGCTAGCACTAGAATACTATTGGGCGCTATGTTGTGCGGCTGCAGCCCATAAAACTAAGTACCGCCAAGAAGAAGGCGGAAAGCGGCAGAGACATACCGCGGAGGCTGTGCGACGCCAACATGACGCGCTCGCCGTCTTGGGGTCAGGCACCGCCTCGTCGCCTGGAACCCTCCAGGAGCATTCCGTCTTTGGCGGAATATAGTCGCCTTCCTCCAGCTCCTTCAGATAGGCTGACGTCATAACTGACGGCAGCCAGTACCTGGAGCCAAGGTCTCCAGTCTCTTCCTCTTCCTCGGCGTCGTCATCATCGTCGGCGGTAGATTCCGCCGCAGCCTCAGTGCTGGTCGCCGCAAGGGATGGGAGGGGAAAGGTCGGAGCAGTTGTTGCAGGCGCCGCCGGAGCTGGGGAAGAAGTAGAAACCTCGCCCGCAGCCACGGTGGCAACGGGAGAGGTCATTGGTGCGCCCACGGGCACCGCCGCCGCCGCTGGCGTAGATCCAGATCCAGTCGTGGTCGCCGAGGCCGCAGCCAGCGCCGCCGTCGCCGTCGCTCGCCATTTGGGGGAGAATGCTCTGCTCGTGCTCGCCGGAGTTGAGTACGGGGAGGAGAGGAGCTCGGGAAGGTAAGGAGGCCACGGTGGGTGCGAATGAGGAAGAAGAGCAACCTCGGCGTGCCCTTTGGGTATTTAACTCCCCGCGCCAAGATTCGTGCCCGAGTTTAGGGGGACGCGTGATTTCCGCCACGTGCCCACGATTTGCACGTCGTGGCAACGGTGTCTGCGGCCCTCGCTCCGATTTTTGTGCGTAGTGGGGAAACAATCATGACACATGCCCAAGTCCAAAATGTCGTGGACTGCATGACGTCAGCCGTCAACATTTGACAAAGACCAGTCAATTGACAAGACTGGTGCCGGGAAGATTCCTGACAACGGTCAGGCCGTCTTTCCCATGATGGCGGCAAAACGTCCGACTATTTTAGGCGGACAACCGCTTACTTTCAACTTTGGAATGCTTCAAGCTCTTCAGACGCTTACAAGACAAGACGGATGTTGCCGACAAGAAGAAGACGGCGCCTGAAGAACTCGAACCCTCCCAGGGGCTAATGTTGGGGATATACCTACTAGGGGTATCACCAGCATGGATCAATCCGGCTAGTCCAGGGTGGCCCGCAGTGGTGGTAAAGGCTTTGCCTGCCGGGCGGCCCAGATAGCTGACGACCAAGGAAGGCGGATGCCGGCAAGGAGGATGCCCAAGACTGAAGCCCATGAAACCACCAAGACCATGACGGAAGGCGGCATACTTGCCGGTTAGGTTTAGGACTCCGTATACTTGCTGGTTACGTAATCACCTTGTAACCCTAGGTCCAGCCGCCTATATAAGCTAGACCCGGGACGCCTTTAGGGCATCGAATCAATCTACAACCAACTCATTGTAACCTGTACTTCGGCTATTGTCTTATAGTGAGTTATAGCAGCACGTAGGGCACCGCCACCGCCGTGGTGCCTGAAGCTGGGTAAACTGCCGTGTACAATCCCGACCTCGACGACGTCCACCTTCTTGCCCTACGTTCACCCTCGGCTAGCAGGAACCCGTCTCCTATCCAAGATGCCGATACGACGACAAATCGTACCCACTTCCCTAAGCCCCTGCGTTGCCACACTGGGGGGACTTGCTCATGATTGATCATCATTCTAGTACTACTAGACAATTAGGAGAATCACCAACATCTTCTAGAATCGCGATCCGAAATCTACTCGACGCAACACCTCAAAGATTAGTGCTCAAGAAACCGAGTTGAACACGTGTCAAATGTCAACCTTGAGCATCGCCCGAGGGTTCCTTCCTCCGGTGCAAGTAATACGCGGTTTGTTACACTAACATGAAGTTATCATGGATGCACCACATATTGGCTCTCCTCAACTAACTGGCCAACCTCAGAGCTAGTAGCGTGGCCAACGTCTTTACCACCGACACGGGGAAGATGCGAACGAGGCCGATAGGGTGATAATCCTTAAAACTGTCTGCATTGCATCTGGTTGCGTAGATAAAAATGATCCTGTTGAGTTTTCTTTGAAGATTCAACTTAAAGGTCAATGCTAAGAACAATCGATTTAACTTTTATTTTTCTGTTTAGTTAGATATATCGAGTTTGGATTTATGGATGTGATATTTGTGCTCTGATGATTTTGTTACTCCCTCCGTCCACAAAAGATGTCTCAACCTCTAGCCCAAATTTGAATGTATCTACACACTAAATTATGTCTAGATATATGCAAATTTGGTATTGGCCGAGACGTTTTTTTGTGAAAGTATCGAGTAGTATAATTTTCGGAACCACTAAAATATATAGTAGTACAACCTCTGATCCATATTAATAGGTTCAACTTTATCTAGATACGGATGTATCTAGTTAAGTGTTTAGACTAGATTCATCCGTATCTAGACAATGTTGAGTCCATTAATATGGATCGGAGGGAGTACCAAAATATATACGGAAGAACCCATTTCGTGGGAGCAAGTTCAAAAAAGAAAAAAGTGGGACTGTGGGAGTAGGCTTCCCCATTCCTCGCCGCCCCCGCCTTATCCGGACGCAGATCCAGTGACATGCGGCTGGCGCATGTCACCGGGTGACATTCGGCCGAAATTCATATTTAAACATTTCGAAAAAATCTGAAAAAAATCATGCATGTTCACAACACATATTTGCGTGACCCCATAAAATTTCAGATCAAAATTCGAAACATACATTGAGAAACAAAAAAGAGAAACTCAGCTGTGAATAGTCTACAGAGAACTCAGATTCAAATTCGGGAACTATTCACATCTGAGTTTCTCTTTTTTGTTTCTCGATGTATGTTTCGAATTTTGATCTGAAATTTTATGGGGTCACGCAAATATGTGCTGTGAACATGCATGATTTTTTTCAGATTTTTTCGAAATGTTTAAATATGAATTTCGGCCGAATGTCACCCGGTGACATGCGCCAGCCGCATGTCACTGGATCTGCGTCCGCCTTATCCTCCGTCGCGATTGCATAGGCATCGTCTTCCTCCCCCGGGCCAGCCATTCGTACTCGGCGCGGCGATTGCAGGAGCAATGCCGATGCAGTTCCTCTCGCTTCCTACCGCCTCCTCCCCCACTTCCCACCTCCTCCCTCCCAAGCCCTTCTTCAAGCCCCTCGCCTCCGCCTCCTCCTTCCGCCGCCCCTCCCAGCCCCCGCCGCCGCCCCCCAAGCCCGCCCCTCCTCCACCACCCCCTCCGCCTCCCCCTCCACTCCCCAACCCCCTCGCCTCCAAGCTCTGGCTCTCCAGCAAGCTCTCCCCGCCTCCGCCTCCCCCTCCCTCTCCCACTCCCCAAACACCACGCAACATTCCTCCCCCGCCGGAACCGGAGGCGCCGCCGCAGGAGGATGTGGACGACGAAGAAGAGAACGAGGAGGAGGATTTCCGGCATAAAGGCAAGGTCTTCGTGGGGAACCTGCCGCTGCGGGCGCGGAAGGCCGAGGTGGCCGAGTTCTTCCGCCAGTTCGGGCCCCTCGACAAGGTCGAGCTCGTGCGCGCCCACGACGACCCTGAGCGCAACGCCGGCTTCTGCTTCCTCTACTACGCGGACGAGGACGCCGACGCTGACGCCGCGGCGGAGCGCGCCGCCGAGGTCGACGGGGTGGACTTCCGGGGCAGGTCGCTCACGGTGCGGCTCGACGACGGGAGGCGAGGGAGGGCCAGGGCGGAGGACAGGGCGCGCTGGGTGGACCACGGCGGCCCTAGGCGTGAGGCGGCGTCGCCGTGGCACCGGGGCAGGGACGAGGCGTGCCGGGAGTTCCGCGCGGTGGTGGAGTCCCGGCCGAGGATTGGCAGGCCGTCGTCTCTGCGTTCGAGAGGATCCCCAAGGTGGCTCTTCTCGTACCACCTCCCCTTGTGTTAAGTAGTTGCAGTGCTCCTTCACTTAAGATGCCAATTGCACTCGCACATTATCATCTTAACATGTGGCATCATCTTAAGAATGGGCGATAGGGTATCGAATTGTTTCATCAGGATGCCAATTACACAATGATACAGTATGTTCTAGTTGTCCTTCTAACGAGAGATCTCTGTACCTGCACACAATGCAACTTCACCTTCTGCAAATTCTTATTAGCGTTATTAGCCTCTCCCATTTACATTGATGTCATGGGCAATTTCAGTGGAAACCATTAAAAAGGTTTAATGGGAATTTAAATTAAGAAATCTTTGACTAGTTGACTGTCGAAAAATTGACTGCTCCAGAAGGCATCATTCATTTACATGAACAACTGTTGTTACATCTGTCTCTGTTATAGTGGATACAGATTCTTCTAGTCTGTTTGAAAATCTGCATAATGATATTCATGTATTCACAATCTCCAGTGTAAGTTGCACAGCTACTTTACTTTGACACGCAGGGCTGAACAAGGAAAGAATGTTGGTCTAATTGATGCTCACTGATTGTTTCTTTGGATGCACGATAGAATATTCTGACATTCTCATTGTGATATGAATTCTCTCTTGCTGTGATTCATTTGTAATCTTTGTTTTTTATTGTTTCAGCCATCAAGGAGAGAATTCGGTTTGATGATCGTGTATTATGCAAAGCGGGGTGATAAGCATCATGCTCGTGCAACCTTTGAGAGCATGAGAGCAAGAGGAATAGAACCCAATGCCTTTGTCTTCACAAGGTAGGTGCATTACATTGTTTGGTTTTTTCTTTCCCATGACACAGACTAATGTAGGATAAAACAGTCAACAGAGGACCTGTGCAAACATTTTTATGAAATAAAAAAACTACAAAACTTATTACATATGATTGATCATGGAAAATGTTTCTGCATGTTACAAGGTAGTCTTTGTGATTGCTTCACATTGCTGGTTTGTCCCCTGCATTAAATTTAATTCATTTCATGCAGCCTTGTTCACGCTTATGCAGTTGCTAGAGATATGCGCGGGGCACTGTCATGCGTTGAAGAAATGAAAGCTGAGGGCATTGAGTTGACAATTGTTACCTACAGTATCCTTATTGCAGGATTTGGCAAAATTAATGATGCTCAGTGAGTATGCCCCCCTTCCCCTCTCCAGTCAAATCAAGTGCCAAGCCATTCTCAATGTGCTTCATCCAGAGTTTCTGATCTAGCTTTAAAATACGTTCTCAGTATTCTATCCTTGTCGCCATGTTCAGTATTTTTGATCTAGCTTTAACAGCCCATTTGTATTTGATGAATTCAGATATTTGCTTTGTGCACCAGGTCGCTTGACCTTTACACGTTTAGTATTTCTCACCCCATGGCCCTTAACTTTTTTTCTAATATCTTTTATCTTGCTTTGGAAGATCGGCAGACAACTTGTTCAAAGAGGCAAAAACCAACCTGGGAGATCTCAACGGGATCATATATAGCAACATTATACATGCTCACTGGTTAGTATTACTTTATTACCAGATTCATGAGCCTCTTCAAAATTGAAAAGTAACACTATCATATGGAAATGCTTATGGTGGCGCTACCTAGGGCAATCTAGTCATGTCATCTTTTACTCATGCATGGTCGATTTAGCACTCAAACGTATGTACTTTCTGCAGCCAGTCTGGCAATATGGACCGAGCTGAAGAGCTGGTCCGCGAAATGGAAGAGGAGGGAATAGATGCTCCCATAGATGCATATCATAGTATGATGCATGGATACACTATTATTCAGGATGAGAAGAAATGCTTAATTGTGTTTGAAAGGCTGAAGGTAAAGTGGGAAATGTGGTGATGGCTAATTAAGCTGGTTGGCATTCTTACATTATAATACATAGGAAAGCATTTGCCGTTTTTCATCTGGTGACTCTTTTGATTTGCAGGAATGCTGCTTTACACCATCAATAATTTCTTATGGGTGCCTTATCAATTTGTATGTAAAGGTAAAATTCTAACTATGTCATTATAATTTTATTCTTTTTCACACGGGTCGCTGCTTGAAAGCCTTGCAGAATAGCCTTTACTTTCTTTTCCTTTTTTGTGAAAGGTGTAAAATAAGCTGATTTAGGGTTCTTTTCTTCTGCTTTCTGGTGCATTTTGTTCTTTGTACTAGCATCTGGCCATTTTAACGGAAGAAGATTGCTTATATAAGATATTTGAGGAACTGTCCCATCTTGGAGCCATAAAGTTAATAAAGCTATTCTAAGCTTGATAATTGTTGATGAACTTATGTTCTTCATAATGTGTCTCCTACATCCAGTATTCCCTAACATGCTCACAAATCATAGTTGCAAGAGGGAAAAGAAACAACAGGGCTGCAGTAAAAAAGATTTTTTTTTAGCCCTGCAGCTCAGACCAACAATACAAATTGTGTATTTATGCATCATTTTTCTGCATGTTGCATTATGTGAATGACAATTGCTGATGCTGCTTTGGTACGCTTTCTCACAGATTGGTAAAGTCGCTAAAGCCATAGCTATTAGCAAAGAAATGGAGTCATATGGCATCAAGCATAACAACAAAACTTACTCTATGCTGATCAGTGGATTTATCCATTTACATGACTACACAAATGCTTTCAGCATATTTGAGGAAATGGTAAAATCCGGTCTTAAGCCTGACCGTGCCATATACAATTTGCTGATAGAAGCATTTTGTAAGATGGGAAATATGGATCGAGCTATTCGCATTCTGGAAAAGATGCAGAAGGAACGAATGCAACCATCAAATAGAGCATTTAGGCCTATCATAGAGGGCTATGCGGTTGCAGGGGATATGAAAAGGGCTCTGGATATTCTTGATCTGATGCGACGAAGTGGTTGCTCTCCCACTGTAATGACTTACAATGCTCTTATCCATGGGCTAATTAGAAAGAACAAGGTATTTTCTTCAAACACATACTAGCTCCTCAAACTTAACCGTGCACTGTTGTCATTTTCCTTTATCTATGTCTTTGTAGGTTGAAAGGGCTGTTTCTGTCCTTAACAAGATGTCCATTGCTGGTATTACACCGAATGAACATACATACACAATCATTATGAGAGGCTATGCTTCTAATGGAGATATTGGAAAGGCCTTTGAGTATTTCACAAAAATCAAAGAGGGTGGTCTAAAACTTGATGTCTACATTTACGAGACACTGCTAAGGGCCTGTTGCAAATCAGGGAGAATGCAGAGTGCTTTAGCAGTCACCCGTGAGATGAGCTCTCAGAAGATTACCAGGAATACATTTGTATATAATATTTTGATTGATGGGTAGGTACTCTAGAAAGCTCTATAACCAGTTTCCATTAATCTTATTCTTCTTAAGTTCAGCTAGGTCATTATCTAGCTGTCTCATTTACTCAGAGAAGCATATATTCATTTCTTGACCAGTGGAGTGTATGGAACTATTTAGGCAACTGCAAACGCAGAAACATGAAGAAACTATCATGATAGTTCTTTACTTAATTAGTTCTACACTACTTTAACAGTGCATACTCCAAACATTGTGGTTTGTTCCATTAATATACTAGAAATTTCCTTTTTGCTTGTCTAATCACTGATCTTTTGTCTAGGTGGGCTCGGAGGGGGGATGTTTGGGAGGCAGCAGACTTAATGAAGCAAATGAAAGAAGATGGGGTCCCTCCTAACATTCATACATATACCTCCTATATAAATGCATGCTGCAAAGCAGGAGACATGCAGGTATGAAAACTTTGCATTACTTATTTAATTTGTAGCTTATTGTGACTGCATGCTGGAGACAAACTGACAAGGATAGTACAATTCCATCTAATAATCATGAGTGCACATTTTCTAGCACAATGAACTTTATCCTGCATTCATTTTTTATAATTTGAAATTTACGAATGGACAAGTATTTCTCTTGGGTCCTTTGCACACTGTCCGTTGATTTATCTCAATTATATGATTTTTTTTTGCAGAGGGCACAAAAGGTGATAGAAGAAATGGCAGATGTCGGGTTGAAACCTAATCTCAAGACTTATACTACCTTGATTAAAGGTTGGGCAAGGGCATCACTTCCAGACAGAGCATTGAAATGTTTTGAAGAGATGAAACTGGCGGGGCTGAAGCCTGATGAGGCTGCTTATCATTGCTTGGTGACTTCACTCCTCTCAAGGGCAAGTGTAATGGAAGGAGGCACATACACCGGAATCTTGAGTGTTTGTAGAGAAATGTTTGAGAATGATTTGACTGTTGATATGCGCACTGCTGTTCACTGGTCGAGATGGCTTCACAAGATCGAGAGGACGGGAGGGGCACTAACAGAAGCACTTCAAAGAATATTTCCTCCTGATTGGAATTCATTAGAAGTTCTAGGAGAGGTTTCTGATTCTGTAAACTCTGGGGATTCAGATTACTCCAGTGATTCTGATTTGAGCGATGGTGACGAGAATCAAGATGGTGATGACAACTGACAACCTGTAATTAACTTTCAACGTTAGTCACCCCCGCGCTGTTTTCGTGTGAGCTGTGCCGACTTGACCCACCAAGGTATGTTGTATGCTTGCGTTAAATTCAGCACCACCTTTTGCCGATGCTACTAATTACACAGACAGTATGTTTATATTTCCATCAATAACTGATTGTCTGTAAATTGTGAAGGAGTTGATAAGAAAAGAAGTTTTGCAACGGTTTAGTCATTGCTTAATCGGTAGTTTCTGAAAGCAGTGTTCTAGAGTTACTGATACCCTTTTGTTTGAAATGACAGTGCCGTTGAACAAACCCTACTGCCGCATTACAGATCGGCAGTTTGTGGACGATCCGAAAGTAGGGTTTGGAATCTTACAGTGCGGTAAGCGCGAGCTGTCTGGCTTCTGCTGCATTTCTTCGAGAGCTGCAGACAGTCAGTGACATTTCTACTAGGGCTGAGGGCCGAGGCTCTCGTTGCAAGTTCGCAACAGATGACAGTTATTTATGTTCCTGTACATAACAAAATGACTGCTATAGGTAAACAATCTTGAGGTATGAGCAAGTTCATTTTTGTTATGCTATTCGTCACTAGAGTCCAACTCGTTTATACTCGTAAATCAGTACATTCGCCACCCATCACCAATTCTGCCTTGCTTTTTAATACGGCCGCTTAACCACCATTAGCCACCCATGACAAAGCCTGGGCTCTCACTTTACAACGTCCACATGTTAGGAGTAGGACACGAGGGCTTATAGGCCCATGTTTATTTCTGAGTTCTGACAGGTTTCATAGGCATATGGTTGAATACCACCGCTTTGATGGGCATTTAGTAAAGCATTTCAGAGCAGGCCTATGGTTGAATGCCACTTTGATGGGCATTTAGTAAAGGATTTCATAGCACATGACTCTTAGCTGGTGTAGGGCAGCACAGTATGTCCACAAGGGTTTTGTAACCTCAGACCATGAGTTGCCGCGGGCAGCTTAGCTGAATACCACACAAAACAACTGTGGTGTAGTGCTCGTCAAAGGTGAACTAATATATGAACTTTTGACAACATGTCGCGGAACGAAGGTTCTCTTTGTCTCCATGATATGGTATTAAAAAATAAAGTAAATAGGAGCACATTTTGCTGCCTCGTTGGTGTCTTGTACATCATTGCGGTTTTTTGGGCAGATTTGGTGGAGGAATTCCCTCCTCTTCGAGGTGAAGTACAAATGCCCAATCAAGCGCTAGATGATGACTGTTTTCCCATTTAAGATTTGACATCTTCTGGTACAGCAGCTCCAATCAGACGAGCCTTAAACTTGACACAGCCCGACTCAATATCACTTGGAAATGCACGCCTGCTGTCCATGCTGGGAGCTTTACTAGTCAGGATGAATTCCTGCACAAGACGGCATTAATACGGTGCTTACGAGCCCAGTATCGTGTGCTGAGTACGTATAACTGCAGACTCTTAGCTGGCCAGTATCTTTCATTGAATCAAGAGTTGGCTCCCTCCATACTCCCCATTCAAGTCCTGCCCACAAGATAAAACAGTGCTTCATTTATGCCCGCTATTTAAGTTGGCTTAGCTGCGTTGCCCCCCTTCTCCATTCATACGGTCCATTAATTCTTGATGGGAAACCTTGATTGTAGCTGCAGTATTTCTCTTGTTTTCAATGTGTGGCTTAATGATCTTTGGATACTACTGTACATGATTTCCTCATCCTTACACATTTTTCTTTTGGCATTGCAGCCTCTGCTTTGTGACTGTCTAGTTTCATGAAGTTCTTGGGTGTGGGCTCCAGCTAAAGCCTATGGGTGGAAGTGGGAAGGGAATTAGAAATATCTTTGTTCATACATACAGGAGTAACTGGAATGGCACCACAGGTGGGCAACGATCCAAATCTCCTTGTGTTCCCTTTGGAAATAGATTTTTGGAACGTCTTTGTAGTGGGATTGTAACTGCTCTAAAAGGTAGCCATAATGGCAGCTATCTTGATGCTATCTCAGCAGATGCAAGCTGTAAAATGATCTTCCTACTAAATTCAATAGATACATGTCTTATATGTTTTTTCTATTCTCTCTTCTATAAAAAAAGCCACCAAGGGCTAGTCCTGGTTGGATTTGTTATTCTGAATTTGTTATTCTTGTTGCTTTATTTATAAAGCGGGGCGAAAGCCTGTTTCGATTATATTTGTTATTCTGAATTTGAAGTTCAGGTAAAGGGTGTGAAGGGACCGTGAGTTGGCTCTTACTTTGGCATGACTTAGCTGTTCAATAATAAAATTTGCAGCAAATGTTTTTGAGAGATCAGGAAAGGACAAGCCAATAAATAATATTTACATCTCGAATTCATTCTGTTCTGAGCCAACTACTCTGCACAGTGCCACTAATTTCAGAAAAAGACAAACAAAAACTTAAAACCTGAGTTGAAAATAAGTTATTAACCTATTTATTACCTACATTTTGTGATGTTTGTTATATGTTCTCTTGAGGTGTCAACTGTACCTTTGCCGACATTTTCATTCTTTGTCCTTATTTAACTGAAGGAAAAAAATTAGTGTTGTATGTTTCTCTGATTTTTAAATATAGTTTTTAATCATCTGCTTCATGCTTCCATTTCCCTTTTATTCACGCGTTTAGTCAGTTACAGAAAAGCAGCTAGGAAACGTATTTAAAGTTCTAAACCAAGTCCGGCGAGACAAGCAAATAAGCTAGCATTGAAGTCGTTAGCTGTTGATGCATTCAAGTGGCCCCTCTTCCTCCCCAGGGCACAGCACTATATATACCAGATTGCACCGTTCTACCACAGCCCTGAAGCCTATCTATAGAGCTATAGGTTGCACCAGGAGCTGGTCCATGGCGAGCATGGTGGAGTCGCCGGCGAGCTCGTGCGTGTCGTCGGACGTGGAGGAGGAGGCGGCGGCTGTGGCGGTGGCGAAGCCGATGGTGGTGGCGGGGTGCCCGCGGTGCCTCATGTACGTGATGCTCTCGGAGGCGGAGGAGCAGCCCCAGTGCCCCCGCTGCAAGAGCCCCGTCCTGGTGCACTTCCTCCACGCCGACGCCGCCGCTGCCGCCAACACAAGCAGGCAGGGCAGCATGAGCTAGTACGCCGACGGCAACAGAAGCGGTCCTTGATTTCCTGCTGCTCTTCCATGTTTTCACGCTTGTATCTCGACCACAAGGTCGACCGGTCGATCACGTTTTGGCAAAACAGGAAAGTCCTTGCGTGTTTTTGCTACCAAATCATCTTCAGTTCCTGATGCGATGTTAGTTCACACATGTTGATCAGTTTGTGGAGAACTATGTTTCTCTGTCTAGTCCTGAACCTTGTTCTGCATAATTGTCTGGCCAAGCGCTCTTCACGTTCATCCCTTAACTGACCATTTCTGCTTTCATTTAATTTCCATTAAAGATGGGTTCATGACCAGCGAGCTACAGCAGTATAGCCAGACAGGATTGTGACGGGAAAAAAAATCAAAGTAAAGAGGACTTGATGGAGCAGTGGATGGATCGATCAACCGGTTCATGGGAGACCTGTGCGCGTTTTAATTAGAGTGTGAGCGTTTTCATGGGAGATCACCAAGTAGGAGCATGAGTGCTACCCTGCTTAATCACCACACACGTGCCAGTTCGGCTTCAACCGCACATTATGGCTTCTTTGGTATTTGCTGGGTACCAGTACCACTCCAAAGAAGCCGACGTCTCTGTTTTTTTTTTGTAAGAGTGCCCAGATTACTTTTAACTGTTTTGGTTTATAAAAGGCGGTGAAGCTACAAAAGCAGATAAAACAGGAAAATCTGCCACACAGTCATATAGAGTACACGCATTATACCAGACCGGACCTGTTTAAGTAAACAAAAGTACTCTAACCGGTAAGCATTAGCCCAATAGCACGGGACGCTGGCACTCAGTGGCGGACCTTGGGCCGAATTTTTGGGGGGGCAAATGGGCTGGGGGGCTAAAATATGAGGTAGAGCCTGATTTTTCGTGGCTAAATGGACCAAATATGGCTAATATATAGGCTGTTTCTTCGTGGGCTGGGGGGCCACGGCCCACTTTGGTCTCCACTAAGATCCGCCAGTGCTGGCGCTGCATGTCCTTCACTCGACACGGTACAATTATTAGTACCACCTCGGCAAGCTAGCAAAGAAACGAGCACCATGGAAGATATAAATAGAGCAGATCGATCAATGGATCGCTAACATTTGCCTGACTTTCCTACGCCCGACGAGTTGCCCATCGGGTCTGGTTGCCCATCGGGTTCGGGCATGGGTCTCATTTTCTACCCATGGGTAAGGTCATGGGCAAGAGCTTTGCCCATTTATTAAATGGGCATGGGTCTGCAAAAGGTCGACCCGGTCAAACCCGACCCGATTGCCGGCCAACGCTTTGGTAATTTAAATAAGATGTATTGCTCTTTGAAGAACTAGTAAAAGAGAGGGGTCTCAAACAGAAACAGAGTGTGACACAAACTCTAAAAAAATGAATATATGTAAATGAGTCTGCATATCTATAACGTTTGATGAACATTGCATAATCTTATTTCAAGAAGTAAGATTCGCTCTTATGTATACATAAATACTCACACAACTGGACATCTACACATGGCGTATGTCTGCTAGTTGAGTGCAAGAGAGAATTTACACAAAATGCGGCTTATGAGTAAAGACATGCCTAGTATAAATCTATTATATTTTCCACACACTTTTGTTCAATATGTGAAACACATTTTGCTTATACATTTAATTTATTTTTGAGTTTTCGAATAATTAATTGTTGGGTTATCAAATATTTTAGCATTGTCATCTTAAATGGGTTTCTGGAATCGCACTAGGTTTTACTAGCAATGCCTCTCTGCTTTAATGGAAAAAAATATTGTCACGTCATGTTGTTTATTATCTCTTTATCAGATACCCTTGACCTTCACGAAGGGATTTGAGATCGCCTTCTGTTTTACTGAGATCGCCTATGGATTTAATGGGAAACACTTTAATGTTTCTGTAATCGCGTGGGATTTGACTTGAAATGCCGCTTTAATGGAAAAAGGTTGTTGTCGCGTCACGCTGGTGCTTATCTCTTTGTTGGGTACCTTTTACCTTCAACAAGGGTTTCCAAAATCGCATTGTGTCTTACATTGCCTCCTGATTTAGTGGGTTTCCGGAATCTCACAGGGTTTACTGCTGACGCCTCCGAACTTTAACGGAAAAGGTTCATGATCTTGTGTTCTTATGTCTTTGTTGGGAACAATTGCCCTTCTCGAGGATTTTTAAAATTCCCCCGTGCTTCTCTAGCAATGCATCCCACTTCAATGAAAAAAGTTGGTGGCATCATCACGCTAGCACTTATCCATTTTTAGATGTCGTTGACCTTCTTGAAGGGTTGTCGACATCACGTTGTGTATTAGTCGCAAAAACCTAATGGGAAAAGATGGTTGCCGCGTCACTTCTTATCCATTTGTAGGTACTACTGAACTTCCTCAAGGGTTCTCGCCAGTTTGTGTCGATGTGAAATAAGGGTGACACTCGTCGCACTGAAGGCCATTAATCATGTTGCATGAAATAGACATCGACAACCATGCATCGCTCATAGTAGTACAAGAGTAGTACAAGAAGCATTTCTGGTCATGTCGACGGAAGTTTGTCGGGCCAGCCATAGGGATTGCATTCGAAGTGAGTGTTTATGGGAGACGTAGTAGTAGAAACACTGTTGAATAGGTGTTACCTAAGTTCAGCCCCTCTCAGTGAAGGTAAATACCTGCTCCTGCTCATGTATATTGTGTCTTTATATCTTCTCCAAATGATTCCTAGGGCTCCTTTTATATACGACAGGAAGGCTGGGTTACAACGAATGAAGAGATAGTGTACAGTTAACTTTCTATGGTTACGATTACAACAATTTTTAGTGGAGACAACTAAAAATGCTTATCTGAGCTTGTAACGCTTGACTTAGCGGGTATGTTTATGGGAGCTCATTAGCCTCCACCGATTTGTTTAGTCAGCTCCCAGCATGACCCTTTGAAATACGTTTCTGTCACTTCTGTTTTTTAGCAAGTAAAAATAATGCAACCTTTCCAAAATCGTGGATGGTTTTTTTCTAACAATGCTTCCCGTCTTATAATAACTAGTTGCTTTGCACGTGCAACGCACGTCTTCAAAATATAACATGACATACTTTTTTATGTAGTGCAATATGTTAATATACAACTCCGACAATCAAATGCACTCACTTAATTGTTAGACCAAATTAAACATAGCAATGTGAAGAAAAAATCTAAAAACATGAAATAAATTTTGTGAGGTCAATGGAAGGAAATATGAGAACTCCAAAACTGTAATGAGAAATCTGAATAAGTGAGGGCTTTACACCATACCAAATTAGATGTACACTGACAATAGCTGTACCAAATTAGATGTACAGTGAGCAGCTGCTGCCCGGCCGGGAACCTCACCGATAGATATTGCCACCATGGTCAATTCAACGCGGCCGACGTCGGCGCCTGCTTCCTAGCAATGTTGGAGGAATTAATTATTTACAGAATAATTTCGATTAGGATCCACTCCACCACGAATTGAGAGAAGGAGTAGGGGCTAGGTCCGGTCGTCGATTCGTTTCCTGGCCGGCCGCACGCCCGTATTCCGGCTGCCTACCCCGCACATGACAATCCCCGCGAGGCGGCCGCCCACATCCGAGCAATCCATCCACGTACGCAGCGGCTCCAGGCGCAGCTTGTAGCCGAGCCATCCATCAACGATTTCAGCGACAACAGTATCTCTGTACCCTCCTGTCCGAGCGCAACGTCCAATGTCAGCGGCGATGGCAGGGTCTCCGTGCCGCCCGCGACGATTTCCTTGATAGCTCTGTGCGCGCGAAGGAAGTGGAGGAGCGCACCGCCGTGGACGCCCAGCGGACAGTCGGGCGGCAGGAAGCGGGAGAGATACTCGATGGCGTCGGTCCACGGGCCGTCGAGCACAAGGTGTCGATGAGCACGACGTCTCGCCAATGAACTTGTATACGCATCCGGCGTTAAAAACCGGAATCGAAGCAGTCGACCAATTCTTGGCTATATGTACGTACGCGTCGTGCGTTGAACGAAAATCGTGGCCGATACGCCAGGGGATCCACAATGTCTACCGGCGCGCCGCCGCAAACGGCCAAGCCGTCCCGGCAGGGCTGCCCGTGCCCTAGCACGGTACGTGAGGCGCGGATGTTTTCCTTTTTTCCCTCCACAGATCAAATAACTGTTGGACCAGTACGGTGGCAATTTGGTTGTATTATGTGGTTTGGTGGGAGGGCAAAACGGTCCAAAACGGACAATGTTGAGTTGTCAAACATTGGGACAATCTGGGCTGTTGGATCGGATATTGAACGATCCAGATTTAAAGTATCCCAACAAGACAAGTTTGCTCTTTTAATAGTAGTATAATTTTTAGTGGAGACAACTAAAAATGCTTATCTGAGCTTGTAACGCTTGACTTAGCGGGTATGTTTATGGGAGCTCATTAGCCTCCACCGATTTGTTTAGTCAGCTCCCAGCATGACCCTTTGAAATACGTTTCTGTCACTTCTGTTTTTTAGCAAGTAAAAATAATGCAACCTTTCCAAAATCGTGGATGGTTTTTTTCTAACAACTAGTTGACATGTACGTGCAACGCACGTCTCCATAAATGCACCAAATATACGTTCGTATGCAAAAAAAATCTTAAACCAATTTTAAATAATTTATGAAAGCCTTTCTAAACCATAGAAAGGCATGATATATATATATATATATATATGATAAATAAGAAAATATACAGTAACACTTCTGCTCGCAACACGGGGAGCTCGATTATACACCTGCTGCCAGCAGTTTATCAGATATTTGGAGCATTGACCATAGCACATATGCATTAAAAACATGTACGAGCAGAACACACATTATGAACCAGAACCCAAACATGTATAAGAAACTATATAGTTCCGGAAAGCCATGCGCAACAATATCGCTGATTTAACTAATATGTTGCAGAGCAAATACTTCAATGGTTGAGTTTGACAGGAATCAAGAAAGACAATAAAGATTTTTGTAACATATACAAGAAGAAACTGCTACACTAATAGTAACAGATGTGTTTTCACTTCATTTAGAAAACAATACAACAATTTACATTCAGATATAGCACATCTCTCTCAACACAACACTTAGGCGGAAGATTAGTTCTGAATTCTTCCTTTTTCTTTGAAAATTAGCACATTACCAAGTTAGTAATTACCATGCTCAATAGTAATTAACTTTCATGTGTTTGTGCTTGTTCCCTGTTTCAGCAGAGGAGGTTACTGTCAATATACTAATGCCCGCAGCGGGAGGATAAGTAAAATCTACTTTTGGATGAAAACATTAGCACAACCCAAATTTAGCTTGAAAGTCTAATGTCCACTTAACCCTAGTACCCTACCCTCATTTCGCCCTTTTTGAATTATCTCATGAGTGACGGCAAAGTCCAACAGTAGCATCTAATTTGACTATATATGTGTCAACTTGGAGAGTTTTCCAACCGTGTGAAATTCTTTTAACAACCGTATCAATCTTATTTCACATAACACATGTTTACCAACGTAAATGAGAACGGGTTAGTTGGGAACCTTTTCATTTTTCCTCTAAGACAAACATAGTTTCACTTTAAAAACAGAGTTATTTCACAATACATACACATGTTGATGGCTTGTGTATGTGTTCCAAAAATACTCTGAGAAGATCTCACTATAGGTACAAAATATCAACCTTAATTACGATCTGGTTTCAGTAGACAACAAAAAAAAATCCATTTACTTCATAAATTTAAGCATGCAGCAGTCATATAATTTCTGCAGAGCATGATCATGGTATGCTAATTTGATATTCTGTTAGAAATCGAAATAATCTTCCATCAGATTTATAGCTATTTAAAAATCACACATATATAAATTAAAAATTCACCACACGAACATGAAGTTTGGCATGTTAAAAAGTGTATTTGAAGCTCGGTGTAACACACTGAATTTAGTCAATTCAGCCATAAACATGAGTACTCGTGCAGATTGGTGATTACAGCTTGGTCCACATCGATAAATATAATATTTCACAGATCAGGAACGCAAGTACACGGTCAGCTTGAACCAAGCTTGTGGTCTTGGTTCCATGATTCGGGACTTATCTCCAGATCGCCAGGTGATGAATCCGAAGGAGGCAGCCGGCGGCGGAGAAGCTGACCAGTGTGAGCTCGTTCACCTCCCGCTCGCCGCCGGCCGATCACCTCCGCTGCTTACATGGGCGGGTTCCCGCGCCCGGCCATCGACCTCAGCGACGACCGCTTCGCCGCCATCATGGACGACGCCATGGGCACGCAACTCGACCCGCCCTTCGACGCCTACAACGGCACCGTCAACTTCCTCCTCGCCTCCTACATCCTGCCCCACGTCACCGCCGCCGCCACCGTCGGCATCAGCCCATCCCTCATGGGCTACGCCTCCAAGCGCCTCCACGCGAGCATCCTGGCGGGGGATCGGTGTTCTCACCGGCAGCGCTGCCTGCGGGAGGTCACCGGCGGCGGCGCGTGCGAGAGCTCCCGCGGGGCGACGCGCTCGGGAGGTTACCGACGGGGGTGCGCGCAGGAGTCGCCGGGGACGGCGTACTCGGAGGTAGCCGGGCGGCGCGCAGTAGAGGTTGCAAGGCGGCGCGTCGGCTGCACCTTGCGGCTCGCCACCAGAGGCCTGGAGCCTCGACCATTGCTGCAAAAAAGAAAAATAACGTTTCGCTAACTCAACACGGACTAACTCAACACGGACCAAACAATCTCATCCGTTGATCAAAAATCGAACGCGTAATATTTAATGTATCCGGCGAAGTTTGCTCTTTTAATAGTAGTATAGATGCTTCCCCGTCTTATAATAAAGTAAAAAAGATCGTTGTTGAGTCACGCTGAGCGCTTCTCTCTTTGTCGGGTACTATGGACGACCGCGAAGTGTTTCTGAAATCATGTTGCGTTTTACTGACATCTCCTCCCGCTTTACATAGCGAGTGGCAACACACGTGTATATAATCAGCTAGTAGCCTCTAATATGTACATGCAATTTGTAATTAGTTCCTCTAATCATGTGTCAATATAAAGACAGTTTGAAAAAAGTGTTGCAAAGAAATCCGCTATATGCGACAATTGCTAAAAATGCCTTCCTTTCGTGACTTTTCCTTTTGTGGCACGTTTCAGACATCCCAGAAAATATTACCAAGCGAAATTTCCTAATAGTGCATATAAGTCATCGTCTTTGTTTTAAACCTATAAACTATTAAGTTTCATGTACCAGCCCTCCACCTTTCACTGTTCATTCCTCGATCCAGGAGACCATTCAAAATACCCTCTACTCACCCAGATCTAGCCCACTAGACACTCCCTCCCGATGTCACAGGGCTCATCGTCATGTCGTTTCTCGCAGATCTTTTGGCTCTGGCCCTCGAAATTTCCCTCGTGAAACGGCGAATCTCTTCTCGCGATCTTTTGGCTCTGGCCCTCGAAATTTCCATGCCCTAACAAAAATGGAACCATAGGAGAGCACAAGCACGTAATCCCCTTGCCGAGGTCGCAACCAGACTTGTGACCTCGTCCCGGGCGGCATTGGTGTAGGCGCACGACTTCCTCACAACGGATTTGAGGGTCTCCTTCCTACGCTAGCCCCAAGAACTTAATCTTACAATAATCGACAAACCATGAGCAGCTGGTTAGCTTGATCCCCTTCCATGGTTTAATTTATGCCCAATTTGTTCGGATTTCAAATATAGTCAGCTAGATGTAGTTAACTTGTAGGATATTTGTACTAGATTGTGATGCTTGTATAACTTGCATGCCAGATGTTTGTATTATTGTCCAAATCTTTCATGGACAGTTCTCTTAATATGGTCCTTATATTTCGGTTACTTGTAACAGCATTGTTCGAAGAGTTTCTCATCCAATTTTAGTACACGGTGTGTTTCTCTAGAATTCCGCAATGTTTTAGTAGTAACATTCTCGTCATACGGATGCTATAACGTTGATGCCTAAGACTAACCCATCCTGTGTTACATCGCGCAATCTTGTACTTGCGCAATCTTTTACTTGAAGCACGCTTTCATACAAAAAAAATTAGTAATTGGTGGTCAAATATGGCACTTAGATTGGTTAAGTAGAACGTAATAACGCGGGTTTTCGAGACCATAGAGTGTTTTTCCATGTCATGTTGGCCCCTGTCCATCTGTCATAATTAAATATAATTTCAGTTTGTCTAAGATATGTGTCATTAATTTTTTATTTAGTGTTTAATAATGCGGGTTCTCGAGATCGAGCATTATTCTATTGGCAACACCCCCTCTTTAATGGGAAATATTTTTCGCGCATCATGGCAGTCAAATATGGTACGTGCGAGGTGCACATCTAAAAGGAAGTGCGGTAATAGACATCTGTTCTTCTTTTAGTATATTATTATAATGTTAGTTCGGTTAAGAATACTCGTTGGTGTGCATCATCAAAATGAGGCTATCTTGTAGTGATAACATTCTTCCTTTCCAACAATAAGCTATGAGTATGTTGTTTATCATGTTCAGATCCTATCTCGCATTTGCCGCCCTTCTAATGGCGTTGCTACCCTCTAGGCTCTAGCTGTATATATAAAAAGACGTATTGTTCTACCTCTGTTCCATAATGTAAACCATGTTTTTCAAGAACATTCAAAAGATTTGCATGTCATGGCATTAAGGTAGAAGAAGAGTTACAGGTACAAGATTACATGTTACAGTTCGAACGCTGCCCAGCTGCTACTGCCCGCAAAGCAAAACAAATACTCCCTGGCTATTCTCCGCTCCTTTCTTGGCCCGCATCCAGAGGGCAAAATCCTCTCTGATCAGACTAATGATCGTGCCCTCATTTGCCTGCTTTCTATGAAAGTATCTTTCATTTCTTTCCAACCATAAGCGCCCACAGCAAGCGCCTACATGATCGAAGACTGAACCTGTTAAAACCCTCTGTTCGCAAGGACCTGTACCCAGATTGATCTCGCTGTAGTACATTGTGTCATCAGGTGGTCTATAGTTTCCGGCAGCTGATCGCACAACAAGCTGCAGATAGATGGTCGAAGGAGCCCTTTCCTTTCCGGTCTGTCTCTAGTCCAGCACTTGTTTCTAAGGCATCTCCAGCCGTGCCTTCTGGGCGCTCAAATAGCGCTGAAATCTCCCAGCCGTACCCTCAGAACCTCAAATAGCGTCGTTTTGGACGAAATTAGTGCCGGCGTCCCCAAGCCAAACCCAGCAGTCAGCCTCTCAGCTCCCTCTCTCTCCTCTCTTTTGCCCAGGCCCACCACGTGCAACCGTGCTCCCTCTCTCTTTTTCTCTCTCCTTTCTCCTCTCCCCACTTTTCCCCACCCACCACGGAAGAAGGCAGGCCATCTCCACCGCCGGCCAGCTCTGCTCCTCTCTCTCCTCCATGCCGGCCATCTCCACTGCCGGCCATCTCCGGCTCGGGAAGATGCGCCCAGACCACCACGGAAGCCTCCCTCGAGCAGCGCCCTCCGGTGGCTCCGCTGCTCGACCGCCACGTGCCTCCGCTGCTATTCTTGGGTGAGTACACGAATGTGAAATCATGCCCCCTATGAATCAGAATAGCGCCGGTGCAACAAAATTTGGCTGAAAAAAGCCTCCTGGGTTTGCGCCACGGCTGGAGATGCCCTAAGAACTAGCCACATGAACCGCTTTTCTTTGAGAGGTGCCCAGCTGCTCCATGAGGCCTCCGCATAATCCGCCTCCATGTTTCCCCAAAAATAAGCTGCGTTAGCCGAGCCCGCTAGCAGTAAGCTATTTTTGCTGCATAATTCAAAATGTAAGCCATTTTAGATTATGCCACCAGAGGTAGTACTCCATCCGTATCAAAATATAAGACTTTCTAATATTTTTTATTTTTTCCAAATTCGTTCCAAAACAAGTGAAGCAACACACTAAAACATGGGAAAATATCTAGTGCTTCCACCTATATGGATACTCCCCGTACTACCACTGAAAATAATAATTTTAAATGTTTTAAAAAATAGTACGAAAAATTGTGAGTGTTCATAACATATGTGTCTACACCGTCCAAAATTTTCAGGCACAAATTCGAAATGAGCATTGAGAAACAAAAAAAAAAGACAATTCTGGTATGAATAGTGGCACATTGAGAAAAAAAAAAAGACAATTCTGGTATGAATAGTGGCACTAGTGTCACAAAAGACAAAAGCAGAAAAATGACACTATTCATGCTACTTTTGTCTTTTTTGTTTCTCAATGCTCATTTTGAATATGGATCTAGAAATTTTAGAGGTTGGAGATACATGTCTTGTGAACACTCTCACTTTTTCATAGAATTTTTTAAAACATTTAAAATTATCTTTTTCATTAGTAGCATGGAGAACACATAAGTAGGTGGTAGCACTAGATATTCTCTCACTAAAACATGTCTACATACGTACGAATCAGGAGAAATGCAGAAAGGCTAGAAAGTCTAATATTTTGATATGGAGGGGGTAGTAGCTAATTTCGTTGGATATCCATGCAGACAAGTCTGGCCTGGAATGAACTTTGTACAGTGAGCTGATTAACACGCAGCACACATGCATTTCTGTACTAGCAGTGCTATTTTCAGTGCTTTGTGCGTGTGTAACTAATTCAAGATGAGGACGTACGCTTTACTCTAGTGAATTATTCTTCTGAAGTTCTTCTAAGGCCGGCGTTGGCGCCAAGTGGGTGGGAAATTGCACGGGGCTTTCTGTGTTCATCCTTTGGTGGGCAGATGGTCGATTTTTTAAATAGAGAATTTGCACGCAGCAGGCAGAAGTGAAAGCAGCAGCTTGACGGCCGGCGCCATTGTCCGGCGACAGAGGAGTCAATTTGGTCCAAAATTGCGCGATTAACTTTTTAACTCTGGGTACTCAAATATCTGGTGGTCGATCTAGTACTGACCGGAGTTCGTTACTGCTAATTTACAGTATGATTGGCGCACAAAAACCTTTAAACTCTTGATGAAAAAACAAGATTATGTGGCCGGCCACCAACCGTGCAACACAGGGAGTAGACTGAAGACTCGGTCGCTGACCATGCATGTCTGCGCGGGACGTGAATTAAGTTCAGAGTTGATTAATCGATAACTTGCCGGTCAATCACGGAGTGTGCCGGCCGTCCCTCCCTTGACCGGACTCGTATGTGTGTGACTTGAGAGAGCGATCCGTATTCGCACGTGTGTGCGTGTTCGGCTTTCTCCAGACGGCGGCAGGGAGGCGACCGCGTCGCGGCTGTCGGCGACGACGAGCGCCATTGATCTTGCTCTGGCGCTCTGCTCTTTCAGTAGTGTCGCGTCCTGGTCGATCTCGGTCGAGCTGTGGCCGCGGGCCGGCGAAGGGCTTTGCCGGTGATGAGATCACGCAGCTCCAGCCTCGATCGACCTCAGGATCTTTTCAGCTGTCGGCATCCCGCCCGGGGAAACTACGGCCGGGAACATGCGGAGCCTGTTCTGCGTTAGGGTTCAGTGCGTCCGTTGTTTCGCAACTGGATGATCGAGACATGGCGTGTGAACTGAACCTCACCTGTCCACATCCACCGCTTCGTCTACAAAGCTCGCAACTTTCATTGGACTCCTGTAGCATCTGTGTCTGTGTGTACGCTCTGCTGCTGCGTTGAAACCGTGTGGTCTGTGAATCAGCGGAAGGTTTGCTATGTTCAGCCTCAGAGCAATCCGTTGCTTGCTGGTCTTTTGTCTGAAATTGATCTTATCTCTCGACTTTGTACTCAAACATTAACGCAATGTCAGGTCGATCGAGAGGAGGTCTCGATCACGCCTATATATATGGATATGGAGGTCTCGATTCAAGGCAAGTGTCAATCGATATTATAAGTAAACAACTGCACGCATCCCTTCGATGTGGTCAACAACACCGACAATGTGGGCCTTTTTACGGTAGGGACAGGGACATATTGGCCGTCCAGTCTAGGAGATCCGATGGACCATATTGATCCATACTTATTGACCGGAAGAGTAGTATTTTTTCACCCAAGGGTAGATTCGGCAGATGCAAAAACAAATACCTATCTATTACGCGAAACTTCCTTATATATCAGTTTCCTTTCTTAACCTTCCATTTTAATAGATTCTTATTTTATTCCTTTACAAACAATTCGTGTATGTTGGGCTGCCAATTTACAACGTTTTTACGGATCCTAGGGAAAAGAAAGCTTATACGTGGGTGCCAAATACTAATTTTCTTATCCCCGCGAAGTGGAATGAAAAAATTAAAGCGAGTATGCAAATCTCAGTCAACCGAGAACCTTAGTCTGTTTTCGAATTTGATCATACATGTCTAATAAATATAATAATTTGCTCGGATAGTGAACCAATGTGCTGCTTGTTTTTAGATTTCAAAACGACGTGAATTTTTGCATGGATCTTTACGTAGGTTCGACGGTTCTCGGCGTCGACTGATACTTGAGAAATCCTTGGTTGATTGACGCTTCGTGGAATAAAGTTTCAAATAGGTCAAAACTTCATTGCAATTAAGATGAATCTCTATCCAAGTGGTAGTGGTAAGTGTCGTTGAATTCAGATCGGATAGTTCTTGGTTCGGGCCACCCTGATTTATGCAAGTTATTGTATTTTTAATTTTTAGAATATAAATTGAAAATCATGTAACATTATTTTATTTATCCGGACACCCCACCAACTCTCTCGATTGTCATGTCCTATATAGACATTTCTTAAAAATTTGAACTCACAAGATCTCGCTCAAGTGTGAGATCAGAATCGTCCGGTAAATGCAACATCGATCCTTTTTATGTTACAATTTCTATGTGCATGTAACATTTTTTCCGTAGTCTCCAGAAGTTGGGTAATGATATTGGAACATTTTTTTTTTTAATGTAATATTGGAACATTTCGGTCACACCCATTTAGCAAAAGAGCCCAGGCCTCGACGAAGTGCAAAGAGCTAGAAACTCAAGACCCCTCAAGCTCAGACACGTCGTTGTCCACAAAGATCTTGCCAGCTTTTACCTGAGGCGGCGCTGGAAAAGCGATCCGATGACGAGAAGGAAGCGACCCATTGAGGAGTAGCGACCGGCAGAGGGGGAAGGAGCACCACGTAGAAGAGGGAGGAGCAGCGGTCTGGGCAATCCGAGGAACAACGACTTACAAGGGTGTCTGTTGGATCGACCTTTGTTTGGTCTTGCCTACACCACTATAAACTGTCATGTCCCAACACACATTTATGAGTCTGTCGGAGTCAATTACACCTTTACATTTTGTTAGTCCCAATTCGCATCGAAACGTTTGTCAGATTAATATTACTCCCTCCGATCCATATTAGTGGGCATAGCTTTGTCTAAATTCATATGTATCTAGTTAAGTATTTAGACTAGATACATGTGTATCTAGACAAAGTTGTGCCCACTAATATGGATCGGAGGTAGTACATGCAAGAAGTATGCTGTAAGTAGAAAAGAACGCACCCAAGGTGGACGATGGTAGCGAATCATGTCTGCACTAGTGCACTTCACTTGTTCAGAAACTCACGTTCCTCATTTTCATTTTTCACACAATTTCTTAACTCAATGTTAGGATCAGGTGGAGTAAAAAAATGGCACGGGGCTCAGTCGAGTCACATGAATGGTAAGTATGGAGTGCATTTAGATAGTAACAAATCAAATTAAATCCCCTATCATGATTTCCTACCTAGTGATTGCCCATAATATCCCTCCAATCAATGGTGGACATATCTCAATACTACTACTCCGTTGGACAAGTAAATTGTACCGTAAAAGACCTCCGACAATGTAGAGTAAGTGCTAGTGTAAAAGAGTATGACAGGTCCACATACCATAGTACTCCCTCCGTTCCAAATTAGTTGACTTGCATTTGTACAAATATGGATGTATCTATACGTGTTTAGTGTCTAGATACATCTGTCTTTAGACAAATGTGTGTCAAGTAATTTAGAACGGAGGGAGTAGTAGCATCATCGTTGAGGCGACGGACCTTTACAGTGAGTCTACGGGAACATAATTCATTATGTCAAGGTCTTGTATGGTGGATTCCTCCGGCGTAGTTGAAATTCCCACTTTTATTGTCGGCCATCACGATCGACGAATCTCTTGTATTACTCTCTCTCTTTCTCTCCCTCTCTCTTTCTCTCTTCACCCCTCTATCTCTTCCTTACTACCTCTCTCTCTCTCTCTCTCTCTCGGTCATACTCCCTGTCTTTCTATCCCTCCCCCTCCCTCTATATATTTGGTGTGATTTATGACAATTAATGCTTACTGAGAAAGTGAACACAGAATGTGGCTCATACACACACACACAAAATTGTCGAGTCCTTGTATCAGTTTTATGTTCAGATCACTTACCAAACATATGGATTGAGATGTTACGATGGCGTATGTTGGCATTGTGCACTGGAGGCAACATTATAGGTCAACACTACGAGACAGATAGATCAGAATATCCGTGAACCGACACGCTTTTTCACTTTAAAGCCGGTAGACGTTGACAGCAGACCCCATACGATGTACAAAACCCGATAAATTGTTTCCCATTAAAGCAAGAGGCATTAAGTAAAATCAAATACAAATTTGGAACCCCTTCCATTAATGGAGGGAGACATCGCCATTTGAACCATGCGTGATTCCGAAAACCCGTTAAGGTGTTTCTCATTAGAATGCAACGCGATTTCAAAAACCCGACGAGAAGGTCAACGGTACCTAACAAAGAGATAAACACTAGTCTAATGCGGAAACGACCTTTTGATTAAAGTGGGTACCATTGCTAGTAAAACCCCGCATGGTTCTAAAAGACCAGATAAATATTTCTTATTGGCAGGTGGCAGTTTGAGTAAAATGCAACTCGATTTTCAGAAACCCTCTATGAGTCAACGGTACCCCCAAAGACATAACCACTCAGTGTGACGTTGAAACTATAGTTTTATTTAAGGTGGGAAGGCATTGCTAGTAAAATCCTACGAGATTTTGGAAACGATTCATTATTACTTGCAAAAAACAAAAGTGAGTGTCACATATTTCTTAGTGTCACTCGGAGCTCACTCCTCAAATCGATGGAGGCTAATCCGCCAAGGCAAGCATTACAGGTCTAACCAAGATGAGAGTTTTTAGTCGGCCCCACTACACATTGATGTACTTGTAACCTTAGCAAGTTGAATGTCCAATGTCGCTTTATTCATTGTAACTCAGCCTCCCTGTCCTATATTAAGCTATAAAGCGAGGTCTATGAATCATTTGGACAATATTTGGAGACACAATATACACAATAAAGGAGTAGGTCATTACCGCACGCAGAGAGGGGTCGAACTTTGGTAAACACGTGTGTCATTTGGAATCATTTGGAGAATATTTGGAGACACAATATACCCGAGAGAGATACTTAAGCACGGCCGTGACGTGGCAACGACCTTTTTCTCCTAAACCAGTGTTGCGAGTATAACCCAGCGCAATTTAGGAAACCCATTAAAACATCTCCCATTAAAGGAGGATGTGATGCCAGTAAAACGCATAGTGATCTAGGAAACCATGCGTAAAGGTCAACGTTATCAGTCAAACCCAGGCAATCAACACATCAGGACGCGACAAACAACCTTTTCACCATTAAAGTGGGAGGACATTGCTAGTAAAGCCCCACGCGATTCTGGAAACCATTAAAGGAGGAGGTGATGCCATTACAACACAACGCAATTTTGGAACCCTTCTTAAAGCTCAATGTTATCCGACAGAGATATATAAGACACACCTTGACGCGGCCCCGAACTTTGTTCCATTAGAGCAAGTGAGGTTGCTAGTAAAACCGTGCAAGATTCCGGCCACCCGTAGGAAGCGATGTGAGTAAAACATGGCGTGATTTCAGAAACCCGTCGTGAAGGTCAACGGTTTCCGGCAAAGAGATAAGCAACAGCTTGACGTGGCAACAACCTTTTTCCATTAAATTGTGAAGACGTTACCAGGAACAGAAACCATGAGCCGATGTTAGTAAAACACAACGCGGTTTCGGAAACCTTTCATGAAGGTCAACAGTATCCGACAAAGAGGTAAGAACCAGCATGACGCAACAACATCCTTTCTTTCTGGAGAGACAATCGTGGAGGCGTTGCTAGCGGAACCTAGAATCTCGCGTGATTCCCAAAAATCACGTTGCATTGGTAAGACAACGCGACACGATTTCGGAAACCCTTCGTGAAGATCAACGGTACCGACTAATAGATAAAGGCATTTTCTAGATTGACGTTGGCAACAAAAAAAAACTTGCGTTATTGCTAATTTTTCTTTGAAGTGAACTCTCGTTATTATAACCCAGCCTCACTGTCCTATATTAAGCTAAAAAGCGAGGTCTAGGAATCATTTGGATTCGGAGACACAATATACACGAGAAAGGAGTAGGTCTTTACCGCACGCAGAGAGGAGTCGAACCTGGGTAACCACGTGTGACATTTGGAATCATTTGGAGAATATTTGGAGACACATTATACACGAGAGAGATACTTAAGCACCTGCGTGACGTGGCAACGATCGTTTTCTCCTAAAGTAGTGTTGCGAGTACAACCCAGCGCAATTTTGGAAACCCATTAAAACATCTCAAATTAAAGGAGGATGTGATGCCAGTAAAAACGCATAGTGATCTAGGAAACCATGCGTAAAGGTCAACGTTATCAGTCAAACATGCAATCAACACATCAAGACGCGACAATAACCTTTTCACCATTAAAGTGGGAGGACATTGCCAGTAAAGCCCCACATGATTCTGGAAACCATTAAAGGAGGAGGCGATGTCATACAACACAACGCGATTTTGGAACCCTTCTTAAAGCTCAATGTTATCCGACAGAGATATATAAGGCACACCTTGACGCGGCACCAAACTTTTTTTCCATTAAAGCCAGTGAGGTTGCTAGTAAAACCGTGCGAGATTCCGGACACCCGTAGGAAGCGATGTGAGTAAAACACGACGTGATTTCGGGAACCCGTCGTGAAGGTCAATGGTTTCCGGCAAAGAGATAAGCAGCAGCTTGACGCGGCAACAACCTTTTTCCATTAAATCGTGAAGACGTTACCAGGAACAGAAACCATGAGCCGATGTTAGTAAAACACAACGCGGTTTCGGAAACCTTTCATGAAGGTCAACAGCATCCGACAAAGAGGTAAGAACCAGCGTGACGCAGCAACAACCTTTCTTCCCATTAACGAACGTGGAGGCGTTGTTAGCGGAACCTAGAGTCTCACGTGATTTCCAAAAATCGCCTTGCGTTGGTAATACAAAGCGACGCGATTTCGAAACCCTTTGTGAAGGTCAACGATATAAAGGCCTTGCTAGTGTGATGTTGGCAACAAACTTTTTCCATTAAATTAGAAGGCGTTCCTATTAAAACCCTGCACAATTTGAAGAAAAAAAAACTCACGTTATCGCTAATTTTTCCTTGAACTGAAATCACGTTATTACTTGGTAGTAAAAATCAAAAGTGAGTGACACATATTTTAGTGTGGACCGAGTCGACCACCCTTGAATTCCATCTAGACACTACGGGGCAGCTTATCATTGGGGTATATCGCGCACGCCATAAACGCTGTCACGTCCCCCCATCCGCCGTCCATTCACCTCAGCACAGATCTCAAAGCGGCCCCGCCGCCTTCTCCTTCCTTTCCCCGCACCCGGCCGGAACGCGCGCGCTGGGTCGGAGCAGTATAAATCACTGCCGTGCTCGGGACAATTCAACTCATCCCCAAAATCGAACACACATCCGGAACAACCGTCTCCTCCCTCCCCTGATCCATTCTCTCTCACCGCGCTTCGCAACGAGGATTAGCCAGCCGCCGCGGGGATGAAGTTTCAGACGGAGCCCGCAGGCGCGGGGTTCGCCGGCGTCGGGTTCGGCCCGGCCGCGAAGAGGAAGCTGGAGATCCGGCAGGTGTGGGCGCACAACGTGGAGCACGAGTTCGCGCTGATCCGGTACGCGGCGGAGTACTTCCCGTTCGTGTCCATGGACACGGAGTTCCCCGGCGTGGTCCACAACCCCAACCCTTCCAAGCACCACGCCGACCTCACCCCGTCGGAGAACTACGCCGGGCTCAAGGCCAACGTGGACGCGCTCCACCTCATCCAGGTCGGCCTCGCCTTCGCGGCGTCCCCCAACTCGCCGCCCGCCTTCGCCTTCCAGATCAACCTCCGGGAGTTCGACCCGCGCGTGCACCCGCACGCCCCGGACTCCATCACGCTCCTCCGCGACCACGGCCTCGACTTCGCCGCGCACCGCGCCCACGGCGTGGACGCGCGCGTCCTCGCGGCGCTGCTCATGTCGTCCGGGCTCGTCTGCGCGGGCGGCGCCGTCACCTGGGTCGCCTTCAGCGCCGGCTACGACTTCGGGTACATGGTGAAGCTGCTCATGGGCCGCAAGCTGCCAAAGACGCTGCCCGAGTTCCTCGGGCTCGTGCGCGTCTTCTTCGGCGACCAGGTGTACGACGTCAAGCACATGCTGCGCGCCTGCCCCGGCCTCCCCGGCGGGCTCGACAAGTGTGCGGCGGCGCTGGGCGTGGCTCGCGAGGCGGGCATGGCGCACCAGGCGGGCTCCGACAGCGCGCTCACATGGGGCGTCTTCCGCCGCGTCCGCGAGGTCTACTTCGCTAAGGTCTCCGTGCGGGGATTCGCCGGTGTGGTCTACGGCCTCGAGCCCCACCTCGACGTCGCCGACAAACCCGGCAACATGAGCAACGAGAGGAGCAACAACTTCATCGCTGCTGCTGTTGCTGCCTACGGGAACGGCCACATCGCCACCGGCAACAATAAGGTCGCCAGCAACGGCGGCCATGGTAACGGCAACGGCAACGGCAGGCGGAACCGGAGCCGCCGCAAGGTCGCCCCGGTGGCCGTGGCGGCGATGAGATGAGGAACGTGAGAGCCTGTTGACTGTTGTAACAACCTTGCTTGGGTTCATTGCTCCTGTGTGTACGTAGTGGTAGAATGTACAGCGTCCCTTGAATCCCGGATTTGGGATGAATAACAATTGGGAAAACCGTTCTTTGGTTTATTGGTTAAATTCGTGGCCTGATCTGCTTCCATTTTGCCCCAATTTCTTGGTCCGATGTATGAATCAATCTCTTCAGTTGCAGAGCAGAACAGGGGAGGAAGAACAGAGCAAAGCAGAGGATGAGAAACAGAGCACCGTGTGAACCGTGCAGGAGGAATTCAAAATCCAACCGCTGCAACACGAGGAGATAACGCCGGTGCATCGTCGCCGTTAGATTCGAAATGCGCGTCCGAAACAGTGCCTCACGCACGGGACTTGCACTTCCCTTCTGCTGGAGCCAGCCGAGCGCCGTGACGCCGTGAGTGTGGAGTGTAGCTTCACTGACTTTGCTTGGCAAAGTCACCGAAGCAAAGTAACTGTTCTCAGCCATTTTAGATCCAAAGGACTAGATTGATCTAGATTCATAACCAAAAGTTTTTAAGTGTTCAGAAAAGTTTGAAAACATTCCAGTAAATCGTAAATATTTCGTTGTATATTCTCAGAAAATTTCGATCCATTTGGTTAAGTTGTTTGTGATTAAATAGCATTTTATCTTTCAGCTCATAAAAATCCATTTACTCTCAAAATAATCATCTAATGAATTAAAACTTTCTCAGAATAGACAACGAAACATTTACAATTTACTAGAATTTTTCTAAATCAATGGCTGAGAACGCAGAACGGAGGGTGTAGAAAGGGGACACAGCATCAGTGAATTTGAGGTACAAAATCTAGCCGTGACTTTGGTTTCATCTCAACCATCCAAATGTGATCCAACAGATAAAAAAGAGTGAACATTTTTAGACTAAAATGTAAAATATTATTTACTCATAAACCGTATGTCTAGATACAACGAAACTTTCTCCTAATAATACACGTAATAAAGGACATGTGATTTATTGGATTTGTTTTATTTTTTCTGGGAAATTTGAATTCGTGTAGTGAAATTTAAAATGATTTTAATTCATAAACTATTTGGCAAAATACAAGTAAACTTTCGCTGAATGCATAATATAGCATATCAGATTAACTAGATTAAAAAAAAATCTAAACATAATGCAATGGACATATTGTGCAAAGTCACGATTAGACTTCACTGAAGCTGCGTCCGTAGGAAGGGGGCCGGCAGCGGTGTGCCTGGCGTTTGACTGGCACACTCACGCGAGGGTTTGAACGCAGAACGCGTGCGGAGAAACGGCAGAGAAGAAGGGAGGAATCCACTGTGACAAGCGCGTCTGAACGCGAGACGACCAGCGTCCTCCGTCGGTCCGTAGCAGCACGCCAGCAGGCTGACGCTGTCTGCAATGTTGTGTCTTGGTCAACACACCACCGCTACGCTATGAGACTAGCCTCTGAGCTCATCATGGTTCAGAGTTCAGACTTGTGCAACAAGACCAGCAGGCCACTTGCGCAAGCCATGGAGTTCTCCTAAATCCTATTTCTAAAAATAAAAATAAGACTATATTATATGAACATTGCTCAATGTCTCCGCGTCCCTCTCTGAGGCGACACAGGAACCTAGCCCTCCACCGCCTCCGGCCCCCTTCCTCCACCCTCCCTTACTGTCGCCGCCGTCGGAGGAGGCCGTCTGACGGTGGACGGCGGTGGCGGGGATTTCTTTTCGTAATAAACTCGTGGCCTAGCAAATCGTCGTCTCTCAGAATCGATCGAGATCTGATCCATCTACTGATACAGACGTTTCTGGCTAAGTTCTTGCTCTCGGCGTCGTTCCTGACATGGCCTACCGTTGCAATTGTCGTGGTCGCCAAGATCGCCGAGTCCTTGTGACCCTACGGCAGGTGTGATCCATGGCATGCACAACCACGTCACCAGGTGTGGCATGCCATCCCTCTTATTGTGGTTGTCCAAGCTCCAAGATCGTCGCGGCCATGAGCCCTTGCGACAGGAACAATCCATGGCAGGGCAGGTAGTGCTTCGGTTGTCCGCATCGTCTTGGCCATAGTATATGTTGCTCGGTGTTTGGCCGATGCTTTCGGCTGCCGACGCGCAGGATCCTCCTTCGGCTTCGGGGTCGGGCCGCGATTACCATGGTACTGCCGGAGGTGGGTATGACAAGGTGTTTCGAAGGCTAGAGTATCTCCCCGCTCATGTTGAGTGAGTGGTAGCAAGGATCAAGAAGGATGGGGTATTGACGTATGAGTGCCTGACATCAGCACTTCGCAGCATTTGCATTAGTTTTCGCCAAGTGGGGGCAACAATGCTTGTCTTCATTTTTTGCGGTACTCTTTGAGCTATGTGTCTCAAATTCCGGGGGTGAAAACCCTATATATGACCTTCGGCGGTTGTATCTAGCAAAGATGCCTCCATAGTCATTCCCTTGTCAAAGGCATTATGTAGAGACATCGCCTTCTACAGGGTGAGAATGCAGGATCTGATCATGCTGGTTAAACTAGAGGTCGACGATGTTTTGCACTGTTAGCTTGTTAAAGGCTTCGTTTCGGAGAAGCTATTTTGGAGTCGAGACGTCATCACCACCGGTGGTGCTATTGCTTATGCGAGACTCTGATTGTTTCGGCGAGGTCTTTAATTCTTTTTCCCGGCTATGCACATCCTTAATAGACTTGGTCCAGTCATTATGTTGTTACACAGGCCGGATGTGCCCGGTATGAATATATTCTCTTTATACAAAAATTAATTCAGTACGAACAAATTATGGGGCAATTCTCTTTGAACGCGTGTGGAGAAAGGGCAAAGAAGAAGCGGAGAATTCCACTGCGACGCGCATACGAACAGCGCAGAGACTCGCGCAAAGCTATGCTCCGGTCAACACACCTACCTTTTGAGCTCCTAGTACTCGTCAGAGAAGACCAGTAGACTAGCCGTGAAAAAAATAAATGCAATAGCATAGCAGTCGGCAACCAACAGACCACTTCAACAAGCAATGTATGAGCTCATCATTAGCATTAGAGTGCTAATCATGGAATCGCGAGTACTCTACTATAATTAGCGGTATCCCCAATCCAAATCATGGGAATCGCAAGTACACTTAATTTAGTGTTATTTCGTCTGACCACGTACGCCGTCACGGTTGGTTGGGAAAGAGCCGAGGCAGTTTACCAAATCAAAGGGGTTTCGTCTCGTTTCAGGGTTCGTGTGCTCTTTCTAGTACGTACACAGGAATCTTCGAATGTTGTCTATGATTCTTTCTTGTTTTGAAAAAATGGTTTGTTCAGCTAATCCATTCTGATAATTGATTAGACCTGCGTACGTAGTTGTGTGGACGTCACTGAATTCAACCAAAATACATCAAATCGATGAGACTAGTCACAATGGGGAGTAACATAGAGTAGTAACATGGTGATGTTACTAGTCTATGTTACCACCTTCATAGTGGGGAGTAACATCATTGTGGTGTCATATAAGATATTATTTATTGCACTATAGACTCATTTTGTCTTGATAAGTGTGATGTTATGGTAACTAGCTAGGTTACCCCAAACACCTCTCTCCTCATTAACTACATGCCACATAAGCAAAATGGTGTTGAGATGTGTGATGTTACTAGCTAAGTTACTTCCATTGTGACTAGTCTGTCTCGCCTGTCATGTCTCCTCGGAAACCTGAAAAAAGTTTGCCCTGTCGCCGGCAGTAGTACCCATGAGAAAGGTTCGGTAGCCGGTCGTGGACTTTTTCAAATGTTTCCTCCTCGACATGCTATTTCTTCCGGGCATGTGACTTGTTTCAAATGGATGGTATCTTCAGAGAAATTTTGAGAACGATATATGCGAAGCAGTTATCGTTTTCATCTGGTTATTTTTATATTCTTTTGCGTTTCGTGCATCACGGTTGAAAGTTACTCACACAGTGACACCTCCGGGACGTACACCTATCGAGTGAGTTGCATTTGCAAGGTGCCATGCACGTCGGCTAACTTATGCAACAGACTCTAATCTTGTACACTTGTGCTGCTCCTTGGAGGCGAGCACAAATAAACTAATCAATTCAAATTCAAGAATACAATAAACTAATTAGAGTCTGGTGCTCGACAGCGATTGCATAGCATAACACTTTTGCCCAGTGCCCCGCAAACTTTCAAACGTCAACTGTACATATGATAACACCAACAGCAACAAAAAATGGACCCGGTGAATGATGGCGTCTCATTGTCCACAAAACATGCAAAGACGTGTGTCTCAACAAGGTTTCTGAATGATTATTTGAATACCATTAAAAGTTGCACCCGGCGTATAATGATCGTGTCTCAATTTTGAAAAGGTATTAGTATATGCGCGTGTGGGTTGTTTAAGCCACACGGAAGAGACAAGTCTGTTTAGATGCCAAACCCCTTAACCGCAAGTTACGTCCTGATTCGCTTTGCGTCCTCGCTAGCGGCCGACTCCAGCCGCACGAGCGTCTCTGTAGCTCTGTAAAGTAATTGCCTTTTTGTTTGCAATTCAAAGAACTTTATTGATCACTGATGAAGATTACAATCATGCTGAAGAGTATCAGCAAGGAAAGGAGGGATATAATTAAGCCATAAACATCTACGTCTAATGTCACTAGCTTTCTTAGCACACAGATGCGCTGCTTCATTTGCATCCCTCCCAACAAAACTCAAAAGGAAACTAGAAAAGTTCCCACTTAGCTCCCTGAAAGTAATTGCCTCGATTTGACTTTGGATCATATTTTAGTACGAGTAGTTCTTTACTTTCGAAAGATTTTCTGAGGCAACATTGGCCGTGTCACATGAGACGTCTTTGTCAACGTGCGAAAAATCATAAAGAAAATTACCAGCTTTGTTGCGTGTGTGCACTGTCGCCTAGCATTTGGCGGACGCACATTGGTTTCTTCTCCGGTCCGCTCTTTTATTTTGTTTCACTTGTTTGTTCTTCGTCTTTGTCAACGATTCCCTATATATCTCCTGTGAAATTTCTATCCAAATTACCAAGGTCTCTACCAATGTATGCCAAAAATTTAAGATCACATTGTGAGACCAATTAAGAACACGACGTGCCGACACGTACACGCGTCACTCAGCAACACCACCGGTGCACTCCTAGTCCTGGCTCAAGAACAAGCCCGGTCCATTAAGCAACCAGTGATGAGTTTCCTGGATTTATTCACCATCTCCATCGATTCTAGCTAGTGTATAATTTGCTATTTACAACCTTGTGTTGACTGTCCACGTGATATTTTTTTTAGACAATGTCCACTTGATACGTGTGTCTGATGATGTGTCTGCGTTTCAAGTAGTCACAGAAAATAAGACAAGAAGGGCCTTTTCAGGCGATAGATAGCCAGTCCACTCTGGGTCAAGCCCAGCCCAGCAAGTGTACAGTCCAATATATCGGAAAATGTTTTTTTTTCTCCTGGGTACCAATGCTCCTGCCACTTAATTTTTTTTTCGAAATCGTAGTTCCCAGTTTCAAATAATTATGAAAAAAGTTGGGATGTGGGTAATGGTGTATCCCAAAAACTTGTAAAATATCGATTTTAAATACTTTATATTACGGACTACATAAAAATGACAAAATATGTTAAATATGATTTTTCAAAAATAAATAAATGGCAGGAGCATTGGTGCCCAGGAACCAAAACTCTCCACTCCCAATATCCATCTTATGGCCATGGACACCACAACAAACAGATAGTGGCCAGTGTTCTCTCCCAGAAAAACATGTGGGGGATTCAGATTTTGAGCTAGGCATCTCGCTCGGAGCGAGATCCTTTCTGTAGCCCTGCCACGGCCTTTCCATGCGATGTATACGTCCAGTCCACTCCGACTCTGGGCTTTGATGTCAAGCCCAGCAAAGTGTACGAGTCCAATTCAACGGCAAACAGATAGAGTGCAGTCTAAAAACAATACTCCCTCCAGTACGAAAAATGTGTCGTGAGTAAAGCTACCGACTTAGACGTAGTACCTTCTTTTCTAGCTATACAAATACCGACATAAACATAGTGGTTCGAGACGCCACAGCATGCGTGCATGACAATTATTTGATGAAAATATAAAATGCACACCCACGTGGAGGAACGAACCAGGAGAATTATAAAAATAAGCTAACCACATCCGTGAGTTAACAGTCACCGTGACCAAACAGGGGCCTTTTACAAATTGCAGTCGAGATGGTAGTGGTCAAAGCACCACATAGGTAGGTCAACACTGATCAAGTCAAATTAGGACCTCTGATGAACCACTTAAAATATATGGGATCGCGATGTGCATTTCGAAATATTTTGGATCCAGTTGACATTTCGGCGAAAGAATTAGGACAACCCATACATTTAACTTTTTGAAATACTCAAGAGAAAGTAGACATATACAGCTTCCTCTGAGATCGCCAATTTCTATTCACCGCCCGGTTCAGACGCGAGTGTCATGCCGCCTGACAAAAATTGGTGGTGGGTCGGGCACATTACATATATGTTGTTTCGGCTGCTTTTTTTTTATTTCTCTCATTTTATTTGTTTCATTTTTTTTTGTTAAGATGTCTAATCTCATCATTTTAATAGGTATTAGAGAAACCGTTTTGCCCGATCGATTCACCAATAGGGATCCAAGCATAAACCCAGTAGGGTTATTGATTGCTAAGAACCTCCAAATCATCTATTTGAACTAAAACTTGGTTAAGTCAGGAAAATGTTGTTGTTTAGATGGACAAGAACTCAAGAAATCTAGGATGTGGGATCTAGACATCAAACTGACAACTATGAAAGAATTAGCTTTATATTCATGCATGTGATAACACCTGATTGTTTTAACCCAGAAACATAGACACATTTGACCAAACGTACATTATCCGATATGACCATAGATGGGCAGCACAACAGCTCGGGGACAAAGCCCTCCTAGATATGTTTTCTATTCTAGAATTTCTAGGTAGTACATTGATTGTAATTACTTCAATTTACTTACACATAAAACATTAAATCGTGCATTCTAGAAACCTTTACTAGGTTTAGAACTCATTTTCTTGATATTTAAGGAAACTAAAATATACACCAACACATAAGTGTAATTTTCGTTTACATGAGTGTTTCAATTTTTTCTACAAATATAAGTGATCTGGTTCCTTCATATCTTTCCATTTTGTACGATAATTTGGTTTAATCAGTAACAATAATAAGAGGCAGTACTAAGAAAGCCTAACACCACTTACTTTGCAACGTAACTTCAGCTTTAGTGCAAGTAAACTCTCCAAAGTGGGCGCTAAAACGTGATACTCAATATTTAGTTGCATTAATATGTGGGTAATATTCCTAATAGAAAACTATAATGGTTAAGATCTGTTGCGCAATAAACGCGTCACACGAACACGTCCTTGTGTACCCACGGTGCCGAGGGAGATACTCCGCAACTCACCCCGCAGGAGGCCGGCTTTCAGCGCGATACGCAAGACAGTAAGCCGGCGCTTTTTGAGACCCAGACACCCTAGCCCCTCGGGACAAGCCCTGTCGGAGGAAAGCTGGCGATGATTGGGTGAGACCCGGCCGGACTTGGCCGCTCCGGGTTCTCGATTGTCGATATCCTTAACCTAACGCGAGGTCTCGAATAACGGAAGCAGGAACAAAGATTTGAGGGTAAAAAGTAAGGCTGTATTGATGTATGTCGATTGTTTGCTTCATTTCAATCGGCCATCACCTCTCACATATATATGAGGCGGCTGGACTTCCCGTACAAGCTTTGGACTTCTACAAATATTACAATTCATAATCTAAGTCAAATTCTATCTCCAAACTAGGCGAATCTAAGCCGGTTTCGTACTTAACCCGGACCCAGCGTCCTGTAGCTCTTTTTAGAAAGTCGCCTTTCGTCCTTCTGTGTTGACCTCGAACTTGCCTTCTTTTTCTCCTGAATTGTCTTGACTTTCATGTTTCCGTGATATTCCCCAAGTCCTGACCGGTTCACTCAATTCTCCTAGACCCGCCATCTCAACCGGGTCTCAGACTGTGCCGGGTCATTTTTGCTGGGTCACTGCAAGCCGGCTTTGATGAAACTCCGAGTTATCCTCCTTCTGATCATGTTTCTGGGTCGCCAATTCTTCCCGAGCAAATCTTCAAGTCTTGAGTTGGCCTGCCAAAAACGGGTGCTAACACATGGCCCCCTGTTTTCTAGTAGAGCTTGCGTACTAGAAAATACTCATTTGTAGAAGATTTATGTCTAAGGGCGATATATGTATATCGGCCATGCGTGGAACTCAAGCAGTTTGCCACACGCTTGGGTGAAACTTTTTTTAGATATTTGCCATTGATAGCTCGCGGCAGCATACTACCTTCCAAAGTTTCCACCAAATAAGAATTGACAGGCGTTATCCTCACGACTCGCAGCGGCCCTTCCCATGTTGGGGACCATTTACCGAACTTCCGGCTCTTGGAACCAATCGGCAATATAACTTTCCAAACTAAGTCGCCTATCTGAAAATTCTTAAGCCGAACTTTCTTGCTGTAAGTTTTCGCCACCCTCAATTTTTCCTTCTCAATATTTCTTAAAGCCATCTCCCGTTTGTCGGCTACCTAATCTAAATTGTCCATCATCAAACTGTGGTACTCTTCAACCGACAAATCATTCTGTTTAGCGTATCTCAAAGCGGCCAGATTTACTTCCACTGGTAAAACGGCTTCTTGCCCATATACTAGTTCAAATGGGGCTACCTTAGTTGCTCCATGCCTTGAGATCCGATGGGCCCACAATGCCTCGGATAGTACCTCATGCCATCGCCTTGGGTGGTCCTGTACTTTCTTCTTAATCAACTTGATCAAGATTTTATTGCTTGACTCGGCTTGTCCATTGGCTTGAGCATAATATGGAGATGAACTGAGCATCTTGATTCCAAGTGACTCGGCAAACTGCTTGACTTCCTTTGCCATGAAGGAAGTTCCTTGATCCGTAGTGAGAGTCTGTGGTATATCGAATCTGTGAACAATGTGCTCAGTAATAAATTGAATTACCTCCTTGTGAGTCATATTTCTGAGTGGCACTGTTTCAGACCACTTGGTGAAATAATCAGTAGCAACCAATACGAACCGATGCCCCTTGGATGAAGCCGGGTGAATCATGCCGATAAAATCAAGTGCCCATCCTCGAAAAGGCCACGGTTTTATGATTGGATTAAGAGGTGAAGCCGGCACCAACTGGACAACTCCAAATTTCTGGCAAGCTTCACATCCTTTGTAGTATCTGAAGCAATCATCGTCGGCCAGTAAAACCCGGCTCGCCTAAGCATCCACTTCATCTTGTGGGCCGACTGATGTGTTCCACATAAGCCGTCATGCACCTCTCCCATGGCGACTCGAGATTGATCTTCATTTAAGCACTTTAAAAGCAGACCATCAGTCGTTCGGCGATACAAGGCATCATCCACCAGTGTGAATTTGAGAGCTAAGCGCCAAACACTCCTATCTGTCCTCTGACCCGGATCTTGCAGATAATCAATGATTGGTGTCCTCCAGTCAGAAACCCGAGTTTCTTCAAGACGGGTTACACAAGAGCCTTCTGGCCGGGTTACCGTCTCTCCTTCCAACGCCAGCTTGTCTAAACCGGCTTTGCTGCTAGTTTCACTTGCCTTAACAATAAACATCGGTTTTTCTGCTATGAAAAATACACCTCTGCTGACATGATAACCTGATGTTTGTTGTGCTAGCTCATTGGCGAGCCAATTATCTGACCTGGATACATGGGATATATGGAAGTGGTCCATCTTCGAAATAACATCCAGCACTTGTCAAGATACACATTAAGTGATCCACTATTGCATTGAAAGATTTTAGCCACTTGCTGGACAACAAGCAAGGAATCACCATATGTATCAACATGAGTAACCCCTGCGTCAATTAAAAGCTCTAGCCCGAACAAAAGTGTTTCATATTCGGCTTCATTGTCAGTACAAAAATATTCAAGACAACAAGAGGCCTCAAAAACAGTACCATGCGGTGAAATATACACAACTCCAACTCCTTGTCCGCCGCTGCATACTGAGCCATCAAAATAAAGTTTCCACGGCACAGCCGACACAATATGTAAGCCGGCTTCTTGATCTAGGTCAATCCGATGTTCGGCAATGAAATCAGCTACAATCTGGCCTTTCATAGATTTGAGAGGTTCATAAGCCAAATCATACTCAATCAACCCATATGCCCACTTGCCGATTCGTCCACTGAGAATCGGCCTTTGTATCATGTGTTTGAAAACATCGGTCTGGCCAAACACTCTGCACTCGCCAGACAACAAGTAATGACGTAACTTTGTGCAGGCAAAATAAAGAGACAAGCATAACCTCTCCACGAAGTTGTATCTTGACTCAGCATCCAACAAACGCCTGCTCAGGTACGTGACCACATATTCTTGTCCTTCGACCTCCTGGGTTAAAGCAGCTCCAATTACTTTTTCCTCAGCAGCGATGTAGAGCCGGAACGGTAGGCCACGAGCCGGCTTCCTGAGAACCGGAGGAGTAGAAAGACACGCCTTGATTCTTTCAAATGCCTCTTGTTGTTTTGCCCCCCAGGTAAACCCATCATCATTCTTGAGCCGAAGGATCTGAGTAAAAGCATCTACTTTTCCAGACAAGTTAGCAATAAATCTTCTCAAATAGTTTACCATGCCCAGAAATTTCTGCATGTCTCTTTTGCAACCTGGCGCCTGTATTTTCTGGATGGCTTCAATCTTTGCCGGGTCAACTTCTATGCCATGTTCATGTATGATAAAACCAAGGAATTTCCCAGCCGACACGCCGAAAGCACACTTCAAAGGGTTCATCTTGAGTCCGTACTTCCTCATCCTTTCAAATGCAAGCCGTAAGTCGGCCAAATGATTTAACTCACCGTCCGATTTTACTACCACGTCATCAATATATACCTCTAGCACAACTCCTAGAAGATCATGAAATATCAGGTTCATTGCTCTTTGATAAGTAGCTCCAGCATTCTTTAGCCCAAAGGTCATCACTGTCCATTCAAACAAACCTACAAACCCGGGACAACGAAACGCTGTTTTGGCCGTATCTTCTTCGACCATGAATATTTGATTATAACCCGCGTTGCCATCCAAAAAGCTAATAATTTTGTGACCTGAGGCATCATTAATAAGCATGTCGGCTATTGGCATAGGATACTCATCTTTTGGCGTGGCCCTGTTTAAATCTCTGAAATCTATACACGCCCTAATTTTGCTGGACCCCTTCTTCTCCACGGGTACAATGTTTGAGAGCCACTCGGCATACTTGCACGGCCGGATGAAATTTGCCCTCAAGAGACGATCAATCTCCTCCTTGATCCGATCGTAGATAATTGGATTGAATTTACGAGCCGGCTGTTTGTGAGGTCTAAAGCCGGCCTTTATGGGCAACCGATGCTCAACGAGATCTCGGCTTAACCCGGGCATTTCGTGGTATTCCCATGCAAAACAATCCACGTATTCTTTATCCAGCGCGATTAACTCTATCTTATAATCGGCTTCCAAATTCTGGCTTACAAACGCCGGCCTTGGTATTGTGCCATCCCCGAGGTCCACTTCTTCGAGCGGATCAGCCGACGTGAATCCCTGCCCCAACTTATCCATGTCATCTGGTTCCTCAATTGCTTCACACATATCGTTCCTCTCAGCCCGATATTCACCCAGACGTTTCTGCAGCCAATTATTGTTGGGATCCATCTACTTGAGCTACAGCCGAGTACCATCAATCGGCTTTAAAGATACTGGCACGAATCCGTCCCTTGTGGCACTCAGGAAATCAAATCCAGATAAATCTCGCCCAGACAGGCATGTAACATTGGATTGCTGCCAATCAACAATAGACTCGGCTAGAGCAATACATGCCGAGTCATCTGCAGGAACTACTTCAACCTCATCATCAATCCATTGCACAAGTTGCTGGTACATAGTAGACGGAACACACTGATTTGCGTGGAGCCAATCACGTCCCAACAGAACATTATAATTTCCCTGCACCTCGGCGACAAAGAAAGCAGTAGCCAGGGTTTTACTTCCCACTGTGAACTCTAAACTTATAACCCCTTTGGCCTCTACTCCTTTTCCTCCTTCAAATCCATTTAGTACCATGTTCGTCTTCATAAGATCAGCATCATCCAGGTGTAACTTCTTGAAGACAGAATACGGCATCAAATTTACTACAGCACCACCATCAACCATCATTCTGGTAACCGGCTTTCCATCAATGTGCCCTCTGACATACAAAGGTTTCAAGTGTTTAACCGGTCCTTCAGGTTTCTCGAAAATGGCATTCTTGGGTCCAAAGTCAATCTGTGCAACATCACCTTCCTCTTCGACAGCTCGGAATTCTGCAGGCAAGTAGTATACCATGTTAATATCCATGCCAGTCTGAGTCAGTGTTCCTTCATAATCCAGCAAATCCTCATCATCTGTCAAATTTCCAGACTCGTCCATAGCTGATTCTGAAATTGCCGGGTCGTCTTCTGCCAGCTCCATCACTTGGTCTTGAATCACTGGCTCTTTCATTGTCGGGTCAGGACTTCCTAGTCCTCGTATAACCGGGTCTTGAATTGACAGGCTTTATGTACCCGGGTCTTGGTTTACAGGCTTTTCCTTTTCCGCCAAGTCTGCTGCCTCTACCTCGTCAGCCCATGAAGAGTAGGTAATAGCCGGTGTAACCACCGGCTCTGTTTCATTGATAATATCAGAACTCAGCGCAATTGTCGAGGAAGCCGCCATACAAACCGGCCTTGGAATCCAGACCTGAGAAGGCATCATCGGGCGCTCAGTGATAACATCCCTCGATTGCTCAACCTTCTTTTCTGCATTCTCCCGGTTTCTTGCCCTTTGCAGTTTCCGCTTTTGTGTCTTTGTTATGCCGGGTGGGCACCACCTTGGCTGGGCATACTTTGGATCCCTAGGCTGAATCATTACTGCACGGCTGGTGCTAGCTTCATGGTCATTTGCTGCTGCCTTGGGCACGATAGCCGGTATTGGTTTATTGTTAACCGGTTCCACGACTGGGTCCTTCATCTTTATCACATGAGTTCCCACGATTAATGAATCACCTGAGAACCCGGCCCCACTATTTGACGTATTCCCTGACCCGGTCATTTTGCGATTTTGAACACTCTCTGATCTAGCTGCTTGTGCCTTTACCCGCCAGTATGTAGAATCCCCGGGATATGTAAGCCGGCTTTGCACAGACGGCCGGGTTATCCTGCGTTTGAACTCTCCAGCCGGCTCTTGGGGCCAACTATTCCCGGAGGACCTGGGTCGTTTTCCGCCTTGCAACTGACATGACCTATACCCAGCCTGACGCACATATTTATTCAGCAGCATATCAAAAGTTGGTTTTATCTTCCTTGGTCTATATTCGACCTGATTCGCTTTCCATTTGCCAACTTCCGGGTTCCTTGGCTTGAGAAACCTTGGTGGTGACTTAGCCGGGTCTTGGCATTGCCCCCCGGGTGTGAAGTTACTGACAGTAATCTTGATGACCTCTTCACCACCTGGTTGCCGGCTTACCATTACCTTCCTCCCAGCCATCTTGTTGCTAGATCCGTTATTCCTGGGTTCACCAACAACAACGTTAGATTTATTAGCAGCTTCGGCCGCCTCTGGCCGAAGTAGGACTTTCTTTCCCTCCAAATCCAACGCATTCATTGGGAACGGTTGTGTATCAATTGCCATGTCAGCAAAGCTCAATCGTCCGTCATTAAGGGCCGATTGAATCTGTCGACGAAAGACATTGCAATCATTAGTAGCGTGAGAGAAAGAATTATGATATTTGCAATAAGCTCGTCGCCTTAATTCATCAGGCGATGGTACGGCATGACTAATTTTGATCACTTTGTCTTTTAACAAGGCATCAAATATTCTATCGCATTTGCCTACATCAAAAGTACACTTTACTTCATCATCTCGATTTTTACGAATCGGTTTTAGATCATCACACATATAAGGTTTGGCCTTGCTAGGCCACACGAATTCAGCAGCATACACATCGGCTTCATCGCCCGAGTCGGCATTGTTTTCAATAATATTAAGCCGACTCCGGCTCATCCGATTTGAATCCTTGGATTCTGTAACCCGGCTCTCTTGAGCCAGAGCTCTTTCCTGAACTTGGCTAACGGATAAGAATTCGTGCCCTTCCAACCTCTCTTTTAAGTAAGTTCTTAATCCATTAAAAACCAGATCAGCCATATCTCTCAGTTATCGCCAAACTATAGCATCGGTTTCTAGTATTTCTAAATGTCTTGACATAATCGGAAACCGATTCGTCATGTTTTTGCCTAACCGATGTCAGATGGGATAGTTTTAGTTCAATTTCTCCGGCAAAAAAGTGCTCATGAAACTTTTGCTCTAAATGATACCAGGTATGTATAGAATTGGGAGCTAAAGCCGAAAACCATGAAAAAGCAATGCCGGTTAAAGATAATGAGAACAAGCGAACTTTAATATGATCATGATTAGCTTCGCCTAATTGAGCCAAGTATTGATTAATATGTTCCCATGTTGATTTGTTATCCACACCATTAAACTTAGAAAATTCAGGCACCCGGTGGATAAGGTTGCAAATCGAAATAATCAGGGTAGGGTTTAACGTAAATTCTATGTTTTGGCATAACCCCAAGTTTATCATAAGCTATCTGGTCCAATTCTCTCCTAAACTTAGCCATCATATCGTCCATAGTAGCCGATTGAGCTGGCGCAGAAGGTGAACTGGTCGAAGGGCCGGCTTGCATCCAAGTAGCCGAATTTTGATTCGGCAATGACTCGTGACCCAAGATCCGCACATGACCCGGCTGAATAGCCGGGTTAGGCATACTCTGGATCGGAGTTGGATATGATGGGTCACTGCAAGCCGGCTTTGATGAAACTCTGAGTTATCCTCCTCCTGATCATGTTTCTGGGTCGCCAATTCTTCCCGAGCAAATCTTCAAGTCTTGAGTTGGCCTGCCAAAAACGGGTGCTAACAAGATCATATATAAGGGGAAAATGAAATTGTAAAAAAATAAAAATGTTTATTATAAAAATGTTGAGTTTTTGCATAGGGTTGACATCACTATGCCCAGACTGCCAAATGTTGAAGACAAGTTCATCAACATCCTATTTAAGTCTGGGAGTACCATATCAGCCTACAATACTCTCTTTGCCATTGGCAATGTGGATGGGTGCCACTCAAATACAAAATTTTCAACCTGGATGGCGTGTTAGCTCTCAGTCACTTTCCTAATTTGAAACCGATTGTAAAAGCTACACTGTTGAACTATTTTTTTTACAAATAAACATAAACTTTATTAATTTAAAGTATTCATTAAAAATAAAAATAACAAATTGTGACATTTATTGGCCATATTTGGAGCAGCCAATAAGGTTATCCTTCATGCGGCCTCGGCATACTGCCCCACAATCCCTATATGCACGGACGAGCCACGCCACATGAAAGGGTCCAAATAATTGGTCAGCTTGTTTAAGCGGAGGTTTAGTACCTTATTTTTTCACTTTGACTTTATGTCGCCTTTTTCGCTTCATGGTCTTATTATTACTCCCTACAGTCCTTATAATATAAGGAGTATAGTCTTTTCTGAAAAGTCTAACTTCACTATCTTTGATCAAGATTTTAGGAAATATTATTAGCAATTACACTATCAAGTCGATCAGTATCATTATATTCATCATGAAATATATTTTCATATTTTATTTTCGTAGCATTTCAAATATTGTTAGTTTTTTTCTAAAATCTTGTTCAAAGATAGTCAAGTTTGACTTTTCAAGAAAAACTATACACCTTATAACAAGGAGCGGAGGGAGTATAATTTTCCTTTTTTCTTATTATAGTAAAAAATGTTCACAATGTGAAAAAAAAAATCATCGTTATCAAAAAGGTTGTTCTTAGTCTCAACAAATGTTCCACGATGTTTTAAAACAAATCTTCCCATGGCTTCAAAAGAATGTTCACGGGGTACGAAAAAATGTCCATAGGTTTAAATGAAATACTTTTACGAACTTAAAAAAATATTCGTTTGGTTTCTTTTTTTTTACGAATATCGTTTGGTTTCTAAATATCTTCACGTGTTTTTTTCTACGCCATTGAACGGTTTCTTATAAATTAATAGTAACTTTATAAGAATTATAAGATTTATTAAAAAAAGAACCAGTACCTTTTCTATTGGGCCGCATTTGAAGCGGCCCCAACCTACTTGCGCCATCCACTACCTTTTCTAGAGTGGTGTATGGAGTCCCCATATATCCCACCACGGGCAATGGCGCTCCCTTCGAGTTCCTTCCTGGAACCTGGCACGACCTTTTCAAGCGACACATAGCCCGTGCAGTTCACTCAGGGGTCAACCCCAGCAAGTGAACAACCCATGTCCATCCTATGGCAACAAAAAAAAACAGATTTCTCTAAAAAAAAAACCCAGATATTGTCAGTCCTATAACAAGGGAGACCATCTGAGTGAGATTCAGAAGAAAGCCTAGTCCACTCTGGGTTCAAGACCAGAAAGAGAACAGGCTGTCTGCAGAAACACGGTCATTGAGTGAGATTCAGAAGCAAGATTTGATGCCCATGTTCCTCTTGTCCATTTGACATACTATCCAGAAGAAAGGGTCAGATCGTGAAATAATTTGAATTTGGTTCCATTTTGTGAAATGATTTCAAAAAAGGGTCAAATTCGTCAAATTTGCCGCATATCATTGGGGCAGTGGGCAGCAGACAAGGAACAGTACCACGCTATGGATGAGGGACATGCTCTGCATGCATTATTGCGCCCCATCATCTGCTTGCCTTCTCTAGCACTTCTGAAAAGTTGTAATTTATTTGGTTAGTGAACATGAAAGTTTTCATCATTTGATCAGCACAGTAGTACTTTCTTTTCTGGTCCTCACTCCCTGCCTCTACAAAAGCCTGCAGCATTCCAGGAGATATAACAGACCAGTGATTACAGTGTGAAGGTCTATTATTTGCCACTGATGAGAGACAAAGGACTGCGTTTCTGCAAGTTTTCACAACAGTCAACAGTGGATCGGTTAACCGAGAGGCCCATCTATCTATGGACTATGGCCCTTGCAAAAGCTGAATTGAAAGTTTTACTGCATGCAAACCTGTTTGTCCGGTAGATTTTGGAGTCTGAACTGCATCACTCTCCTTCCTTGCTTTCAAATCGAGTGAATCTGACCTTGTACTATGGCTATAAATTTCTCCTCTTCTTCAACTGCGAATGATTCCCATGCAGCATCAGTTACTAAATTACTCAAACATCAGCAGATCGACAGAAACAAGTCACATTCTGCGAACTTAAAGTCAGTGTTATACGAGAACGTGAAACATGTGCATGAGGCATGCTAAAATGGAAAGATGCCCCTTGTCATCTCGGACGTGTTCTCGGAAAGATTTACTAACTTCCAGAGTTCCAGTGATATTGTTGCGAACAGTTGTATATGTGCACACACAGGCTCCCAGCCACAAGCATCTTCTCTGCAGAATCCTATAGCATCACAATTTGCAAGTAGGCAATGGCATGAGCCACACCACTGAGTTCCAAGCTAGTACCGCCACACACACAACACTCAGCAACAACCAGTGCAATCCTTGCACATGAACAAGCAGTAGCAATTATCTATTTTTCTGCAAGAACACGGCACCAATTGGTACTGAACATGACACCAGGGATCACGCTAAAACTGATCAGGCATGCATGGCATGGAGGCTCAATCTGCAAGATAGATAAATCATTTGCAGCTTCTTGTTTTTGTGACAAGAAGAAGATCCTGAGGCTGAGATCTTGCTGCTTGTGCACGCCATGAAGCATCTCACTCTATCCTGTCACTGCCTATCTGAAAAATGGTCGCATGCAGAACATGAGCCCATGCTGAACGTGGATTTCATCAAATTTCTGATGTTGAATGTGATCCGTGCAGATCCAGTTTCTTCAGGGATACTTCTCATATAATCGGCCACCTACCTACTTAGGCAGGTATGTAGATACTTCGTACTAGAGAGGTGGTGAGTGCCATTAAAGTGACATGTTTCTTGGTTCAGAGCTGAACCTTTTTGCCACCATGCTTACACTTGCATGCCGTACACGAGTGAGCGATCATGAGATACACCAATAAATAATTATAGAGGTGGCCACTATGAAGCCATGTGAACAGTGCGCTTTTTCTTTGTCGATAAAAATGCAGAAGAGAAATCGGCAAGCTGGTATGCAAAAGGAATTTTGGGGTCGCCACCAACAGAAACAGGAGTAGAAGTAGAAGCGAGAAATCGGGAGCAATATTTATTCGTGATCGCCATGCCTTGGCCTTTTGGTCTTGCCATTTCTGCTACCAGAGCGTTGCTTCCCACAGCTAAGCTGTCAATATTCAGATGAGTCCTTGCATACAGGCGCTAGCTGATTAAGATATACTTGTTGGACATTGATTAATTAATCATGCTTAATTGTGTCAGTTGAGGTGATCGATTGGTCAGACATTGTCTCTAAAAACAATTTTCCGGGGAGAAAAAAAAGCACCTTGACTAGCTTATCTTGAGACATGGCAGGTATATATGGCATTATTCCTTGCAAGCTCGCCGTATAATTTCTGAAGGAATGAGTACGGACGTACAAATAAAGAAATAAACCGAGGAAGAAAGCAAAGCTTGCATAGTTGCATTGTGTCATGTGTGGCATGCTCCCCACCTCGTGCACCATCCTCGACAGCCGAAACTACAATGCGGTGCAGAAACAATCATGGAGTTCCGAATCTCTGATACTGCGAACAAGGTGAACTTTTTAAATGATGTGTGATCTTCCTCGGAAGCGTGTTCTGTATGATTTGAAGGAAACAACGCTTCTCCTTCTTTAAGGTGTACTGTTGTTGGTTACAACAATTGCCGGAACTAGGGACTAAACAAACGTCGAATTCTAATGATATACGTGAAGTACTGGTTGGTGTCGTCTGGGACATCTGATTTTTGTGGAAATAAGCGCATGCCCCGTGTGATTATGGAATACTACATATGTACATTTTTTTGTAATTGTATTTGTACCTTTTCTCCTACTCAATTAACAATCAATGACCGCTTTCACTATTCGTCAATTTTTCTTTTGGAATTCAAGTATCTTCTTTTCTAGAAGAAACAATCTCGATATTTGCATCGGTTGATGCACACAACAATATTTACAATAAATTATATGATGAGTTGTACAAGATAAACACAATTGATACAAAGCTCAACCAAATACAAAATAAAATTACAAGACACATTTATGCATCGTAGATCCTATCGATAGACTTGCATCCATAATTGTTAACATATCTAGAGCTACCACCTCCAAGTGGCAAGACCCAAAGTTCAACGAAGCCCACATCGTCTCATGATGGAGAAAGACCACATACAAATCCAGTGAGTATCCTTGTTGATAACCCACATAGAAACGGAAAATGACATCATTGGGATAGTTCCATAAAGCCCAATATAAAGCACATACTCCTGCTCTTATCTGAGAAGACAAACACTAAACCAAATCTACTACTTCTAGAACATATTCGTTATATTCGTCTACCACACGAGGCGAGCCAAGAGATGGAGATAAATATATGTTGAATTTTTTTCTCCACATCATGGAAACAACATTTGGTACATTAGTTCCAATTAAGGTTTGCTAGATTATCATTCGTCGAAAGAACCCTTTTATATATGAACCATAAAAGGATTTATTCTTAGCGGAACCTTGAACACCCAAATATATTTTTGAAAAAATATATGTATGCGGACCTAAGTAATGGAATACTAGTATTATGTTTTTGAATCCTAGCTTGCTAAATCAACCTATTGCTGATGAATCCATGTTACTATCATGCACATGGTTCTACCTCAACATAGAAATCTGAGGAAACAGTTTAAATTCTAAGACAAGCAAGGGAACATCATGTGGTCTGGATCATGTACACTTGTCATGCCAACCGTCGAATACATACTACAATTCACTAGATGTATCTCATATCAAGCATTTAGCAAAAAAAATCCTGAATTATTGTACATTCGGGGAGTGGCAACTGTCAAGTGTAATGTTGGTCTTGTAGCCGATATATGAGCCTGTTTCAAAGTCAAGAAACTGACCGAAATATGTAATCCAACAACACATCAAAATATTTAATTAAAAACTTCCAAAGGATCTAATACAAATCTTGAATAATACATCCCTCTATTTTATGCCTCTTTCAATAGAGTTATTATTTGGTGTATTTATTCAATTGGTAGATTGGATGGGGGCAACTCCATTTTTTTGTAACTTCTAGTTTAAATCCTATAGTCTCCTTTGTTGGCTTGTGGACTAAAATTAGAACATTCCAATAATTCTCAACATGACCTTCCAAGTAATAAATTTCTTTTGATTGATTTGCAAGAATGATTGGTTCACAATTTATGTCTTATGAACTCTAAACATAATTAAAGTTTACTTTTCCCATTCGAAGAAATCTAGATCTCTAACCGTAATACTTGAAAGACTTACATAACATGTGACTGGACAATAACTTGAAATAGGAAGACATTTGCATGCTCAGTTTTAACAATAAAATGTTTTCCTTTAGTTCTGATGTAGAAATGAATTTTCATCACTAAGACTGGTAATACGGAAGCTAAAGTTGGAAGTGGAAAATATTTATACCAAATATTTTTTATTTTGTATAACTCTCTATTATTAACATGTGTCGCTTTTCATGGATATGGTCTTTGTCATTAAAAAATTAATAGATATATTTTATATAATACTTTATTAAATCCAAATTGTGCATCTAAGTATGAATCTTCAGTGCTTCGTTTGAACAATTATTACTATGTTTTGGAGAAAACACATGTATTTTTGATGTTTAACCTTTTGTAAAATTGTGTTTATCATTAATATAAACAAAAAATAAAAAAATCTAAGAAATCAATTTTGCAAGGTAGATTTATTATAAGATGTTTGTATATGTGCCTATTTTAACATCCTTAAATATTTTAGTAGAGGCTACTACAACATATAAGTTCAACTAAAGCCATTACTCAGCTATCTAAAGAGTATTGTGAAACACATGTCATGTATATGGTCTAGTCAGCGGTATTCCGTGAAACACATGTCAGAATATAATATATACATTGCACAGCCCTTTCCCATAAGTTCGGACTTTTGGGATAATTGGCTAGTGCATCAATTTAATATGGTATCAGAGCCAGAGGTCTAGAGTTCAAATCCTGGCTAACGCAGTATTAAAAATAAATATCTGCGGACACCCTAAATTCCACGTCCTAGGCTCGTGAGAAAAAGTCCACAACCTGGACGTGAGGGGGAGTGTCAGAATATAATATATACATTGCACAGCCCTTTCCCATAAGTTCGGACTTTTGGGATAATTGGCTAGTGCATCAATTTAATAACACATTGTTCAAGTAATATGTTCTCGACAGTGTTGATACACAAGATTGTGAAGAATCTAGAACACGTCAAGAAATCAATATCGGGTCAACTTGTTAGGTTTGATGTCTGGTTTTGCCTCACATTTGAATAATGAACAATATCTGCATGGTTGTTTGTATCAGTCAATTCAGAAAAAAATTAACCTCTGATTTGGCATTGTCATCGTAGTTTATGTATTTCACTCACCACATGATGTTTCCACTGCTCGCCTGTGTAGACTGGTAGAACTTTATTTCGCAAATGAAAGCTTTTATTTCTTTTGAGGCTGCATCCAGAAGATGAACACAACTCAATGTACCACATTGTTGCAACACTCCAGCGAAAGAAGAACACATAAAATCTGTCCAAATGAACTTGAAAACAGCACATGAGCAAGTCATGGTGTGTGTGAACAGTTACCAACAACATCTTCAGATTCGTTCAAAAGTATTTTATTAAATGCCATCTCTTGACAAACAGAGGATCGAGTTACTTACATATGCTTCTTAGCAATGATAAAGTACAGATTTGATAGTCGTCCAACGCACACAACAACGCCGGCCATCTTCTCTTGCCCACACGCACACAACAAACACCTCCTGACTTCCTCTCTCCTTTTTAAAACCACCACCCATCTCTCCCTCCCCATCAATTCAATTCGCCTTCATCCTCTGCACATTAACAAGATCGATCGTGAAGTGACTAGCAGCACAACCATGGTCAACAGGCTCGCCCTGGCATACCTCTTTTCCACCGGTGGCAACGTAGACGCCGGCGCAAGCCTGTCGTGTCCTCCTTCGATGTCCGCCGCGTCCGCCAGCACGACCACCTCGTGGCAGTGGCCTTCCTGCACGCAGGCCAGGACCATGTCGTTCGGCAGGGCCAACGTGGACGGCCGTGACGGCGAGGTTTCGTGTAAGTACAAAACCAGGGTGATAACGAACCTGGCCTACTGCCACGGACACAACGACGACTCAGCATCGGCCGGGCACTCCTTCCTCTCCGCCACCGACTCTTCTGCTTCGACTACGGCGTCGGAGCGTCCACCGATGCCACCCAGCGTCACGAGCGAGGTGGACGAGGTGATCATCAGCGGTATCCGGTCGTCGAGCCGCCTCTTCTTCGAGCCCGAGGCGACGAGCTCCATCGTGAAGCCGGCTGCGTTCGGCGGGGCGACGGCATTGGCCATCGACTCGGCAGACCCCTATGGCGACTTCCGGCGGTCGATGGAGGAGATGGTGCTGAGCCACGGCGGCGCCGGAGGCGAGGGCGACTGGGGGTGGCTGGAGGAGATGCTGGCGTGGTACCTCCGCGCCAACGGGAAGAAGACACACGGTTTCATCGTCGGCGCCTTTGTGGACCTGCTCGTCGCGCTCACCTCCGGCAAACAGAGAAACTAGGCATCTCCCTCCGAGATCCTTCCTGCAGCTCTGCCCTGTTTTTTTCATGGAACGCCCCTGCCTCTTCATGCGATACATAGCTAGTCCAGTCCAGTATGACTCTGGGCTCTGGGGTCAAGCCCAGCGCAAGTTTACAAGGCCATATACAACAGCAAACAGAAAGTGTCCAGTAAAAAAACAAAACATACTGGTCACCAGGAGCAGCATGCACGCCAATCTGAGTGAGATTCAGAAGCAAGATTTTAGATTTGATGCCCATGTCCCTCTCGTTCGTTTGACATACTATCCAGAAGCAAGATTTGATGCTCCTCATTTGTTTTCTCTCCCCATCTTCCTCTCCCTGGGTGGCTGCATGTATCATTGGCCTTCTTGGTACTTGGTAGCTGTCCTGGCAGCAGACAACAGCACCACACTGTGGAGGAGGGACATGCTCTGCATTATTGCATCTCATCATCTGCATTCTCTTTCCTTCCCCTGCATTACCCTTTGCCCCACTTCTAAAAAGTTGTAATTTATATTGTTAGCAAACAGGGAAAGGTTTTCATCATTTCATTTGATCCAGGGGCACAGTGGTGGTACTTACTGGTCCTTGCCTCTGCAAAGGGCACAACCAGCCAGGAGATGTAAACAGAACGAGGTGATTACAGTATGTAGGCCTATTGCTATTGCCACTGATGAAGTGATAATGAGAAACGAAAGACTGCATGTCTGCATGTTCCACAACAGTCAACAGTGGATCAGTTAGCGTAAGAGGAGGCCTATCAATATATCCCGCCGCGCAAGTTGTCCTTGATTTTTTTCGACGGAACATGGTCAAAGGGTGGGGAGCTCGTGCAGTGCATTAAGAAGAAGAGTTGGTCCAATTAATGTGGAAAATAAGAACCAAAAATCAAACAGGACACAGTTAATTAAGGAAAACCGGTGAAACCCACACACACTACTAGCACTCAAGGCACATCATCCGAGCTAGATAGAAGATTCCCTAGGCCCAAGACCATCGGAAACAGCTTATACCCAGCCGAGCCAAACACCGCAATCTCGAGAGTACTCTCGCAACAAGAGTAGAACATTACCAACTCACGAACTGCCTGGATCACAGTTGGTGTGATAGGCTTCTTGCACATCCGAAGATAAGGCTCCACTTTCTATGGCACAACTTCCTCGGTGCCTTTCTTCAAGACAGCGGCGGGCCTAGGATTTGAAGACTGGGTATTCAAAAATTTGAAGGCTAAAGTTTTTTGACATTGTTTTTGGCTGGGATTTCAGGTTTTGGCTAATGTAATTGGAGAGAGAACCATGTGGTGGTCTAGCTATTTTGGGCTGAATGATTGAATATAACATCATTTTGTGTTATTTTCGTGTTTTTTCATACTTGTACATAGTATATGCTCTATGTACATAATTGTTTGGGGTAAAATAATGGGTATTCAGTTGAATACCCTTGACTTGAGCTAGGCCCGCCCCTGCTTCAAGATCATGTCCTTTGGCAACTCACCAAAAGCCTCTGCCACCCTATATTCAGTGCGCCTAGCAATCGGGATGTTGCGAAGCTATCCTTGATTTGAATCAAGCAGATCTGAACTGATTCTGAAAATGATTCTCATGCACCAATCAGTTGGTAAACTTCAGCGGATCGACAAACGCGCCACTTCCTGCAAATTTAAAATCAATGCTAAGGAATACGAGAACGTGAAACATGTGCACGAGGGAGGCATGCTAAGATGGGAAAGATGCCCCTTGGCATCACATACGTGTTCTTGCAAGATCTAACTGCCAGCGACACTATGGCAAACAGTTGCATATGTTTACACGCAGGCTTTCGGCCACTGGCATCTTCTCTGCAGAATCCAACTGTAGTTCGTAAGTAGGCGATAGCATCACCTGCACCAGCACCACTGACCACCAAGCTAGTACGGCCACACACAGCACCCAGCAACAACCAGTGCAATCTGGGCACATGAACAAGCAGTACCAATTATCTATTTTTCTGCAAGAACACGGCAGCAATTGGTACTGAGCATTACATCAGGGTTCACGCTAAAGCTAATCATCCATGCATGCCATGGAGGCTAGACCTACAAGATAGATCAATCATCTACAGAGCTCTCTTGTTTTTGTAACAAGAAGAAGATCCTGATGTTGAGATCTTGCTGCTTGTGCAAGCCATGAAGCATCTCACTCTACCTTCTCACTGCCTGTCTGAAGAAATGGTCTGTGTGCAGCTGACTGATGCGCACGCAGAACATGAGCCCATGCTGAACCTGAATTTCATGAAACGTCTCATGTGGAACGTGATCCTTGCAACATCCAGTTTCTTTAAGATTACCTCATATACCACCAGCCATCTACCTACTCAGACAGATCTGTAGAGAGCGCCATTAAGGTGTCACAGGTTTCTCGGTTCTGAGTTGAACCTTTTGCATGCCGTACCTGATATATTTTTGAAACCGAAGGCAAAACCGAAGGCAAAACCGGTACAAAAGCTTTGCCTTTTCTATTAATTAAGCAGAAGGTGTTGACCGGTTAATTAACGGGTAACCGGCCGAAAACCGGTACAAACACCCTCGCCGACCGTCATGGAACACGACCGTCGCGAGGGCAAACACGGCCACCCTGGCTACCAAACGCAAACCGCACACACCCCGCTAGAGACGAGGGTCGTCGAGAAGGCAGCCCACCGACGTCATCGTCATCACTCACTCCTCGTGAGCGACTCCGATTTCCTCGAAGAAGCGACCACCGAAAGACCTCACCGAAGGGCCTCGTGAAGCCTGCACCGGCCTATGCCAAACAGATGACCCTTCGTGTAGGCGACTGGCAGCTCCGATTCTGAAAACGAGCTCCGAATAGGAGATGGGCAGGACTCGCGCCGACGAAGGTCTTCAAGGTCGGGCCGCCCAAAGCAGGTCATCGTTGCCGCAAGACACGCCGGTCTGCAGCTCCGACTTCACAGCATAGGAACATCAAACCTGAGGACGAGTCGGACACGCCGGGACAAGATGCCGACTAGCAAAGCCTTGCCGCAACCACATCATCGCTCATCGCCATTGTCGTTGCCGCGCGAGCCTCCACACGGAACCGAGCACCCCCACCAATACACACCACTGGTCCCTCCGACCAAAGCACAACTCCAAGCATGATGCCCTAAAGAGGGGAACGACGCTGAACGCCGCCATCATCCGATCCGAGGATCTGAGGTTTCCCCCGGAGGTAGCGGAAGGAGATTGGAGCTTCACCTCGGCGATGCCTTCAAGAAGGAAAACGGCGCACAAGGCGTCGCCATCACCGGCTCCGGCCAGGGACCGAAGGCAAGGTATTCACCCGGGTCTGCTCCAAGATCTCCAAGCACCACTCTGTGCAGATCGAACCACCTTCGAGGTCCATGACGACGACCAGCCCGGACCGGCTCGGCAGAGCCCACACACGCCAGAATGGAGGCAAGCTCCGGATCCTACACCCCGGAGCTCCTGGCCGGCCGGGACAGCGCTGCAGAGAGCAGGGGCAGGGCCAAAACCCGCCCTGCCATCCGAACTGGAGCCACCCAACGAAAGGCGAGCTCGTGCGACGCTGCTGGAGACGCCGCACCGCCGGCCGCCGATGACTTCACGACCACCGCGCGCCGCCGAGTGTGCCTCTCGGGGGCCGCCAGCGCGACGCCACCTCACCGCCGCGGCGAGGCACCGCCGCCACCTCCAACCGCGCCGGGCTGGTTTCCGGGGCCGCCGCCCCGGCGTGCCCGCTCCAGAGCCACGCGAGGCCCTCCGCTCAGGGCCCGGCGCTGTGCCCGCACTCCCTTTGGGAGCCGCCGCCACCGCGGCAGGGAAGGCGGCGACGGCGGCAGGGGCCCTGCGAAGGGGGCCGAGGTGTGGTGAGGTCTTTTTCCCCCGGGCCGCCCCGAGGGACGACACGGGGGTCGGCGGGTGAGGGAGGGGGCGGCAGGGGAGGAGGCGAGCGGCGGCAGGGGACGGCCCTGGCGGCGCGGGGGCGGGGTCGGCGGGTGAGGGAGGGGGCGGAAGGGGAGGAGGCGAGCGGCGGCGGGGACGGCCCTGGCGGCGGCGGCGCGGGGGTGGAAACCTAGTCGCGGGAGCGAGCCTCTCTGTAGGCGGGGGCGGAAACTCTCTGTAGGCGGGGGTACCTGATATATAAAGACATGAGCGAGTGATCAATGAGATAACAATCAATTAGAGGTGGGCAGTCTGGAGCCACGTGAACAGTGCACTTTTTTTGTCGATAAAAATGCAGATGCAAAAGGAATTTTATGAGAAATGGAGAGCAACATTGATTCGTGATCCCCTTGTCTTTGCCTTTATGTCTTGCCATTTCTGGTGCTTACACCTTCTAAGAGGATGTAACATTTGGAGAGTGCTACTTCCCCAGCTAATTAACATGTCACTTTGGAGGCATATCCATGGTAATTTACATCTCAAGAGACATACATGCAGGCAGTAGATGACTAAAAAGATTATTGGGCATTAATTAATTATTAATCATGCTTAATTGTATCAGTTAAGGTGATCTCTAGGTCAGATATTGTCTCAGAAACATTTTGGCCTGGAAAACCTTTTCTGGAGACATGGCAGATATATATGACATTATTCTTTGCAGGCACACATGAAAAAAAAAATTGAGGAGGAATGCAAAGCTTGCACTGTGTACCATGTCTCCCACCTCGTGCATCATAGTAGACAGCCCAAACTACCATGCGGTGTGATAGCTGGAATAATCATGGATTTCCGAATCTCGGATACTATGCACAATGGGAATTTTCAAAAGGACCTGTGATTTTCTTGCAAGCGTGTTGTGGATGATTTGAAGGAAACAGCGCTGCTCTTTCTGCGTGCATTCTTTTCCTTATTTTGGCATTTTTTGGTGTATTGTTGGTGGACGACAATTGACTGATCTAGGGACTAAACAAGGAGCACGTAGTTGCTAGTGATGCATTAAGTACTACATGGTCTCTTCGGCATTTGAATGATGTAGAAAATAAGCACATGCCCCGTGTGATCGTGGAATACTCGTACTATTATGCTATCGAATCCCAGCTTACTAATACAACCTATTGTTAGTAACAAGTTCAATTCTCAGATGAGCAAAGTAAACATCCCCTGATTAGAAAATATACACGTTTGCGCCCAACTGCAAAATACATGCTGCCATTCGCTAGATTTATATTATGTCAACTGTGTAGTAAAAGATACACGACAAGTTTACCGGCTTGGGTACCTAGGAGTAAGGCTCCCACTTGATTCATTTTCCTTTGATTCATTTTTGAAGATCCGTGAGACGTATGTACCTCATTAAAGATTGATGTTTTCAAATTTGTGCCATGTAACTTGTATGAAACTTATTATAACATGTATGTATTTTTTTTTACACGGCTCTTCTGATAGGTAATGTTGCCGGCGAAACAATATTCACCAAGTTCAAGTATATTTTTAGTCTTTTAACCAATAGATGATTCGGTTTCAAAGCCCGATATTGACCGGGACCCGCCACTATGTGAGAAGGTCTCTAGGTTAAAAAAAAATCTGATTTATGTGTAGGTGCAAATATGGATATTGTCACATATTGAACATGTTACTTTACATTAATCTTCTAACTCTGGAACTCTATTTCTAATTTCACTGGTATGGACCTTGTGTTGCGACGACCACGTCGGTTATCATCTCTTGACACTATTATCACAATTGTTGATTCTCTTAGGCTCCTCCTCTATTCATTACCATTTTGATGTTGCTTATGTTCATGTGATTAGTATATTGTTGATAATTCTAGGAGTGTCTAACTATTAATGATCGACTGGTTAAAACGGGTTATTTACCGATTGTGAGTTAATCTCCGCTCGCTAGGAGACCAAAAACTAGCAAGGGTATACCATACTGCATTAGAGACCCATTAATTCAAACAAACTGAGCCAAAAAAATTCTCAAATATTATTTTCCTGGACATGAGCAATTTTATACTAAACATCCTTACTTTATACAAAGTCCTCTAATTAATGTGTGTCACTTTTCATGGATTTGGACTTTGTCATAAATCTTTAATTGATATATATTGTACTTAAGAAATTAAGAATAAGTTCTACTTTTTACCCTATAGTTGTGCATTTGTGAGTTGTGACGCATATTACCCCATTTAGTGAATAATCTACGGAAATGCTACATTTAGGAAATTTTGAAAACAATTTTACCCCAAGTTTAGCATTATGCATGTGCTATTAGATAAGACCGACATGTTAGATCGATTTGGCACGATAAATAAGTATTGATCGGATGGCATCATTGACGATCACGTGCGCCTTTTCTTCACAATCTATTCTATTCCTCTTCATCAGCCTGATAATTTCAAGCCTCAATCATCACCTCATACCTTGCTCAACCGACATAGATTGGAAAACGATGTCCAAAGTTTCCGAGATGGGTAATCTATACGATTTTTCACTAGAGGGTAAGAAGTGGAATTCACTCATAAATTTAACTCACAAATTGTGCAGCTCAATATGAATCTAGAGGGCTTCATTGTGCAATTATGAAAATATATTTGAGCAAAATTTAACACACATTTTTGGATATTTATCATTTTATTTGAAATTTAATTTGGACGGAACTGAACATTTTGTTAAATTGTGTTTATTACTACTGTAAACCAAAATAAAAACAAAACAAATTCTAAGAAATCACTTTCCCATGATAGATTTATTATAGCATATTGTAAATGTGTCCATTGTAACATCCTTAAATATTTTACTTCAAGATTCTACAACATATTAAGTTTAACTAGTACCATTACTCAGCTATCTTGAGAGTATTGTTAAACACATGGCATGTATATTGGCTAACCAGTAATATACCGCGAAACACATTGTTCAAGTAGTAACTTTTCGATACCGTCATGGAATTGATCATAGTTACCAAATGCATAGTTATTGCACACTGTCCACCCTAATTTTGACTTCTTTTAGTATTATTACAAGCTTTGAATGGGCATGGGGCACACATTGTTTTCCATGAGTCCCTCCTCCAGAAGATGAACACAAACTCAAGGTACTACATTATTACAACACTCCAGCGCAAAAGAAGTACACAAAAAAATCATTCAAATGGACTTGAAAATAGCAACTGAGCAAGTCAGGGTGTGTCATGTGTGTGAACAAATGTATGAAATCATCTGTCTAGAAACAGAGGATCGAGGTACTTACATATGCTTCTCAGCAACCATGCAACACCGTGATAAAGTACAAACTGTATTTGATAGTCGTTCAAGTTGTCGAGTTCATAAGGTGGATCACGGCTAGACAAGAGCAGACCCCCAACGCACACAACAGCGACAGCCATCTTCCCTTGCCTGCTCACACGCACACGCACACAACAAACACCTTCGTCCTCTCTCCTTTTTAAAACCACCGCCCAGAGCTCCCTTCCCATCAATTCAACTCGCCATCATCCTCTACACACCCAATCCACAGTCGATCTGAGGTGACTAGCAGCACAGCCATGGTCAAGAAGCTCGTCCTTGCATCCCTCTTTTCCACCGGCAGCGTGGACGCCGCCGCAAGCCTGTCGTCGCCTCCTTCCATGTCCGCCGCGTCCTCCAGCACGACCACCTCGTGGCAATGGCCTTCCTGCGCGCAGGCCAGGACCATGTCGTTCGGCAGGGCAGACGGCGACGGCCGCTACGGCGAGGTTTCGTCGACGCGCCGGGACTGCAGGACCAGGGTGATCACGAACCCGGCGTATAGCGACGACGTCCTCGACAAGCGCTCCTTCCTCTCCGTCACCGACTCCTCTTCTTCGACAACGGCGCCCGTGGCATCGAGCGATGTGGACGAGGTGATCATCCGCGGGATCCGGTCATGCAGCCGCCTCTTCTTCGAGCCCGAGGCGACGAACTCCATCGTGAAGCCGGCTGCTGCGGCTGCGTTCGGTGGGGCGACGGCGTTGGCCATCGACTCCGCGGACCCGTATGGCGACTTCCGGCGGTCGATGGAGGAGATGGTGCTGAGCCACGGTACCGGGGGCGAGGACGACTGGGGGTGGCTGGAGGAGATGCTGGGGTGGTACCTCCGCGCCAACGGCAAGAAGACCCACGGCCTTATCGTCGGCGCCTTCGTCGATCTGCTCGTCGCGCTCACGTCCGGCAAGAATAGCGACGAGTGCTAGGATCATAGCCTCCATTCTAGCTAGCACGCGTGTCTGCAACGCAACTACTTACGAAAAAATCTCTCCATGGCATTGGCAGCATCAAGAATTCAGGAGTGATTGAGCATGCATGTTCAATTGGTGATTGAACAAACATGTTCAATGGGTGATTGATCTGCCGTGTTTGGTGAGAGAAAAGTGGTGATTTCAGCCTCATCTTTAATTGTAGGTGCAACATGCATATCTGTGGTGAAATTAATCGACTAAGTTATGCAGATGTTGATTGTTGAATTAATGATTGATTGTACATTGCTAGGTATCTAGCTAGTGCTACCTCGAGCTTTCGTGCTCCTTGTCATCATTTAACATTACTGATCTGTCTATGCTTTGTTCATCGTTTTCTCACTAATGGATGCATGCATGTTAATTTGTTTCTGTCTACGTGTTCTGATTCAAATTAGCGTTGCATTTGTATTACTAGTTTGTGACGTTCCAGTGAGAAGAGACTTCCGAAAATCAAAAGTTCAGGACAGGAAACTGCAGTGGCCCGTTTTTCTGAAGACGCCAGATAAAAAGGCATATTAGTACTATACCTGACCAAGTGAGCAGTCATTTTCTGACAGGGAGTGAAGCTGTTGGTGAACATGGAGATCGCCTGGACGTGCAGGCAGGTGTCGAGTCCCTTTGGAATTACACTGAACCCTGAAAACCTGAACAATTAGTAGTTGCATCAAATCCTACCCTGTCCGCGCCGTAATACAGTATTCATTCAGTGTTTTACTCACGCGAGCATAATGCTTTGAGCTTGCAGATACTACACTTGTCGCGTGAAACGTGCTGTAAGATGCGTATCTGGTTGATCAAAAGTCTGATAAAAGGTTAAACTTGGCAAGCTGTGACGGGCAAGCGGCTACATGCCAATATTTTCTTGACTTCTTGAGCTAGCACGTACGAACCGCGGGAAATGCAGACCGTCTGAAGAATCTCCAACTAAAAACACTGGATAAACTTGCACAAAAAAACATATGTAAGTCTGAATAAGCAAAAAACACTACAACGCTGAAGCATCGCTATCGCCGAAAGGTTTTGTTTGGTTGGTGCCCGAGGAGATCACGAGCGAGAGCAATATATGCATGCTAGAGAAGGCACCAACCAAAACTAACCAAAATGAGGAGCAGCAGAGTGGTGTTGTTGGAGCAAGATCACCGGCGCCTCGGCACTGTTAGCAGATTAGAGCTCGTTTTGTAACATAGCATTCATGCTAGAGCGCAGACACCAACCAAACCCAACAAAAATCGATGATTTGAGTTATCGAGTATACAAAGAAAAGATAGCTCGCACTCTCAGTGCGTGGCGATCCGCGAAAACACATTTATAGAGCCTATTCCCTGTGCACGGCCAAATTAGGCAAGCAAAGCTTGTCTGCATATGCAGCAATCGACGCCACTGTTGAGTAGCGGTGGCCTGAACCTGAACCCACAGGCCACAGCCTTGCCAATCGAACAGTGTTTCCTTCACCTAGCAGAAATCCACGTCCTTATCCTAAAGGTCGACGCAACGCGATTTTTCCACAACTAATAGGATCTCCACCTACTATCATGACCGTTGATTATGCATCCAACGAACCATATTATTCCTACTATTTTATGTGTTAAAAAAATAAAAAATATGGAAACGCGTGGTTTTAATTTTTTTTCAATGCATGCACAGAAAATTCATGTTAGTACATGAATCTAAAATTCATGTTACATAAATCCATCAATTATTGATAATGCGTTGACATTTGAAGATTCGTTGATAAATTTGTTGCACGAATCTTGATGAAATGAAGGGTGTGGATAGTTGGTGGATATCATGTTAGTTGTGGTGTTGCATTTTCGAGGTCGACGCACCGATCACCGGAACAGTGCTCCTAGCTTAGCATAGATACTCCAAAGTGGTGTCGATCCCCGGAACAGTGGCATGCAGATCTCGAATGATTAGCTGAGCTAGCAAGAGAGACCTTTCGCTTCAGCACTAGTGCCACTGTGCCAGTGTAGCTGATGCGCCTCCTTCCTTGGCTTCATGGAGCAGACATATACAAGCCCGATGGTGATGGTGGCCTCTTGTAGATCTAAAAAAAGATGGTGATGGTGGCCAAGAAACATCATATCATTTGGACATGTCCGGCTGCTGGTAGAGACATGTGAGATAATTGCTACTGCCAAAGTTAGTATGAATCTGAAAGGTTTAGCTAGGTCGTAATTGGATAAGATGACCAATAATTTACAACATTTTTTAGGGGGCAAAGGAGGTGAATGCAACAACTTGATCCAGGCTAGTACTTGGGCCTGATGGCATGACAAAGGCCTTGATGTTTCAGTGCCCATCAACCATTCTGGGCCTTTCTCTTCAGATCGTATGGGCCTACGCAATAATTCGTTTTATTTTATTTTCGAATGCTGGGTTGGTTGGCGTGCTGACCTGATATCGCGCGCAAATGGGTCAACATGGGCCCAGAAATGGACGCTTTCAGGTTTATTTTGCTTTCTTATTCGGGGAACATAAAAAAAACTTTCGTTGGTTCCTTGTTCTTCATCGTGTAATAATATTTTTTTTTCTTAGAGGAAACACTCCCGATGCATGCAATACTATTTTTTCTTAGGAAGAAACCTAGCTGCTACCTCTGGCTTTGGGCATCTCCGAACAAGGGTACTTTGTGCCTCGGTAATTCGGCATCTCGATTTCGATTTGATGCCTTCCTTTTAATTGTTTTTTTCTAACTGGGACAAATACGTGCATGTAGAGATAAGTCGATGGAGCCATGGAGGCCAGTGATTCGGTGCCTACGGGTACGTAGTTGGGTCATGCTCCTTCTTGAATTGGACGCGATAATAGCATAGTGTCTTTAGTCTGTGTCAGTGTATGTTCAGGTTTCACATATGCATATGCATCAGGCGAAGAGATGGGATTCCTCGTTGGAAGAGAGAAACATCTTCCGTGATGGACGGCTTCGACTTGTACGGAGTACATTTTTTTTGTACAGTACGGAGTACATATCGACTTCCTCTTCCCACATTTCGGTCAGGGATGAGCGACGCCATTGAATCGACTATTCTTAACTGAACCTTGTGTGGCTTGGTGCATGCGAACCAACAATGTCGCGGAGCAATCTACAGCATGATCGAATGGGTTGCGCGCTCCAATAATTGATCGAGGTATGAATTAAATTATGTGTCAATATAAGGGTAAACTAATGCATCTTAGAATTTGAACGGGCACCGCTGAAGTTGTAAGCGTCTAATCTTTTAGAATGTTGCCAAGCACCCGAGCTGAAAATATCCCGAACGGATGTCATCAGCTAAGTGCACCCATAATCCATATGATCCCGTTGTGCCGCTGATGCGGCTAGGAGTAGAAAGAATCACATGTGCATTCAATATATGGCCATGTGGATAGCTTGCAGAAAATGAGCAACTTATGTCTTGCAAGAAAAGGAGAAATGCCTACTCTAATCCAATCCGTGCATTAGTAGTTTTATCGCTCACATTCAACAAAATAAGAAACATATTAGTAGTACTTGTAGGGTAAGAATACTAAAAGTAAAAAAAATTAATCTCCAAACGTGACGTGCGAAAGGGATAGAGATAAGCAAGTTCTTGATAGACCAGTATGTATCACAAAACCTTCGTTTAGCCGGTTATCTTTCGTTAAAAAACTATCTCTCGAAGAAACCATAGAAAAAACTTAATTTTAACTGTATATTAAGCTTTCACAAGTACTTACGTAAAAAATGTTATTTTCCCGTTAAAAGATAAGTATAAAAACCATATTTAGATTGTGCTTCAACTATATCAACTGTACTTGAACTGTTAGATAATCATAGTCGATGATAAGATCACAGTTCCCATCACTATTCCAAAACCATACATGAAACCTAGCGTCATACGGCTTCTCTATGATCACGAAAAAAAAGGACTGTTTCATTTCGTTATTGGCTCCCGGCCGTTGATAGAATTAGGCAAAATAAAATAGATTGGAAAGTCCTAAATCAGAATAAAGGAATTCCCTCTACTTTGCTAGAATAAGAAAAAATGCTTCCGAATTGATCTCATCCTTTATAATATAAATTTAATATTTGCATAGATTTCCTACATCCCGTCTGTAAAAGCCTCAAGAAAGCCACTCCGCCTAAAGAGTCCTATTCCAATCATTCACTATTCTTCATAGGCACTGTGTTGGGTTGTGAAACTGGATACTTGAAATTTAATAGAATCTGTATTTTCTTCCTTTTCTTTTTTAACCATAAATGCCAAAAAAATCTACCACCTTTCTTTTTCATATATTTTTGTGATCAGGTAAACTAAAAAATTATGTTAGTTATGAAGAGGAGGAAGGGGTATTAAGGAAAAAAGGGAGGCTTTATGTGGGGACCGCTGGAAATGCAAGAGCCAGGATAGCGCGAGAACTGCATGGGAGAGCTCGGCTGGGATTCGCTGACGTTGTGGATTCGGTGACGTTGCGGCTGACATGTGGACCCCATATACAGTGGGCCCACTTGCCAGCGACTCAAAGTCAGGTGACGTTGAGCCTGGCAAAGTCAGCGAATACGCGCCCGGGAGAGCTACCGGAGGCCATTCAGGTATTACTAACTATATTAAAGCTGTGCAAAATCGCCGCACCGCAGCGCTCCTCTACTGTAGCTTATCTACAGTAGCTACTGTAGATAATCTACAGTGTTCGACAATGCTCGATCCGGGCCGTCGCTCGGCGATCGCACGGCTCTCACCACACACCCGTCACGGTTTTGCAAAAAGAACCCTCACAAATCCACGAACCAGCCCCGCAGTCCACAATTCTACGAGCAGAAGGACCTATACGAAATTACGACAAACCCGAAGGTCCTTTGTGCAAAACCGTCCAGAGCACCCCCCCCCCTTCCTCTCTCTTCTCCCGCGACGCCGGAATCCCCGCGCCGCCGCCGACGCGCGCCCGCGCCGCACCGCTGCTTCTCCGATGAATCCAAGCACGCATGAAGATCCGCCGTCCTTGCCTCTCCCTCCTTGCCGAAGATTGTGTGCCGGAACGGCCGGTATCGCCGCTGCCGTGCTTTCCTTCCCCAGCTCCGGCCGCCGCGCCCTACAACTCGATTCGCTCCGCTCCGGCCTCGCCTCGTGTCGCCGACCTCTCCATCGACTTCCTCGCGTGATGCCGGTCCGGATGGGCCTCTTCTCGACCTCCCCTGTGCTCTCCTTCGCCGTCCCCGTGTTCTCCGTCCGTCGCCGCCGTCTTTTGGTCGCCGCCGGCGAGCTGGCGACCCATTTGGTCCCGCGCTCCACCTCTACGGCTTCCCCGCAACGCCGCCCCCTCGAATCGCGTGACTCCAGCTCCGCGCGTGTCCTACAGCGAGCACAACAAGCTCGCCGGAGACCTCGCCGGAATTCGGCAGAGCCGCCCCAGCTCCACGTGCCACTGACGCCTGGGCCCCGTATGTCAGTGTTTTTTCTTTTTCCGCCCCAGCTCCCCGTGCCACTGACGCCTGGGCCCCGCATGTCAGCATTTTTTCTTTTCCACAAATGCTTCAAAAAAAAACCAGACAAGTGGGTCCCCTCTGTCAGTGCTAGAATAATTACAGTAAAAGAAAAACCTGCAAATTACAAAATGCACAACTTCTAATCCGTACTTAAGAAAAATACAGATAATATACCGACATTTGCACAAAAATGTAATCTTTGCAACTAATACGTTTGCTACCATGCTTACACAACTTTAAAAAAAAACTTAGAAACACTAACATAACCTTTTAAAATTAATTATGAAGCTTATTGAAATAATAATTTTTCGACCCCACACACACAAAAAAGAAAAAAAAACATAATTTTTTGAAAGTTCGCAAATATATTTATACAATTCACATAAATAAAATCTTCAATTTCCAATTTTCAAAATCGGAGCAATTTCTAAACACCGACTTTCTTTGCATTTCAAAACCTATCAGCTCTCCGCAATTTCTAAATACCACCATTTCGAAATTTTATTTTTACCCCCACATACGCGACATTGAAATATGAAATACAAATGCAATTCCGCAAATTATATATTCACTTAACTAAATGCTCATATAATGCACACCTCCTAACTACAAAGCAAAAAACAATTATTTATGCCATCATACAAACATAACCAAACATTTAAATTTGCTAACTATTCGAAAATACCCTATCATTTTCGAAAAATTTAAATTGAACAACATTTGGATACAATTTAAACACATTTTCTCTAATTACAGTTAAGAATTCGTAGCAACTGTGGGAACCTCGGACTAGCTGTCCGAAATACTCGATTATGCTTAACACAACGATCTCGTGATCAGTCTGTCGTTGCACATAATCCGAATTGGATACCAAAGTTTACATCCATTACAATACCGAATAAAAAGTCTTACATAAATGGTCATTTAGACCAAGTCTTACATAGGTGCCTTCATGGGCCAAACCAAAATATCAGCGGAAGCTACGGCGTAGTAGACATCATATTCTAACGATGACGACCCGACAGGCAGCTGACTTGTGGAGATCCTTAGTTCGCGTAGAAGTCGCCATACTCCTGCTCGGCGTAGTGCTCCTCCTCGTAGTCTGGCTAGGACAATGCCAGGGACGAAACCAATATGAGTACATTTGAATGTACTCGCAAACTACCCCAACATGAGTATGCACTAGTTTTATTTTAACTTACAACTTTTATTTATTTAAAACATCTCTATATCTTTATTGAAAAAGGTAAGAAGAGTTTTATAACTATCTTTAAAAGAAGTCACCATCTCATTTGTTTCTCCAAAACCCCTCCTTTTCCTGACCATGGCTCACCATGGTCCATTTATTTCAACAACTCATACCACTCCATTTGGTATAGTTGTGTAACACCATCACCATTTCAGTTTCTTTTAAACTTAAAAGCTTTTCCAAAAACTTGCACATGGTCTTAGGACAGCCTCCCAATTGTCCATATCCGAGGACTCGGCTATTCGAATAGTTTTACACTCTGCAGAGTTAGCACGCTTTTCCCACATCCATCCGGCAACTCATCGTGTCTGCCACGTCTCGCCATACAAGGTGTATGCGAAGTAAGCCGCCGACCATAGCCTGTCCTTTGCTCATGCTAGTATAGGACCCTGCCGCTACGAAACTTCCGTCAACACTCAGGCTAATTCCCCAACAGGAACCCCAAGTGCGAGGACTCGTAGTTCTGCCCGGCGAGCGAACCCTTCAATCCTCCCACCAACGTGTTAGGACCCAGGTCAGGGGTAGGTCACCAAACCATCCCCTCATGGAACGAGGTCATCCTCGTTGTTGAGGCATCCCATACTAATATGAGCAAATTATATGACTACGCCCTTTCCCATATGTGGGTAGATGTGGTCGCACAGGGTAAGATTGGTTGTCATAGTACTAGGACACAATGTGCATTTTTCATAAACATCACCATTCTCCATTTCTTTACTTCCACACCGACATCTCGGTATTCCATAACCACACAAGTATTTTCAAAGAGTTTTGAGTAAACAATATTTATTTTCCCATCCTATAATTTTATATCAACTATCTTATACTTCTACATAGGTGGCAAAATAGTTTTCATGTACTTGTAAAAAGGTTTCCAAAATCATTTGTACTTTCGAATAACTTTTGTGACGAAATAGATGTATATAAATGCAAGCTCAGTGAAGTAGCTTGCCTTGCTCGGCAAAGTTCTCGGGTTCTTGTGCTTGACGATCAAAGTATTCCCCCTCCTCGTAGACTCCGGCAACGTTCTCGTCTAAACGTCAAACAAGCAATACAAACAATCACTAAACTACTCAAGCAAGCATCACCACATATCAATCATAAACATCACAAATAGCTACTGCACATATCAAACAATACAATTGGGTTTTAAATTAATTGAATTAAACATTATTTAATTATGTCTAAATTATGGCAGAAACTAGTTATTCATGTTTAATTGCATAACTTGAGTTCTGTTGGTCACAAAAATACAAACTAAATTTCTATAGAAAGCTACTGATGTGTAGAAGACAACACAATTGAGTTTGGATTAATTGGAGTTACCAAACTCCCTACACAAATGTTTGAATCCAGTAACTCAATAATCAAGTTTTAGCTACCAATTAAGTTCTGTTGCTCCTAAAATTAAATCCTTTTAGGGGTAACTAAACATGAATAAATGTGATCTAACAAAATTGGTCCTAAATCATTTGGGTTAACCATTAAACATATTTAAATGTTTTAGTGCAGAAGGGTGTTCAAACTTCAACTTCATACTAAACAATTAATACTGCACAAATAATTCTACCAAAATTAGGGAAGCTAATACATGGCAGTACTAAGCTAACAAAATTGGTTTGGAATTATTTGGACTAACAGAGTATCAGAAACAAACAAGTTTAGAATTTAAACCTTCTGTGGCATTTTAAATATCACTGTTTATTTATTAATCTAAATGAATTGAATCCAATTGGGTTGGTTAAACATTTTCATAAGCTTTCCAGAACAATTGGATTTGATTTATTTGGATGTCTAGATCTCAAGTTATTGAATTTCTAAAAAGGGTCCAGTACTGATTTCTTAGAGAAAACTAAATTCGAAAATCTAACTGCTCTGGATAATGTTGAAATCCCTGACAGGTGGGCTCCACCAGTCAGTGACTCAATGCGCGCTGGGATTTAATTAAAATGCTGACGGGTGGGGCCAGCCCGTCAGCCTCTTATCTAACCGAACCGTTACGCGGCCGTTGGATCTAGATCCAACGGCTCCTGGAGCTCGAGTTCATCCTCGACAGAAGAATGGCGTCGCCGGAGCTCCGGCGACGGCGAGGTTCGTGGAAAGCTCACCTAGCGTGGCTCGGGGACGGTGGAAAAGACGTAGATCGACGGCGGAGGCTCGGGGAAACGTCTGGGCAGACTCGCACTTGCTGGGGAAGTCTCTGGCGTCGGCGGCGAACAGATCCTTCTCCGCGGCCGTGCACGAACTCCGGCGAGGCTCCTGCGTTGCTCCTGTGCATGAAACATAGGGAAAGAGGGGCGGATGAGTACGTGCTAATGGGGATGGGAGTGAGGGCCAGAGAAGTGAGAGGGAGAGGGCAGCACGGCCTCGGCCATGATCGTCTTCAACCTCGGCTCCGACGAAGCTCGGGGAAGAACCCGAGCAGCAGCGGCTCCGCGGCTGCGATTCCGCCCTCCTGGCGGTGCACTGAGGAGAGTGGAGTGAGGAGAGAGGCTGGGTGGTGTGTGGAGATGGCGAGGCTCGGGGTGGCTTTTAAATAGCCGAGCACGGGCTCGCCATGGACGCGGTGCAGGGAGGGGTTCCAGAGGCGAGATAGCTCGCCGTAGGGGGCGGCTACGGTGTGTCTACGGTGCTGGGGAGTTGGGGAGCAGAAGGGATGCGTGGAGGCGAGCTGTGCGAGCTCGACGTGGGGGACGGCCGCGGCGTGCTCTGGGCGGTGCTGGACGTGCACGGGCACGCGCGTGTGGGGGCTGTGGTGACCAATTCCCGTGGCCAGGGGGCGCGGTGTGATGCTGGGAGAGGCATGGCGCGGCGCTGGGCTAGCTGGGCGGCTACGCTGCCTCCTCCACAGGAGCGGCAGCGCGGCATGGCGACAGGAGCGTCTGCTCCCTGGGCGGCGACGAACGACGCCGGCGACTTGCCCCCCCCCCCCCCCTTGTGCTCTCTGGTGCTCGTGGATGATCAGTGAGGCGAGGGAGAGCAGATGGGTGCATCAATTCGACAAATAAACATCGAAATCGATCGATTTGATCTTCGATTTGGGGATGAACTTGACACTGGCACAAGGTGTTCGACAGGTGCCTGACCCAAATTGATTTTTGAATTTTTGCAATTTGTTTTCAGAACTTGCTTCTTATATATGTATAAGGATTTGTGGTGCTGTGGTGCAATTTATTTGGCAAGTTTTGCACCACACATTTTGTGATTTAAAAAGATAAAGAAAGGTTTTTGGAATTTTAAAATTTAGATTTTTGAAAATATATTTGGAGAGGGAAAGTGTAGGAATAAAATTGAGAGTGATTAAATATCACTCCACTGAATTTTGTTTGGAAAATAATAACTTCTTACTTGGAGAATTTTGGTGTGACACTTGTCACATGATTTTTTTTATTATCTTAGCTTGTGTTTTATTTCTTTTCTTTCCTCCAAGTTTTTAATTAGAGCAACACATTACAAACAACAAGAATTAGCTAACACAAGCAACAATCATGAGCTCAACACATAATTTAGCAAAAGTTTTTGTTGGCTCTCATTTTTTAATTAATAATACATATAATATTTTTGGGATGTTACAGCAACATACAAACATACTTGAATATTTCAATTTGCTACATATTTCGACATTCTTTAATACAACTACAAATTAATTCAGAGCAACTTAATTTTTTTTTTGTAAGCAACAAAATAACCATTCCAAATACTGTGGAACATTATCCAAATTATTGCAAATCTTGGAAATTTAAAATCCTACATAAACACCCATTTGACACATTTACATCAATTTATAATATATGGATCCCATAAATCTCCTTTCAAATCAAGAAAAATCTAAAAAAAAATCAAACCAATTAATAATACCAGTAAATGAATTTCTACAATCAAAATTGACTTCCTATAATTTTATGCATTCAATTTCATTACATATCAAGCAAATGGATGTATCTCTACAAAATCCCATCTAGAAAAAAATGAAAGAACACAACAAAATGCTCCGACAAAATAAATAGTAATTATTTACGTCAGAAAACAAAAATGTAATTATTTACGTCAGAAAACAAAACTGTTTTACCATTTCAAATTGATGAATATTTGATGAAAACCCTACCGCACTTCCTCTTTAGAACAATTTCTAAAGCATGAAAGTATTTCCATAAATACCCTCGCAACAATAAATGCTGATTATTTGTGTCGGACAATAAAAATTCAGATTTACATATTCCACAATCTTTAATATCTTCGGAATCTACTCATTTTACAAACACAAATTATTCTAATCTGAAAAACACCCCAACTTCAACAATTTCCAAAACTTAAACAATTTTTAGCTACAAACTTCTTACAATTTCAGTAATAAAAAAGTACAACCAACAGAATACTACAGCAAAATGGAACCATATTTGATCAACTCAAATCAGCTAGCATATTTCGAGGTAATACAACTTAAATCTATCTAATTATGTAGTTACATTTCAAAATTACTTGATCAGATGACTATTTGCGAAGAAAAAAAAACATATCCTCTAATTATGGATTGAATTTAAATTTCAAAATTACTTGATCAGATGACTATTTGCGTAAAAAAAAAACTCCGACTACGGATTGAATTTAAATTAAATTTAATACATTCTCACATAATGTGTTCCCTCTAATTATTGAGTTAACTTAAATATCTAATGCAAAAAATACAAACATATTGTACCAAATCGAATAGGTTAATATTTAGATACAACATAACTGAACTCCCTCAAATTATGCAATTCAAATTAATAAACGCTCACATTGGACTTAACTCACTCTAACTACGTAGTTAAATTTAGAAAATGGTTGACATTTCTATTCACAAAAAATATTGACTTCACAATTTTTTTTGGCAAAGTCAGGAGCCGGGCTCTAGTCGATGAAACAAGAAGCAAGGCTACCTTTAAGAAGGATGCACTGCCCGGATAGAAGCTAGCAGGGATGTCCGGTCAAAACCCGAGAGGTCCCGGACATAACCCGGACTGTTTAGCCGGACCAAAGAGTCCCTGGACACAACCCAGCCTGAGCGACGAAAAATCCGATAGGGACAGAGGGCGCCCAAAGACGACAACCGAGAGGAGGATGATGAAATGCAAGAATACTTTATTTTGATGGATAAAACTAGGATTATAACATATACTACTGCAGAGTTCCCTCATTGGGCCGCCGATGGGGGGAATGGGAGGCATGTGACGAGGTCGGAGAATGGTACGCCACAAAGGGCAAGGTGAGAGCATCTTGCAAACTATGTTGATTCACACATTCATCACTCGTAGTATACCGGAGGACTTACTTTGAGGGTTGAGCTAATAAGATGTTTAAGCTGAGTGTATTTGTTTTCCAAGTTGGTGCACGTATAAAATTATTTTGAATCCGTTTCAACTCACGGGTATTGTGCTAGTCAACTGGAAGTGGTCGGGCTCCGTTTCCTGATTTGGGCGTTTCCGAAGAGGGGTACCGTGTGCCTAGATGCATATGCCTTGTATTTACAATGACTGGTTGTAGAGATAAGTTGATGGAGCGCAGCAATTTACTCCTAGATGCGTTTACGTGTCCCACGTCGATGACTCGTCGAAGCCAGTATGATATCTTTCCAGCATTTCACGAATCTCACTCAGAGATCGATTATTCCGATCCAAGCCGTGCAGTGCACGCTCACCGCTATTGCACACAGCACCGATCTGAACGGGATTCCACGGCGACCGCTCTGCACAACGGAAAATTCCACCCCTAGGATTGCGAGCGCGGTCGAACGGTATGAACGAGAGGCCGGCCGGGCCCGGCCGCTCCGTGCACGGGATCTCACGCGCCTGTATTCCCTGACTTCCAAGTCCACGCGGCTCGCTCCGTGTCGCCTCCGTCGGGCGCCCCTGACCACCTCTGATAGTCTCATCCATCCATCATCACGGCCTGGACCCACACACCACGCACCGGCCGGCCGCCCAGCGTTGATCTCCTCCTCCCAAACACGCAAGGCACAGATACTCTGTCCTCCCAAACACGACGCAGACCGAGCTTAAAACCCGCCCAAACCCCCTGCCTCCTCATCACTCACTCGTCACCAGCTCGGGACGCGAGCTGCCGTGCCCATTGCCGCCATGCCGATGCCGCCGGCACTCCCGTGCTTGCTCCTCCTCCTCCTGCCCATCCTCTGCGCCGCAGCGCCCACCAAGATCCCGCTCTACCGCCACCTCCCGGCCGTCGCCACCCCTGCTCACCACCACCCGCTCTCCCGCCTCGCCCAGGCCTCCCTCGCCCGCGCCACCCACCTCAGAGCCGGCCACCACCACCCCCAGCCCCAGCCATCCTCCCCGGTCCGCACCGCGCTCTACCCGCACTCCTACGGCGGCTACGCATTCTCCCTGTCCCTCGGCACGCCGCCACAACCTCTCCCAGTCCTCCTCGACACCGGCAGCCACCTCACGTGGCTCCCCTGCACCAGCTCCTACAAGTGCCTCAACTGCTCCGCCCTCACCGGCCCATTCCCCGTCTTCCACCCCAAGAACTCCTCCACCGCCCGCCTCATCTCCTGCCGCAGCCCGGCCTGCCTCTACATCCACGCCAAGTCCCACCTCTCCACCTGCACCGCATCCCCCACCTCCGCACCATGCCACCCCGGCGCTGCCAACTGCAACGCCACCGCCAGCACCGTCTGCCCGCCCTACCTCGTCGTCTACGGCTCGGGATCCACCTCCGGCCTCCTCCTCTCCGACACCCTCCGCGCGGGCACCACCGGCCGCGCCGCCAAGCGTGGCTTCGCCGTCGGATGCAGCCTCGCGTCCGTCCACCAGCCGCCCACGGGGCTCGCCGGGTTCGGCCGCGGCGCGCCCTCCGTGCCCGCGCAGCTCGGGGTCAACAAGTTCTCCTACTGCCTAGTGTCCCGCCGCTTCGACGACGACGCAGCCGTCAGCGGCGAGCTCGTCCTCGGTGCCTCCGACACACCCGCCGGCAACAACAAAACGATGCAGTACGTGCCGCTCCTCAAGAACGCGGCGTCCAGGCCGCCATACTCCGTGTACTACTACCTGTCCCTGACCGGCATCGCCGTGGGCGGCAAGACCGTGCGCCTCCCTGCGCGAGCCTTCGCGCCCGTTACCAGCGGCGCCAAAGGGGGCGGCGGCGGCACCATCATCGACTCCGGCACCACCTTCAGCTACCTCGACCCGACGGTGTTCAAGCCCGTGCTGACAGCGATGGTGGCCGCGGTGGGCGGCAGGTACAACCGGTCCAAGATCGTGGAGGACGCGCTGGGCCTGAGCCCCTGCTTCGCGCTTCCAAAGAACTCGAAGACCATGGACCTCCCCGAGCTGTCGCTCAAATTCAAGGGCGGCGCCGAGATGCGGCTCCCCGTCGAGAACTACTTCGTGGCCGCCGGCCCGGCGCCCACCGACGGCGCCGCTGCTGCCCCGGCGGCCATCTGCCTGGCCGTGGTGTCCGACGTCCCGAGCGCCGACGGCGGCGCGGGGGTCTCTGGCGGCGGGCCGGCGATCATCCTCGGGAGCTTCCAGCAGCAGAACTACCACGTGGAGTACGACCTGGAGAAGGAGCGCGTCGGGCTCCGCCCGCAGCCGTGCTCCTCGTCGACGTCGTAAGCTCGTCGCAGCGGCGAACTGATGGGCTGGAGCGACGTGCTTAATTGTCATGGTAGTACGATCGAGCAGCATGCATGCTCACGTACGTACTAGGATCGAGTTGATTACTCCACGTAGTAGAGAAGTTAGTGAAGAATTAAGCTGCCTGCTCGTGCAGATTTGAGGTTGTTACTTAGCAATAAAAACACCGTGTGCTTGATTACGATCACGGGTTGCTCGATCGCCGAATGCTTTGTGAAAGCAAGAAAGACGATGGATTGACCTTTGTTCTTTTTTCTTTGGGATCGAATTGCTTTGGGGAAGAGGAGAAAGCAAACGTGTTACGGTCTTACGGATGCTTTTTGTTAGTGAGCGGAGTAAAATTAAGCTTTGGGCAACTGTTGATCCGTGGAGTATTTGATTTGATGCGCGGAATGTCTCTTTGTCGTATCGTTTGATTGCTCTTGAATACTAGTCCTACCAAGATGGGTAGATACCCTGTGGCGGCGTAAATGGGCATGTGATGCACTGACCCCTTGCCGTGTGTCGGCGATATCACTCACTCTCTGACGCCGTAGTCATGACGCCTGATGCCCGTTCAAATGTTGCACAGCACAGCCCGCTCTGACGGCCAAATCGTGCATCGCATTCAACCGATGGATCCGGCATATGATGCCCCGTTTGCCGTGTGGGCGGTGGCACTCACTGACGACGTAGGACACGGGACGGGCGTGTAGGTTTCGCTAGCTGCTTGGTTGTAAAGGGTCTCCTCGATTCACACCTAGGGTCCGAAAATGTCATTGCACGACAGAAATTAGAGATTTTTTCTTTCATGTGAAATAAAATTCAACAACTTGTAGGGTGCTCTAATTCAAATGAATTTCAAAAGATTTTTGGTGGACTCCGTTCCTTGGGATATTTTCCTATGTTGCATGAGGGATTCAAATCCTTTGAAATTATTCGCTAGAATTTGGTTGTTTTTTCCTTGGGTGTAAAAACCTCTATATTTTGGAGATTTGAAAGTGTTGACATTTAGATACACACATTTGTCATGTTTGTGTATCCCAGAACATAAAGTATTTCAATTCAAGATTTTGCACGTTTGTAGGATATATGTCATTGGCAACATCATGCATGATATTTTCTGAATGTTTTGAAACTTATAAATATGATTTCTGATTTTCTATTTACAAAAGAGATCATTGGAACCATGAGTAAGAAATCTCAACTCGCATTCAATTGCCAAAAACTTATTTTGATGTCTTAAGCAGCACGGACGGACCTCGTCGCTTGAAATCACTCCATGGTGGGCTAGAGAATTCAATTGTTTTTTTTTTCTATTTTCATTGTTTGTTCTCGTTTTCTTTTATATTTACATTTCTATATCCTTTTGATTTTATTTTATTTTCTATTTATTTTTAAATGTTTTCCATGTGAAAAATGTTTTCATGGTTTTTTAAAGTTGTTCATGTTTAACTACAAGGTTCAAGATGCTTAAAAAAAATCACACGGCTACTAGTTGAAAAAACATATTCATTAGGTTCCATCAGCTTTTAAAAAATGTTCACATGTTCAAATTTTGTTTGCACAATTCAGCCACTTTTTATAAGAAATAAAAACCAAAATTAGGAAACAGAAAGAAAAATAGGAAATAAAAAACATAAAATATAAATAAAAAACTTGCCTCGAATAGGCCAGCCTGTTAACTGGATGCTTGAGACTGCGCCAGCCCACCGCGCCGCTGTAGGCGGCAAATAGCACCTCCCGTGAAATTGGGCTAGCAGGCCCATTCATTCATGCAGCTTGTTCTAGGTTTGGGCAGTTGCTGCTTGCTATCTCTCCAGACCGTCAGTCAAACGCACGCGGCAACCGTGCACACGCAGTCATTTCTCTGTCCTAAAAGAGTTAAATAATGCGGCTGGTACACAAACTTAACCTCTATGTGCAAAGTCATACACAAACTTTCAAACCGTGGTCCACTAGTCCTTAAACTCTGATGCGGATTGGTTTTGGTCCATTAGCACTCTGGAGCCGACGCGTGGCATCCCAGGGTAGGTTAGTGGCACGCGTTTGTGTTTGGGTCTCTCTAGGGCTCAGTCGATTGAGAATTAGCTTAATTCTCAGTCGAGTGACGTCAGCAATCACAGTTGCAAGTCAAGTTGCAACTCATGATTAGCACGAATCATGAAGCAAATCAAATGGTTCAGAGCAGTTGCAAGTCCACTTGCAACTCGCATGACGTCATCAAATCCCAGTTGCAAGTTGACTTGCAACTGACGCACGAATCTCAACGCACGATCAAATGGTTAGGGAGTTGACTGAGCACTAAGTTAATTCTCAGCTGAGAATTAGCAAAACCGTTTGTGTTTTATTATTTTGCAAGTACCCCCAATGGTCTTCGCCAATCGAGCAAATCCCTCTGCGCAGCGTCCGTCACCCGCCTCGCCGGGGAACGGAGGGTTGGCGGTCGGGAGAGATGCCGATGGGCAGAGGCAGGAGTACTCCGGGCGGCTGACCATGGCCGTGTTCATGGCGTGCCTGGTGGCGGCGACCGGCGGCCTCACTTTGCGCCGCGTCCATCACCCGTCTCGCCGGCTGCAAGTCCTCCATGTTCGTCGGCGTGGTTGCCTTCCTCGTCGGCTGCGCGCTCAACGTCGCGGCCCAGAACGTGACCATGCTCATCCTCGGCTGCGTGCTCCTCGACGTCGGCGTCGGCTTCGCCAACCAGAGCGTGCAGGTCTACCTGCTGAGATGGCCCCCGCGAGGATGCATGGCATATGAGGGTGGCGGCTCAGCCTCGCGCTCGCGGTGGTGCCCACGGTCATCATCACCGTTGGCTCCCTGTTCCTCCCGGAGCTTGCGGCGAAGGGCGACAAGGCCGACGACGCCAGGCGGATGCTCTGGCGCGTGCGCGGCACCGACAACGTCGACAACGAGTACCACGGCCTGGCAGTGGCAAGCGCGGCATCCAGCGCCTGTGGCGTGACATCCTGCAGCAGAGGTACTGGTCGCGGCTCGTGATGGCGGTGGCGATCTCGCTGCTGCAGCAGCTCACGGTCATCAACATCATCATGCTCTACGCGCTGGTCCTGTTCAAGACGCTCGACGCGCCCTCATGTCAGCGTTCATCACCGGCAGCATCAACCTGGCGGCCACGTTCGTGTCAAAGGGAAGACGAAGAAAAGATAACAACGATGAAGAAACTTCAAGAACTGGAATGTTTTATGAAGAGTCTGAAGAATGAGAAGAGAACGAAATCATGCTACTCGGAAACTTGAAGGGGCTTTTTTGCATTAAAACAAACCGGACATGTCCAGCGTCGCATTCCAACTGACCAATTCGGATTAAATTGACCAATCCATCACAGCCTACAGAGTTTAAGGACTAGTGGACCACAGTTAGAAAGTTTGTGTATGACTTTGCACATAGAGGTCAAATTTGTGTACCAGCCGTGTTATTAACTCGTCCTAAAATAAGTTTTCTTCTCAAGAGAACAACAACAAACCGTCAGTGATTCACCAGTAAACAATAGCCAAGTCATCGAAGTATACCCGATAAAAAGGATTAAGTCATCACGTCGGCATTGCGCGACAAATCGCCACCGATTGCTTCTCGAGACGAACCGCCGACCAGCCTGACACAAGACAAGTTCCCCGTGTATATGTAGAAACAGAAACCGTGTATATCTCTTAAAATTTCAAAATCATCCTTCTGTGGTTGGGTAAACTAATTTGGCGACCAGCAGCAGCAAAGTCAAGAAAAAGGATTAATGCGGGTCATTCGACGTGAACTATTTCAAGGTCGGTTCTTCAGAAATGTAGTCGTTGCCTGGCCGTTGCTCACGTCACGTGCTTGCCAAATACCCAACGTGAGTGATATCACATGTTGTCCTACGAAGAAGACGCCGATAGTGGAGTTGGCACGCTAGCTAGTTCGTTCCTCTTTGTATAACTTATTTTCAAGCATATGGCATATAGAGCGTGTTTGGTATCCCAACCAGTCCCTGTGATGCAAATTTTGGCCGTTTGGTTCCTTGGCCTGACTCGCATGGATAGTGTTTTAGATCCTTGTCGTATATCAGTGAGTTTTTGTCTTCTTATTGGCTGTGTGCGCGTAGAGGTCAAATTTAAAAAAATAGTTGTATTGTACTATTGTCTTGATACGACACTTTGAATGAACAAATGCTCTCATTGTCGAATATAGGCCTAAGAGTGGTGTTCAAAATTTAAATGGAACTTTGGTAATTTTGTTTGGTCTTGAAATATTTGTAACATCAAAATTTCACATCAAATTCAAACAAATTTTAATTGAAGTTTGAATTATGTCAAAACTGATTTATATTAGTGAATTTGCATATATCTGAATCGAAAAGAAATAATTTTCAATTTAGATACGGTTCTTCCCACACGAAGGAGTCCGCCGGCGTCTTCCATCCACCCTCTTTTTCCCACTCATTTCCACAACACAGACGGAGCTACCGTCCACGTTGTCGGCCCGACATCCCATCCGCTACTCGTCGTGACTTGACATGGGTGATATTTATACTAAACGTTTTTATTTTGCATAACTCTTTATAATTAATCTGTGACGCTTTTGATGGATATAGATTTCGACATAAGTATTAACATTATATTGTACTGAATAAACTAATCATGTAATTCTGCGACTAAAAATGAATCAACACGCGTCATTACAAAATTATAAATATACATATAAGCAAACTTGAAACATATTAATCGTCTATTTGTGTTAGTTGATGTAAAGACTTAATTGGGATGTAACACAGACTTTTGTTTAATTTTGTTTGTTACTAAACTGAAACAAAGTAAAAAGAGAAAATACAGCTTACAAGGAATACACTTTGGAGAGTAGCTGGGTTATAGCATGTATATGTATGTGCCTATTTTAATATGCCTAATCCTTAGTAGAGGATTCTACAACATATCAGTTTGACTAGTACAACTAGGAGCTAATCATATCGTAAAACACATGTATATATTGTATAATCGGCGGTGCACTACAAAACACATTCTACAAGCAGTGAGTTTTTTTTAATTACATCACAGTGTTTTCTTATTACAGCACAATGAAAAATCTGTCAAGGATATGTAGCTAGCTAGCCCATGCAAGCATATAAAGATTCCAAGAACACTCGGGCCTAAACAGTAACAAATAATCGATCGAATGGAATGACGTCGAAACATTTGGTTGATAAATAAGCAAACAAGGTTTCCTGTAATGCTACATGTCCAATGGCTGCAGTTCTACATTTTACCTGAACGATGTCAATCTGTGGTCATTTTCACATGATAGTTCGACACCAACCGTCAATTTGTCTTGACTAGGGCGTGATTTTTAATTATATAAAGGGAGATAAAGCCTAACATGGGAGAAACTGGAAAAAAGAAAAGTCTAAACATTATACTAGTCGGCCGCGACTGTCACATTTGAATCGGCGTGACACTAACAAGGCCCCAGCTTGTGAAATGTTCGTCTCAAGGAAAATCTCGCTTCGCCAACCGTGTGACGGTCTTGTAGATTCGCACCGTCAGGAACACAGTAACCACATAGTTGCAATGTCACGTAGGACGGAAGAAAAATAAGTCATTCATTGATCGTTCAACTAGAAAGTTAAAGTAAATCTCTTGGGTGCATATGTCTTTCGGTGTGCTGTCGCCTGGATAACATCGCCTCTCCGGCCATCAAAGGTGCACTACGCACGCAACGTGACAGTGTGATCACAATGAAATAAAAGGCGATCATGTATACCGATGCCTGCTACAACCAGCAGTTGCTGCTAGTTCCTTTCTGCTGGCTGCATCTACCAGGGGGGTCGTGCCTCTGGAGGAACAGTTTGGTTGGGTCGCGCGCACCCAGAATCGCTTTCAGTTTCAGGCCAACAACAACTGAACGTGCCCGTGCTGCGTCAGTTTGAAGACGCTGGCCTGGCTCGAGTTGGACGCTTGCGTCAACTGGTCTGCTTCGGCCAATACCTGTTTGTCTCGGCGTGCGTGCTGGGCGACAGCAACGCGCACCTCACCTCAACACAATTACACAAGGCAAAAACAAAACAGACGCCGGCAGGTTCTCGCTGCTTTTCACCCGCACTCAAAGGCGAATGCCCTTTTCGGACAAGTGTAAAAGTCTGCAAACTTTTCGTGTACAATACCACCACTACTCCACTCTCGGCAGCCGGCGTGAGAATATCATCACGACAAGTCGCATCCGCGACATTGTTGATCCGATCAATCGCCGGAAAAACTCTCCCGGCAGATGATTATCGACGGAAAAAATTCCGATGAAACTAGTGGAATTCTGACCAACAGGTGACAGTGCTGGACGAAAGAAGAAGATCGACGTTGGGCTTGGAGGAGAAGGAGATCGACGAAAGAAGAAGAGTATATGTGCCTTGCGTGAGCTTGGAGGAGAAGGAGATCGACGTTGGGCGGCCGGTGCGCGCGTGGGGTGGAGGTCCAGGTCCAGGCCGTGATGATGGATGGATCAGACATCAGAGGGTGGTCACGGGCGCCCGACGGTGGCCGCGTGGACTTGCGAGTCAGGGAATATGGTGGCGGGGCGCGTGAGATCCCGTGCACGGAGCGGTCGGCATCGTCGCCGTTTGTAGGTTTGCCCAGCTCGGCCGGCCTCTCGTTCATACCGTTCGACCGCGCTCGCAATCCTAGGGGTGGAATCCCGTGCAGATCGGTGCTGTGTGCAATAGCGGTGAGCGTGCACTGCACGGCTTGGATCGGAATTCGGAATAATCGACGAGTCCACACTCCACAGTCCAAAGATGTTTCTCGATCTCTGCCGAGAACGAACCCCGATCGAATACATGTGTGAAACTGTGAATGCATCTAGGAGTAAATTGCTGGGCTGCATCAAATTAGCTCTACACCCAGTCATTGTAAATACAAGGCATCTAGGCACACGCGCGGTACCCCTCTTCGGAAACGCCCGAATCAGGAAACGGAGCCCGACCTCTTCCAGTTGACTAGCACAACAACTCACGGATTCAAAAAGAATCTTATACGCGCACAAACTTGGAAGAACAATAGTCACCTTAGACATTTCATTAGCTCAACCCTCAAAGTAAGTCCTCCGGTTTCACTGCATTCAGTGATGAATGTGTGAATCAACATAGTTTGCAAGATGCTCTCACCTTGCCCTTTGTGGCGTACTATTCTCCGACCTCGTTACATGCCTCCCACTCCCCGTCGGTCTGCACTAGTATATGTTATAGTCCTAGTTTTATCCATCAAAATAAAGTAGATCTAGGGTTCTTGCATTTCATCATCCTCCTCTCGGTTGTCGTCTTTGGGCGCACTTTGTCCCTACCGGATTTTCGACCCTCTTACTGGTTTATGTCAAGGGACTTTTTGGCCCAGCTAGACACTTCGGGCTATGTCCGGGACCTCTCAGGTTTTGACCGGACATCCCTGCTAGCTTCATCCGGACAGTCCATCCTTCTTAAAGGTAGCCTTGCTTCTTCTTTCATAGACTAGAGCCCGGCTCCGGACTTTTGCCAAATCGTGCATCGCATTCCATAGCAGGCATATGCCATACTCTGATTTTTGATGGCCCGTTGCCGTGACGGGCGGTGACACTCCCTGACGCCGTAGTGATGGTGGTTTGTGCCTGTCGTCCAATGCGCACAATTACAGCCCGCGCGATCTGACAACCAGACGACTGCTACTTCTTCAATGCGCACAGCGCGCTCTGACGGCCCAAATGGAGCATTGCATTGAGATTTTAAGCTCCCGGACACAAAGGAAATATCAGGGGGAAACCAACTTATTAGTGAAAATCTGTAAAAATCATGTTCAAAACCTTCGAAAAATTGTCAACAAAAATGCATTACGTTTGAAAGGTAGAGTTTTACAAACATGCAAATTTGCAAATTGAAATTGAAGTTTGTTTAGGTGCTATGAAAATAACAAATTCAGCTATGAATAGTTGTTCAACAATGAATAGTAACGTTTGCTTATATTCATTGTCCAATTTGCCATTTTCATACCTCCTAAACAAATTTGATTTTCAACCTGCAAATTTTCATGTTTATAGAACTCTGCCTTCCTAACATAATGCATTTTTATTGAGACTTTTTTACAAGTTTCGAACATGATTTTTTCGTGGTTTTCAGCGGTTTCCACTGAAAGTTGGTTTCCACTGGATACTTTTTCGTCGGGCACTAGTATATATAAATATATATTTATAAGTTTCGAAAAATTCTGAATATAGCCATTGGTGTATTCTACAAATGTGCCAAAAAAGAACTTCAAATACAAAGTATTTGATCTTAACAAAAATGACAAAAGAGTGGATCTGAGAATGCTTATTTTCAAATCTCAAAATTTATTACATTTTCTGATTTTTGTGTAGCTTAAAATACAATGTATTTGAAGTTGATATTTTGCATGTTTGTAAAATACATCATTGACTACATACAAGATTTTTTTCAGGTTTTAAAACTCGTAAATATTTTTTTTGATTTTTTTCGAACAGCAGATCATTGGTCCTCGGGAGCTTCCGCATTGCATTCCGCTATACTCTGATGGTCAGGGTAGCTCCAACGCGCCGTCCCGTTTGGTCTGTTTCTGTCCGACACTGTCCGTTCGGAGAAAAACCACGGCCCAACGCGCCGACGCATTTGGACCAACATCCGTTTTTTTCCCACGTAGACCCATTTTTGGCCCAAATTTGAGCCGACTTTACGTCGGCGCGGACATGCGTCCTTGTAGGGTTACGTGCAGGAATTTAAGAAAATTCCGTCTTACTTAACCACCAAAGATCTACTTACTATTAAGATATGCCGCACCCCATAATGCTAGATCTAGATTATTTACAAACACCTTTGCGGAAGACCTTGTGTTTGTCGAATTAGATATCGGTGTAGCTTGACGAAGAATCCCACGTCCACGCCGAGAGGTGAGAGTGTTGCCGATTCCCTCATGAGTATCACTTGCGTAATCCCTCTTCTAGTATCCACGCATCCACTGCGCCAATCTGTCAGCGCTCCGTCGTCTAGAGCTATGGCGCCGGCGAAGAGAGACTGTCTTTCGACGTAGTATAAGTGGTAGATCTAATCAAATAGATTAGGTATATTTGAAACTAGAGAAAACTATTTTCTCAACACATGAGATCTGATAGAGAGAAACGCCACGCATGCAGTTGTGTGTCTCAAACCCTAGGAGTTTGGGGAGTATATATAGGTGGACCAAGGGGTGGGGGGCCTTGGGCAAGGGGTACGAACGGCCCCACCCTTGGTGCGCCAACCCCTAGGGCCGGCCGATCCCGTCCCCAAGTCGGTTTGGGGGAGTTCTTGTTGGACAAGGACTCCTCCCCCAATTCTTTTCCTTTTTGCCTTTTTCCCTTTTTAATTAGACTTTCCAAAAATCAATTAATCAATTAAAGGAAAAGTGGGGAGGTGGTGCGCCGCACCTAGTGGGCCTGTGACCCATGCAGTTGGCCCCACCCATGGTGCGGCTCAACCCTAGGGCTCCCAGTCCTCCTCCGGCACTCCCCCTTCTTGGTATTCCACCAAAACTCTTCCGGAACCAAATATACTCTATAGATAAATTATCGACTCTATCCAATGATGTCAGAAACACTTTCCGGCATCCCGGAACATCTCATGTTCGCCATATTTCTCTCACGAGACTTTCATCCCTATACCCGCATTATATGCCTCTCATGAAAACTTCGCTGGAGCACCTCCAATTCTCATCGGAGTTGTTCCTGTGACATCGGAGTGAATCCGACCACTTCTCATAACCACTATTACTATATAATTCTCTCAATTAAAGATTTACTACAGCTTAAGCATATGACCCGGAAGGTTCGATAACACACAGACATGCCCGAAGTACTTAACGGACAATAACCAACATTGGGAGCTAGACGGCCGTACTGGCTCCTGCGCATTCATGAATAAACGATGGAACCTGACTTGTTGACTTGATTGGTTATAGACATGTAATCTCGGTTTGTAATAGTAAACTCTATTTTTGCCGTATTCTTGTGAGGTGATTTGAAATATAATCGGTTGAATTTAGAGTTAAACTTGTCTTAATTGGAAGAAATATTCCTGTAGTACACTCTACTACAACGTGCGACCTCATGGCCCATAATGTACAGTAAGGCCGTGCGAATAATAGTAGGATGATCTTTGTTTCGTGGTTGCTTGCCCTTGGTATGGGTCTGCTTGGGCCTCCGAGGGCATGTGGACCCGTCACTTTTCACAACGTCAACAGACGAAAAAGCATCTGGCATTGAATATGAGTTCTGGTTGGGATTTTTTTCACCACAGCAGAGTTCAAAACCGAGACATAAAACAGTAAGAACATATAGAAGTACTAACATGTGTCTGCAACTAGTGTACTTATGGTCATTGGTTGCCTCTGCAGTTCGTAGATAGTTGTGTTGTGCGGCTAGGTAGGGCGTGCTTTTCTTTAGCTTGCTTGGATAAGGAGCTTCCAAGAGACAATTCTGCATAGTGGTTGATGGCAGAGTTAAAACGGAGGGAGAGAGAGACAGAGTGAGAGAGGGAGCTCGTCTAGTAGAAGATGCGAGAGCTCTCGGGCAGTGGTAAGACATAAACCCAGAACGAGAGATATAACACAAAGGTTTTTTTGTTGGGAGGAAGCCTGATCTGAATTAGTGTCCAGCGAGAAGAAAATGGTAATTAACAAGCTTTGTCTAGTTTCTTGGCATATTCTCTGATCCATTTTGCCCTGAGAAGATTCGTTGGACCCGTATTTGATTTCTTCGTGTGTTCTTCTTTCTCAGAATTGAACGACAGATTTCCTTGGACTCGGTATAGCGCTGGATGGAAATATATCGGCTACAGATGTTATGGATGGAGAAGGTCTCGTGCAAGAAGAAGAGTTCGTTCTCCCGGAGTCGACTAGTAGGATCCTTAGGAGCGACAGGAGCACTGTCAATGATTTCTACGCGCCAAAGGATCTCTTTGATGCAGTAGAGTTATCAAAATAAATGTAATTTATACTGAACTTTTATATTTATCTACTTTTATTTTTAGCCATGTTATAGTAGTGAAATTGTTTTTTATTCTCCTAGTGTAACCACATAGGAAGGGTTATACAACATATATGATTTTTATATCGAATACTCTTTTTCTTTCCGATCGTGAAATGATTGGAAGGGTCTAATAGTAGTGATTTAGTGCGATGTGAGTTGCCCCACGCGTGAGACTTTCCGAGGCTAAAACAATAATAACATGGCAGCTCTCTTAGACTTCTATAGCACTCTTTGAGTAAATTTGTTAACGAGACTAGCAATATTACTAAATATCAGTTGATGTGTTTTTTGTTTGTACTCAGTTCATTGGAAGATACTAAACAATATTTTGTAACAAAGTATGTTCTACAGACTATGTTTTCTACGACGCATAGTCTATATAATTTATAATTATTTATGCTAAAAATCCGATAAAAGTACGATCTAAAAAGGTCTCAATAGCAATTTCTAGTATATGATTAGTAATCATGTTTATAGAAACTTGTGGAATGTAAAATAAACCGGCGACACTAATTTTTCGGTGTCAAAATTGTCTAGCAAGTCAAATTTTAACAAAGTGTGCATGATTTCAGATGCTCTTATGAAATGTTCTGGTTATCATATCATGTACACAAGTCGTTCACGAAATATAAATTTGCCGCACGGAATTAAACATGAAAATCTAGTTAAATAAATTTTCGTAAAACTTGCATGATCCACCGGAAAGAGAATATGGTAAGTAATTTTTTTTAAGCAGATACATTGGTTTTTTGTTACATCCCAAGAGGCTCATGGTGTTTATTTTCATGCAAATAAACCATTTTATTATGTTAACCAGCTCCCTCCGTCTAAAATTTATGATTTCTAATCTCGCTCACAAGTCACAACTCACCTATCGACGTTTTCTTAAATATAAAAACTGTCGACGCTCTCGTCGCATTCCTCACACGACGCCCTGGACCTCTGCGCACAGGACGCCGTGTTCCTCGATGACGAACATGTGGTGTTCATCCGCAAGCTCTTCTTGTTCCTCGGGCCAGCGGTCTCGTCGTGTTCCTCGCCGACGGGGGCAAGGTAAGCCACCACCGCCGCTGAGATGCCTCGATTTTCCTAGCGGCGGTCGCCTTTCACGACGTCGGTCAGATCTTCCTCGCGGCCTAATGGACCATCCCACCCACAATTTCAGGACCATCCCATCCCATACACTTTGATCCATGAACCAAACGCACGCCTACTTGCCATGCTTTTTACCGTTTAGGCCAAATTTTTTGAAAAAGAATCAGATTTTCCAAAATAAAATAAATAAATAGGCCATGCCAGTTAGATTGTGCTTGCTGGACCATTCGTCTATGGACGATTTCATATGTCCACACCAGTTTAGACTGTGCTTGCTGTCCCTTCCTCCATGTAGGCCATTCATGCGTTGGGCCCTGGTTGCTCTCCTCCCACTTCTGCTCCAAGGCCCGGTCCGTCAAACGCGGTGTAGCAACCGATACATTTTTTTTCCGCATTACACCCAATCTCTACTAATTAGGATGCACACAGCCGATGAGTTCAGAAATACGAACCGTAAGGCGAATTACATATCATGATGAGAAATTGAAATTGTAAAAACGCCTAAGACAGTGGAGGGCCGATACACAAATTATGCTGCCATGCATGTTAGGATAAAAGTTCTCTCGCCGTATCCTCCAGCTTTGTACACACCTCTGTAAACAGGTCTCGATGCTTCACACGTTGCAACTGAGACCACAAACAGAGCAACCGTTACACATACGCGACGTCACAAGTCATTTTCACGTCAACAACAGCAGCAAACATGACGGTGATTGATTAGTAAAACCTGGTTAGTCGTCACGCGGCTTGGCGCGAAAATCTGACATCGCTTGCTTGTGAAGACGAACACACAGAGAGCTGAAGAGATCCTGACACGGCGAAGTTTGCCTCAAAACCAAAACAGCAACCCTGTATGAAAGACGCTGAAAATGACAAGCGAGCGACGTGGGCTTGGGTGAGTCCAAGACTCGAAGACCATGGCACCAGTGTTAAACGAACGTTTCAGCCGAGGTAAGTACCGCATGCGGCCATCCAAGTCAGCAGCAAAGCGTGTTGCACGATAGCGAAACCCTGAGCACCTGCCCTGCCCATGTGTAATGATCGAGTCAATATACTAGTAGGAAAGTTTAAGTTATGCTTACCGGTGCCAATTACTGCATAAACGAGTCTGACCAGTTGCAGGCTTGCAGCTTTGAGAAGTTTTACGCCATCGATAGTACTTTCGAAATTGCTGTGCATACGACGTTTCTCGTCGCTTCCGATCCTGTTATACCAACGAAGCCCTTGTGTTAATTATTCCTGCCTCGTGACCCAAGGTCCAGCCCAAACCCTGGGTCGCTACCTCAATGCAGAGGCTGTTGTCACAAGGCTTCTCTTAGAGCCCCTCTAAATTATTTTCTGGGAAATAGAGCGAGAGAGGCGTTTTGCCTCCCGGGTGCATATGCTTCTGTTATGTTTGTCAAAATTTAAAAAAATATGAAAACGCATCAAAAAAAATCTGAAAAAAATTGGGCACGTACATATACATGTTTGCAACATTCGTGTAAAATTACGGAAGCAAATGACACTTTATGTAGTCTGTACAAAAAAGACAAAATCCGTGTTTTGAAAAATGTATTTTTAGATCTCATTTCGGCCACATATTTTGTCTTTTTTGTATCTCTAATAGCCTCGAAGAAAATATGTTACGTATACTATTTAGGGGTGGGCCCTAAAGAGAGAATCTGATCCATCCCCGGCCCAAACCCAAACCCTACCGTGTATGAAGCAATTCCGCCTCCGGTTGCCCCGCGTGTGGCAAGTCACTCAGCATCGGACGGAAATCATACGCAATATGTTGTACGTACAGCACCGCCGTAGTACTTTTTCTGTTGATCTGTTCACTGTATAAAACCATTTGGCAAGCTAAGTTAGCTTAGCAAAAAGTGTTACACGCGGAGGAGTATGTTTTATCTCTAAACCACAATGGTGGTCTAGCAATAAAATTTAGAATGATAAATTTGTTTATCTTTTCTATGTCATGGATATCCTCGCTTCTCCGACCAACACTCCGGGTAAAGTCTGAAAGTGTTTTTTTGGCTCCCGAGTTGTAATTCTAACTCTGTTGAAAATCGCATTCAGGCCAACAGCAAACTGAACGTACCCGTTCCATTGCTGGGATGAGTCATGGGACAACCCTGTTTTCGCTGCGTCAGTTTAAAGATTGACGACACGCTGACCTGGCTCGAGTTGGACGCTTGTCACGCTTGCCTCCATTGGTCTGGTTGGGAGGAAGCGGCCATCCCTCGTTTGTCTCGGTGTGCTGGGCGACAAGGACGCGCACCTGACCTCCATACACAAAACAAAATAAACGCCGGCGCCACCGGCACAATCACGGTACTACTCGAAGTTAATGATTTTTTGAAACAAGGCAAAAAATTTGCCTTTTATATTGATAAAGTAGTAGCAAACAGTGGCCTAAAGCCAAATACAAAACAGGATCACATTGTTTAATAAACGAAAATGAAAATAACTAAAGCCGAAACTAAATGTAGTAATCAGCTGATAGCCTCCGCAAGCTTCTTTGCCCCCGCCAAGATCCAGTCTTTGGCTTCGTCCTTGATGCGCTGGAAGAGAGAAGAAGGCATTGCGAACTTGTTGTTAAACATCCTCGCATCTCTTTCCTTCAAAATCTTCCACGTGATCAGAATGATTGCCGTTTTTAGTCCTTTTTGAGATGAGGACACAGAGGCAGCCACCGCCTTCCAGTAGTCGTGAACAGTTGGCTTTCCTGAACCCAAATTTTGCATGATCATGGGGCATTTCAACCAAATCGTGGCGTCCGCCTAAATCCTCCTGGAGTACCAACATTCGAACAGTATGTGTCTCGCTGTCTCAGGTTGACATCTGCAAAGTTGACATCTGCAAAGTTGACATGTTGGTTGGTGTGGCCAGCCCCTTATCGCTAGGCGGTCAGATGTCCACAATCTATTTTGCACGGCCAGCAAGGCGAAGAAACTGCACTTTGGCGGTGCCCAGGTTTTCCAAACAATGTTCATGAAAGGGCAAGGATTGGCACCTATGAACTGCGCCTTGTAAGCACGAGTTGGCGGAGTAAATCCCGTTGGTCGTGAGGGTCCAGATGATGGTGTCACTGACGCCAGGAGTTAGAATGACCTCCTGAGTAAGGCCCCAGAGGTTAACAAACTGGGAGATGTGACCGACAGTGAAGTTTTCGACAGAAAGATCTTCCTGGTTCATAGGTCAGATGAGGGTCCATTTGAACTCGGTGAGAGCGTCATGCACGCTTCTTTTTTTCCGCTTGGAGGCCTTGAACAGGTCAGGAGCAACGACCTTAGGGTTGAACCATCCAACCAGGAAGAGCCCTAGAAAGAAACTTTTAGGTCATCCCCTACAGTCACTTTGGTAGCAGCGTTGAACAGACTTCTGTCGCAGTCATCATTTGGCGTTTCAGATCCGACCCAAGGCTTGTCAACGGAGACCCATTCTTGCCATAACCACCTTAGCCGGAGTGTTATGGAAAATTTCTCCATGTTAAGATACCCCAGTCCACCCAGATTCTTTGGGCGACACACCTTGTCCCAGCCGACCTTGCATTTTACTCCGCTCACTTTTTCAGTGCAGTTCCAAAGCATTCCTATTCTAATCTTGTCCAAAGCTTTTATTACGCGCTTGTCCACCTTGATGGCCGTGAGAAGGAAGATGGGCATGAACGAGAGTACCGATTTCACGAGGGCCAGACAGCCCGCACGGTTTATGAATTTCCCCTTCCAAGGTTGCAAATGAGATGCGACCTTGTCGAGATATGGTTGCAGATCAACATGTCATAGTCTGCCAAGGGATAGAGGCAACCCATGATACTTGATGGGGAACTGTGAAATAGCAGCAGGGAAACATGCGAGCACCGCGTCCAGGTCAATCTCAGAGCATCTGATTGGGGTGATGGAGCTTTTGGCAATATTAGTGACCAACCCTGTGACCTCGCCGAAATGATGCAAAGTAGTGGCAAGGTTGGTGATGTCATTTGCCGAAGGGACCAAAAAAATTGCCGCATCATCAGCGTAGAGGGACTCGAAGTTATTGATAGACAAGTTAAAAAGTGGGCAAACTTTTCGTGTGTATGATGTCTACGCACACTTCTATTCTTGTAGACAATGTTGGTCCTCCAAGTGCAGAAGTTTGTAGAACAGCAGCAAGTTTCCCTTAAGTGAATAACCCAAGGTTTATCGAACTCATGGAGATAGAGGTCAAAGATATCCCTCTCAAACAACCCTGCAATTAAGATATAAGAAGTCTCTTGTGTCCCCAACACACCCAATACACTTGTCAGGTGTATAGGTGCACTAGTTCGACGAAGAGATATTAAAATACAAGTGATATGGATGATTATAAGTGGTAATTGCAATCTGAAATAAAAATGGCAGCAAGCAAACATGGGATAAAATGAGAGTAAACGGTGTTTCAATGCTTTGAAATAAGGCCTAGGGATCATACTTTCACTAGTGGACACTCTCAACAATAATAATATAATTGAATACATAGATATTTCCTCTTCACTATGCTACTCTGAATTATTCTCTCGTTGGATAACGAACACCAATCCACTGCGTAGGGCTATAAAAGCACACCTTAAAGTCGCATTCCACATCTAGGGAACCCCACACTGTCAACTTGAGCGCCCTAAAATAGTACTAGACAAACACCACAATTTCATAGAGATATCCAACGCAAATAATAACTCATGATAAGTATTCCTGTAATCTTTAGCCTAAGAGCCACACACGGTGCGCACACTGTCAACTTCGCAACGTGGGACAAAGGTGACTCCGGAGTTTACATTAATAAAACCACTTTGAGTAGCATAATCATAAGATAATGAAGAGTAACCGGCATGAGCACTCAGCCCCGATGAAGAACTACTCCCTCCTCATCATGGGAGGCAGCAACGGCGATGATGGAGGTGGTGGCGTCGATAGAGATGGCTCCGGGGGCAATTCCCCGTTCCGGTAGGGTGCCGAAACAGAGACTTCTGTCCCCCGAATTAGGGTTTTTGATGGCGGCGGAGCTCTGGAACTTTTCTGGGGAAATCGTCGATTCTCCCGTGAGTTTTAGGTCAGGGGCAATATATAGTCCAAAGGGCGTCGCGAGGCGGTGCACGAGGTGCCCACACAACCCCTCGGCGCGGCCAAGCCCCAACCGCGCGGAGGGTGTGTGTGGGGGCTGTGGGCCTCCCCTGAACTTGTCCTTCTGGCTCTCGGAGTCTTCTGGCGAAATAGAATTTCTGTAATTTTTTCAAATTTTTCTGAGCAATTTCATTTTTGGACCTTTTCTGCAATGCACAGACATAATAAACAGAAACTGCCACTGTGTCATCTTGTTAATAGGTTAGTCCAATAAATGTCATAATATGATATAAAGTGCATATAAAACATGTGGCAATTGATATAAAACATGCATGGAACATCAAAAATTATAGATACGTTTGAGACGTATCAGTGTACTACTCTCACTTCTTGGGCCTGCGAATTTCATCACGACAAGTCGCATCCGCCACAATGCTTATCACGGTAGAAAATCCGATTCAACTAGGGGCTCGCTTGGATTCCGGGTAAACGGGCCGGGATTGGCCAAAAATATTTTACGGGCCTGGGACGCTCCGTATATTAACGATACCATCCCGGCGTATTTCTTGGGGCGCAAATCTTAAAGGTAATCCAACCACGGCCTAGAACGTGAGTGTGGCAGAACCAGAACCGATTGTTGCAAGGGAACTCAAACGAACAAAACAGGGGACATCAATGTAAAAGGTGCAAGGGAATTCAAACGAATAGCATCATCTCAGTATGTACACAAATGGTACTGATAGAAAGAACCAAGCGAACAAGTAATAATCGATAGATAGTATGTGCATCCTAATCCAATGCTAGCGAATAGTAGTAGGTGACCACCAAAAATCTCTAACAAAGATCTACCACGGGCATCCCCCGCAGCCAACCAATCGAATCGAATCGACAACAAAAGTCGGAATAATCAGAACCAGACTTTGCAATCGATGGGCTTGAACGTTGGCGCGGAGGCGGCGCCGGGGGCGGGGAGGGAGAGCAGACAGCTGATCCTGGCCCTGGGCCTGGGCACCTTGAACGCCCACACCTTCACTTTGAGCTTGGCGTTCAGCTTCACCTCCACGTCGAACGCGCCGCCGGCCGGACAGCTGGCTCCTGAAGTTGGCTGCCGTAACGTCCCCCTCAATCACCTGATGGCCGCCGAACACTTGTTGGGGTTGCGGACGGAGTTGGCAAGAAATTCTCTAAATGACATGTGGGTTAGGGTGCCAAAAAATTGAGACACGCCACAAGTGATGCAAAATGCTAAACGCCGATTAAAAGAGTGTGACATGCCTAACATGTTACATGTGGCGTGGCTTCAATCCAAATGGACTCTAGAATTTGTACTATAGAATTGCTTGTCGTACCCCCACCCCCTCGCATTTGTAGGTCACTTTGGCATCCAAACCGTGTATTGCATTCCATTTCATCACAGGGGTTTGAGTGAATCTCCGTGTATCCCGATGGACATGGGAAGGCGGTTAAGGACATTGACTGCCCAAATTCTGAACTTTCTGGTGGTCGGCCAGATTGGAATTGACCATGACATTGCAAATGTCGTAGTACAAGGTCCCAAATCATATTGTTGTGGAGGTGATGTTCTACAGGCATTTGAAAACTCAACTACAAAGTCAAGCTTATTTGGTAGAATTGAAGATTCGTCAACGAATAATACTACTTCACTATTCCTGCATATTTTGCGCCTTTTCCTTACCTCTCAAGTCAATGGGTCTTACTTCAAATTTCACATCACAGACCATCAACTTTCTAACCTATCACTTTTTAGAGTTTAAAGGAAAAAAGTAGACATAATTCCACAATAATTTCCTCTAACTTGTTTCAAGAGCTTTGAGTTGATGGGAAGATAATATATGAATCCATATAGCAGAAGTACGCAAAAATACTAGTAGTAGAGATTTTAATTTTCTAATATTCCTATGAAAATCATCTGAACCCAAGAGGCCTTGAAGTTGTAAACTCCTATTTTTAGCTTCGTGCAAATTCTTTTTAAAACTAGAGAATGATGAGAGGTGTACATGAGGAAAAAAATGATGTTTTTATCCGTCACATATTTCATTAAGCTTAATTACTGCCTGGACATCGTTCCAGATTCGTTTGGATGAACTACATGTGGCTTTCAAACTGACTTATTACACTAACTATTTCTTTTGTCGTTGGATCCAACGGTCGTGGAATTTAGCAGCCCGATTGTCTTTTTTCACCCAAAGTTAAAACATCAAAGCGCAAGTATCTCATAAATGAAAATTGATAGGCCTTATTTTCGCCTAGACAATCCCAAAAATGTTCGAAGGTGCACTATGTATGAGACATGAAGCAGAAAAAGCCAAATGCACTGACCCTTTCCTGCTACTAATATAACATTGTCGTTCTTACTGCCTATTCCTCTTGATCAGTGTCGATTTTAGCAAACCTCTGACATGGGCACGCGCCCAGGATTCACAACGATGTCCCAAGAGCAATGGTTTACAGCGGCTGGGCGATGGAAGTCCCGACTTGAGCCGAAGAAGAGGACGTTTTGGTGATGATTTGGCCTAAGTTTGCTTGTTGAGCCTTGTCTCCTGTCCTCTCTTGGGTTATTTTCCTAATGGACCATGTCTCTCCACCCCATGTTCCTGATAAGTTTGGGCCGTGTGCCTAGGCTTTGTACTCGGCCTATTTTCCCCACTTGAGATGGTTGAGTTCGTTTCAGGTCTAGTCCAATAAGAATATGGTACCCGAGGCAATTAAAATAAATACAATTTGTATTGAACTTTTATACTTTTTTACTTATTATTTTTAGCATGTTATAGTATTAAAAATATAATATTCAGTTTTCGCATTGTTGAAGCACATAGGAGGTGATAGACCATATATGATTAGCTTCATCAGATATTATTTTTCCTTCGGATTGTGAAATGATAGGAAGGCCTAGTATTAATGATTTAGTGCGATGTGAGTTACCCGGCGCGTGAGACTTTCCGAGCCTCAAAATAATAACAATGCACCTTTTTAAAACTCTGGCTCTATATCACTCTTTGAGTAAATTTGTTAAGGATACTACCAGTGTTACTAAATATTAGTTGATGTGTTTTCTGTTTGTTGAATCAGTTAAAGACACTAAATTGTATTTTGTAAGAAAGTATGTTCTAGAGACTATGTTTTCTACGATACATAATCCATATAATTTGTAGTAATTTATGGTAAAAATCTGTAAAGAGTATGATCTAAATAATGAATCAATAGTAGTTTCTAGTATATGGTTAAGTAATCATGTTTATAGAAACTTGTAGAATGTAAACTAAACAAGTAACACTACCTTTTCATGATGAAAATTCTCTAGCAAGTAAGAAAAAAACAAAGTTTGTGTGGTTTCTAGTTGGTTTAAAAATTGTTTAGAGTGATGAGCAATGAAAAAATAGGGTGGATTCTAATATGTTTGCATATACAAAATTTATTATTTGATACACTCTTATGAAATGCAATTGTTAACATCTAATGTGCAAAACAGCCAGTTCGTTAAATAAAAATCTGTCACACGGAATGAACATGAAAATATAGTTACGTATATTTCCATAGAACCTGAAGAACTAACCTGAAATAGTATAGCGTGGTAACTAAATTTGTCGTTGCTAGTTATATTTGTTTGTTTTACATCCAAAGAGGCCCGTGGCTTGTACTTTCTCTGCAAATTAATCATTTTATTATGTTAACATACTCTCTCCTTATAAAATGTAAGCCACACGTGATGTTTCGTCATTTTAATTCATCTCGTTAACCACTAATAATACTTGTTTCTACTAGTATTCGCCGAGTCACAAGCTACTCGTTTAGCTTGGGAGCTGCGATTTTAATTCTAGCCCCACAGCCGGAGATCGTCCCGCACCTCGCACCCAGAATCGCTTTCAGGCCAACAGCAACTGAACGTGCCCTTGCTTCGACACCCTGTTTTCACTGCGTCGGTTTGAAGCGTCTCAGAAGGTTTGGGTGGGAAGAAGCGACCAAAACATGTTTGTCTCGGCGTGCTGGGCGACAACGACGGGCACCTGACCTAATCACAACCCAAGACAAAACATACGCTGACGGCACAGGCACAATCATGGTACACTACTCGCTGCCTTTTCAACCGCACTGAAAAGGCATATGCAGTATGCTCTTTCGGACAAATTAAAAAGTGGGCAAACTTTTCGTGTGTACTGCTCTCACTTCTTGGGCCTACAAATTTCGTCGCGACAAATCGTATCCGCTTCAACAGTTTATCACGGTTAGATCAAACGGGACTTCAGCAATGTCGCTAAAGTAGCCGTGGAAGGACGCATGATTGCCAGGGAATTCTGACCAACAGTCAACAGAAGCACATAACAGGGTACATCAATGGACATCGAAATATATGATGAATGAATATATCAACACAAATAGAACAGCAAAATCTCAATATATAACCGGCACTAGTGGTAGAAAGAACCAAGCGAACAAGTAATCGACCGACAATATGTGCATGCTAATCCAATGCTAGCGAATACTACTAGGAGTAGGTAACCACCGAAAATCTCTACTACGGAGTAGTAATAAAGATCTACCACGGGGCACGGGTTCCCGCAGCCAACAAATCGAATCGACAGCGAGAATATGGAATCAGAACCATACTTTGCAGTCGACAGGCTTGATATAACAATTCTCCTCCGTATAACCATGTACACATTGGTTCCAAATGGTTGTAGCACCCGGGGCACCCTAAGTTGGTTATGGAAGTATTTACTCAAGTGGAGCAGACGGTCAATAAATTGTTTAAATTTCATGGATATTGTTTGAGTCTTTGGATCGGCCCATCGCCGCCTTAGTCTTGTTTATCTGTGTTCTTTAGATCCTCGTCTTATGTCAATACGTTTTTTGTGTTCTGATTGGGTGTGTGCAAATAAGTGGTCAAGTTAATAAACAGTTCAAACATATTTTCAGATGTTTCATATCGAATTCAAAATTATTTTCAGATGAACTTTGAATTTATGTCAAAACTCGCTAAAAGTATTGAATGCCTATATATCTAAATTGAAAAGAAATAAAATTTTGTTTAGATACAGTCCTTCCCGCAAGAATGGATCCGTACATGTGCCATATATATCTCTTCTCCCATGTCTTACCCACGATACAAACAGGGCTCCCATCCCACAGTTCATCTCTACTGTACATGGGTTATACTTATACTAAACATTTTTATTTGTATAACTCATTATAACAATATGTGCCACTTTTGATGGATATAGATTTGGACTAGTTTTAATGTGTATTGGTTATATTGTACTTAATTAACTAATCATGTAATTGTGCAAGCAAAAATGAATTGACATCTTCATTACATAATTGTAAATATACATATGAGCAAAGTTCAAACATATTTAGTGTCTATTTGTGTTAGTTTATCTAATGACTTAATTTTGATGCAATACGAATTGTTGTTTAATTTAGTGTTACTATGTATCCAAAAGACAAAATACAGCTCACAAGAATACACTTTGGAGGGTAGATGGGTTATAGCATGTATATGTATGTTACCATGCTTAATCTTAGTAGAGGATTCTACAACATATCAATTTGACCACCAATACCAGCTACTCAAATCTAATGAATATCGTCAAATCCAGGTATATTGTATATTGGTGGTGCACCACGAAGCACATTGTTCGAGAAGCGAGTTTTTTTTTTTGAATGATATGAAGTGAGTTTTTTTTTGTTCAAGAAGTGACTTTTTGTATCATAGAATAGCTAAAAATCCTTCAATGGCCATATCTAGATACCTGATACAAGCATCTAATGATCCCAAGAACAACCGATATTAAACAGTTCCAAAGAATGATACCGGTGGTGTCATGTCAGAACATTTGGTTGGTAAATATGCAAACAAGGTTTCATGTAATGTTACATATTCAATGGCTGCAGTCCCACATTTTACTTGTGGTCATTTTCACATTTTCACATGACAGTTCGACAAAACTAACAATTTGTTTTGACCGTGCAACCGTTGGGAAAACCCCTACAGTGTGCTTCTTAATCATATAAAGCGAAAGAAAGTCTTATATGGGAGAAACAGGAAAAGAGGAGAAGTCTAAAAAAGTTACTGGTCTTTCACGGCGGTCCTATTGGAATCGGCTGCGACACTACATAGTACTTGGCGCCAATTTGTGAAATTTTTGTCTCAAGGAAAATCTCGCTCCGCCAAGTGTGTGATGGTCTTCTAGATTCGCACGATCAGGAACATAGTAACCACTTAATTGCAATGCCAGGTACGACGAAAGAATACTAATTCATTAGCTTCCAAAAATTATGGAAAAAATACTTTAAGTTGGAGAGGTGAGATGTTCTACAGGCATGTGAAAATTCAAGTATGTAGTTATAGTTTTTTGGAACGTATGAAAAAGCCCATATTCGTCAATGAATAGCACAAATTAATTATTCATGCATAATTTACTTTTTTTATTGACTCTCAAAGAATATTAGTTTGAAATTCAAATTTCACACGTATATCGTCTTTCTATAATATACCACATTTTTAAAGATTTTTTTATAGTTTTAAAATATGGCTTCCACAAAGATTTCATTGTAACTTGCTTTAAGATCTTTTTTTGGAGGGGTCCTTTAAGATCTTTGAGTTGATAGGAAACAAATATATACACAAAAATAGTAGAATAGATTTTAATCATCTAATGTTTCATTTTTGTAGGGCAACCTGTGAAAATCCAGAATGAGCTCGCACCCAGAATTGCTTTCAGGCCAACAGCAACTGAACGTGCCCATGCTAGGACGCCCTGCGTCAGTTTGAAGACGCTGACCTGGCTCGAGTTGGAGGCTTCCGTCAACTGGCTGGGAAGCGACCATTACTCGTTCGTCTCGGCGTGCTGGCGATATGTCTGGCCATCTCCAGCGCCCGAAAATACAGGGCCTGGGCCCGACGAGTCTGACCACTGGGCCGGGTCTGGGCTTGAAAATGAGGCCCGACCAGTCAGTTGGGCTGGGCCTGGGATTCAGTTTTAGACTAAATATAGGCCCAGCCCAGCCCGATTTAAATGTGCGCTGATCCTCCCTCCACTCAGCCCCTCAGCGGCCCAGCCCAACATCAAAGTTGCAAGTTGCAACCCTAGCGCTGGCTGAGTAAAACCGTCTCACGCGCACACCCTCCACTCGTCGCCTCCACTTGCATCTCGCACCCTCTCCCTCCTCTGCCTGTAGGAAATGGCGGCGGCGACCTAGCCACGCGCCCACGCCGCCAGATCCTCCCCAACTGTGCGCCGCCTCATCTCTCACGGCGAGCGCCGCCGGCCGCGCTTTAGACCTTCGACCACCTCAGGGTTCAGGGTTGATGCCACTAACCTTCTTGCCAGCTCCGTTGTTGCCAGCAGGAGACAGTCAAGCACAACCTTTTCCAATGTTGATACTCCAAATAAATTTGGATGGATTTCAGCCTCATATGTTCCATGCCCAATTCTGCGACACTTTGAATGAACAAATGCTCCCACTGTTGAAAATGGGAGCATTTGTTCAAAAAATCGTTGTATTGTACTATTGTCTTGATGCGACACTTTGAATTAACAAATGAAGAGTGATGTTAAATTTTTTAATGAAACTTTCGTAATTTTGGTTGGTCTTGAAATATTTGAAGCATCAAAATTTCACTTCAAATTCGAATGAATTTCAATTAAAATTTGAATTATGTCAAAACTCATTTAAATTTGTGATTTTGGATATATTTGAATCGAAAATGAAAGGACATTTCTTAATCCCTTGTGTTTTGTGTGTTAGGCAACAACACTAGTGATGATTTAACATGTGAATCAAGTGATGCAGGTTTTAGGTGATTAAAACATCTTTGCATCAAATCCAAAAAGGTAGTTGAAAAGAGCTTATATTGTTGCTAAAGAAAGGGTATCGGATTATCCGAGTCTGTGATTCGGATTATCCGATCGTCAAGGTTTGCTGGAATTCTGCTAAGGACTAGAAGCAACCTCGTACTGAAGTTTTCCGGATTATCCGAGTTTGGTTGATTCGGATTATCCGATCGTCAAGGTTTGCTGGAATTCTGCCAAGGACTACAAGCAACCGCGTACTGGAGTTTTCCGGAATATCCGATTCGGTTTGTTCCGGATTATCCGGTGGTATCGGATTATCCGGTACTCACTTGGATCGGATTATCCGACTCACCTGTCTGCAACGGCTAGAATTTGTGGAGCACTATATAAGGGCCTTCTCCTACCTTGAGAAGGGCACCACGACCAGAAATATCTTGCCCACCATTGTTGAAAGCTTGAAACTCCTAGATCTCTCTCTCTACCCACTCAAACACCTTGTCCTTCTAGGACTTGGGAGAGTTGACCTAGATCTACACTTCCACCAAAGCGATTTGAATTCCATATCCATTCCGTATGAGGAACTTGTTACTCTTGGGTTCATTGGAACCCTAGAGGTTGTTGGTCGTTCTTGTGGCTTTGGGTGCCGCGGGGACAAGACGGGAGCCTCCAATTAAGTTGTGGAGTCGTGCCCCGGCCTTGTGATTCTTGTGGCTTTGGGAGCCGTGGGAATTTGGTGAGAGCCTCCAATTCGGTTGTGGAGTGTGCCTCATCCTTGTAAAGGTTTGTTGCCGACCTCAAGGGCATCATATAGTGACTCGTGGATCTCCTCATTGGAGGATAACACGAGGGAGATATGGTGTGCCATATCAAGGCTATTCGGGGCTCACTTGTGACCCCGCACCGCTCCAACGAAGACGTAGCTTCCATTGGGAAGTGAACTTCGGGAATCATCTCCGCGTCACTGTGTGGTTATCTCTTAACCTTCATTTACTTGTATTGCTAGCTTATCTTGTGTGGAATATCTTGCTAGCTTGTTTATTGCTCATCATATAGGATTGTTCGCCTAGTTGCATATCTAGAGAACTTATATTTGAGCAATTCCCAAATTTGTAGAAAAGAAAAAAAATTGTAGTTGCCTATTCACCCCTCCCCCTTCCCCTCTACTCAACCTACTCGATCCTTTCAATTGGTATCAGAGCAAAGTCTCTTTATTAAGGGCTTACCAGCCTAAAGAGGAGGATGAATACCGAGGAGGACTTAAAACTTGCTAAGGAACAACAAGAGAAAAATGATAAAGAAAAACTTGAGAAAGAACTAAGTGAAGCGGGGATAACCCTAACCGATGATGATGCCCCGGCCACCATGAAAGCCATGATTGAACTCTTTGGGTTCATGAGAGGCAAAATGGTGGACGAGGCATATACTCGGGTCATTAATAATCAAAATGCCTCCTCATCAACCGGTGCCCCTATCGTTGAGGTCTTGGTTGATAAGGATAACCCAGATAAACCTAAAATTACTGAGAAGCCCCCTCTTAACTTTGCTCCACCTACCTCATATCTCACTCAAGTTCCACCCACCCAACCTCATATAACCAACCTAAGTAGGCCACCTCCTAAGCTTGATCATACTCGTTTTGTCACTTGGAAGAAATCTATGGAGTGTTATTTTCGCAGCTCATCGGTGCATCTTTGGAGGATGGTACTACATGGTTTCAACCCTGTTGATCCCACCAACTTGACAAAGCAAGAAGAGATTGACGAACAACTTGATGCAAACGCCAAATACATCCTTGAGAGTGCCATGACCGCCAATGATGAAGATCAAGTGCGAAATCTCAGAACCACCAAACAGGCTTGGGATTTTCTCTCAGCGGTATATGAAGGAAATGAGGGCATTCAACGCTCCAACGAAGCCATCCTTCAACATCAAGTGGACAACTTCATCATGCTAGAAGAAGAGACACCAACTGATCTCTTCCGAAGACTCACCAAGCTTGTTGTGACATGTAGGGAAAATGGAAAGAAGGATATGGATGATGAATGGGTCAAAGCCAAGTTCCTCCAGGCCATTGTTCCATACAATGATAATATGGTGATGAATCTCCATACAAGAGCGGACTACAAAACAATGACTCCCAATGACATATTGGCACTATTCGTCACCTATGATACATTGAAGGCCACTTCCAAGGCTTCCCTCAACCAAATCCGTGGCACGAAGAATCTTGCCTTGAAGGCCTATGTCGGAGAACATCCAAGATATGAAGAAGGCACGGTTGTTGATCATGAAGAAGATTTGGAGGGTGAGCTCAATGAGGTCCTTGCTCTTGCCGCCACCAAGTATTGGAACAAGAAGAATCTCAAGAGCAACCCCTCCCCACAAATGAAAAGAATGTGCTTCAATTGTGGAAAGGACAATCACCTTGTGAAGGATTGCCCTTATGAGAGAAGGGAGGATCATGGTGGTCAACTCATTCTAAAGAAGAACAAATACCACCCCAAGCCTAACTTCATCACGAGATTCCCTCAAAAGGCTCTTGTGGCATCCACACAAGAGGAGTACGAGTCCGGTGGCGAGGAGGATAATAACTCAAGTGAAGAAGTAGGAATGGCGGCTCTTGCAATGGGTTCGCTTCCTCCTTCATTGGCACCCCTCTTCTCCACCCCGAACGACGACAAGATCTCCAAGCCTATGTGCCTTATGGCCAAGGAAACAAAGGTGATTTCCCCACCTAAAAGTATTATCTCCTCTAACCCATCTCTATTGGATTGTGTTGAGGATGTAGGGGAAAATGAGGATGAGGACAAGATTGTCCTCTTTGTGAACAAACTCCAAGGTGCAACCAAGAAAATGGTTGAGACCCTCTTGTATCAATATGGAGAAGCCAAGAACCTCATTGAGGAAAAGGAGTTTAGGATTTGTGAGCTCGAAGGGCATGCATGTGATCATGCGATAAAATTGGTGAGCTAGAGGATCAACTAGTTGAGGAACAATTGTTCCGGGAGCAACTTGAGGAGACACAAGCCAAGGACCTATCCAAGGCAAAAGAAACCCGTGAAACCTCTATTCAAGTTGCAAACGATCTAAAAGTTAAAAATGATGAGCTTGTAGAGAGTCATAACAAACTCTTTGAGAGTTTTGAGCAACTTAGGGAAACCCACAAGGTGACCTCAAGTGAGCTCACCAATCTCAAGGAGTCATATGCTAAATTACAAGCTCAATACATCTATGCTAGCTTCACCCACTAGTAGGAAAAAGCTTATAGGTGAAATGCTATCAGTGGCGCACTAGCTTGCCCGTGCGCCACTGCTATTCTCTCTCCTCGTTTTGGGGATTTGGCAGAACATACCAGTGGCGCACGAAATTTTGGTGCGCCACTGGTAAATTTTTACCAGTGGCGCACAGGAAATTTTGTGCGCCACTGGTAAGTTTCACCAAAACTTGAAAATTTCCGAGGGGAGGAGAGAGAATATCAGTGGCGCACCTGCTTACCTGTGCGCCACTGGTAAAAAATGAGGAGAGAGATTACCTGTGGCGCACCGTGCTGTGGTGCGCCACAGGTAAAAAAGGAGAGAAAATACCTATGGCGCACCACTGCCCCGTGCGCCACAGGTATTTCTCGGCAGATATTTTAGAAAGTGGACATAGAATACCTGTGGCTCACGGTGGGCATAAAACCCGATACCCGAAGCCCGAACCCGAATAACCCGAGCCCGAACCCGAACTACCCGAACCCGACAAACCCGAGCACTACATCGGGTATCAGTTTTAGAAACCCAAATTTTATTTGGAAAATTCGGGTGTGAAGCCACGGTACCCGATCTGCCCGTATAACCCAAAATATGGAAAAGCCCATTAAAAAACCACTGAACAGCGCAAGGCCCAGCCCAACTACTCAGCCCAACTACTCAATCTTGGATACGTAGCCTCGTGCCCTCGTGCAGTTGGTGGCCGCAGCAGCCTTTTGCCCAGATCCAACCCCAACTCCCCATCCTCCACCCTACTCAACCGCCACAAGCATGGATCCACCAGACCAAGCCACTCCGCCGCCACAGTTGGTGGCCGCCTGCTGCCACAGCTCACAGCGGCGGGCCAGCTCTTCTCCATCTTCCCCGATGCGGCGACGGACCGGTGCTCTTCTTCATCTCCTCCGGTGCCGCAACAGGCCGGCGCTCACCACCACCTTCTCCGATGCGGTGACTTCGGTGAGCCGTACAGCGATGACGACCAGCTGTGCAAGGAAGAAGCGGCGCTATCTGCAATAGGACGCTCAATTCGCTGGCTTCCACGCGACACCGTTGAATCTTCCCTGTATTTTTTGTTCTCTGTGTTGTATTTCGGGTAATTCGGGGTTACCCGAACCCGAACCCGATTTATCGGGTACCCGAATTTTCGGGTATCAGCATTTTTGGAGAAACATCGGGTAGCATTTCTGGAAACCCGATTTGTAAATAACCCGAATTACCCGACCCGAATTTTCGGGTAAACCCGAACGCCCACCCTGACCTGTGGCGCACCACGCGCCACAGGTAAATTTTTTACCTGTGGCGCACGGTGAGCTTGTGCGCCACAGATACTCATGGTGTCACGCACCACACGTCCACACCTTTTTTTTTAAAAAAAAGTCACGCACCACTGATGATCCCGAAGAGCAAGTCTTGATGACTGCACAAATAAAAGGGATTAGGTTGAGACTCCAAGTGCAGAGTGTATAGTAAGTGGAAGACAGTTTTCCCCACGAGGGGTGACTCGAGGGTTTAATATCGAACTCTCGGGGAATCTGAAGTGGTAGATTTATCTTCTTATCCTTCTTTTGGTTACCTACAAAACAAGGTTAGATGTTTTGGTCCTCAACCTCACCTGTGGTTGTCAAGCACAAGGTGTAAGAATGATATCAGGATAGTTATGCAATGCAAACAAGAAATAAATATGCAATGATGGTGGATGCAATGATAAATGATATTTTTGGGTTTTTGAATGATGTATGCAAGATGAAAAGTATTTTTGTATTTTCGGATTTAATGATGGCTGAAAATAGAAAAGTGGTATATGGTGTTGGAAAGGTGTTTCTTATGATTAAAAATGGACTGGGGTTCATGGTTTCACAAATGCACTCTCTCTTTATAAAGTGGTAGACAATGGAACACACACAGTTAACATATGAGATTGCAACACAGGGTTTGATAACAAGTTACTTAGATATATGGGCATCACGTCCTAACATAGAGATCTTTTGGTTATTAACCTCTCTTATACTCCACCAAGATGCGAACTAAATCATAACACCTCAGTAATTAAGATAACTCAGAGTATAGCATTAAGTATCATGACATGAAGTGAAAATAAGAACATGCTAGATCTAGTCATGGAGTAGTGGCAATGGTCACGCCCACATCCCCGGTAGCATGGTATTTTAGTTTATCCCTAGTGAGGTAACAAAGTAAGGTAAAGATACCAAAGTGGATCGCAGAACTTTCTCTCACGTTCACTGCACTAGCCACCCCCCGTTACTCCAACTAATGCACACGTTCCCCCACACACGCTCTCATAAACATGCTTGATCAAAACAAGTAGACAAGAACGGGGTACATAATATGCATCTATACTCATAACTGAAACAAACATTGCAATCTCAAACATATATTAACTCATAAAGATCCACCACAAAGGTATTACAACGGTGACCGTAATCATGTTCAGCAGCTCATACGGTGCTAATTAGTGAAGCTCAAGAGAGGAGAGATACATAAGTTACTTCCACAAACCCATAGTCCAGAGGTGGACTACTCCCTCTTCATCATGGAGACGGTGGAGAAGTCGATGGAGAAGATGGAGACCACGCCGGCAGCGCCCCGCCGGAGTTTTCCCCCTCCAATCTGCAGCTCCTGATCTCCGTTTCGGTGTTTCTGTGTTTGTGCGGCGCTCCTTCCAGAGAACGTCGGGGGACCTTTTTTATAGGCGTTTTTAGGTCAAGACATGTCGGTGGAGCGAAGATCGACGGCAACGGAGCCACGAGGCCAAACGGTGGGTCCCACGCGGCCACAGTACCTGGCCGCGTGGGCCACCCGTTTGGCCCTCGGCCTCCGTTTGTTCGCTTCCTTCGCCCACAGGTCTTCTTCCTTCCAAATATTGACGCCCGTAAATTTCCAGGTGATTTCGTTGACGTTTGGGTCCCTGAAACATTAAAATAAGAAAACGGGTTTTCTGCCTGTGCAGGGTTAATTCCATAAAAATAGGAAATATGAATATTCCCAAAATCATGATAAAACATTGATATAACCCTTATATGATGCAAATATGATTGGAATATAAGCAATTAAAGTGCAAAGTTCATGTATGCATTTTACATGCATCAACATCCCCAAGCTTAATCCATGCTCGTCCTCGAGTATGAAGATGATAAAACTAACATGGACTTTGCAATTTAATACTTAACAATGATATCAAAGATGATTACTATTGCTACATATAGTCAAATGATTCATTCTTCAAAGGAGTAGCAATATGCAAATAGTTTATGAAGTGATATCAAGTATTCAAGACAAGGATGTTCATTGATAGTTCACAAAGTGTAACATGGTAGCAAGTAATATGGAACACATGTATGCATAATGATAAGTAGAACATCCTACAATGGTCATAGAGTGTAGATGAAAATCTGAATATGATAGGTGTACACTTTGGAAAGATGTATATGTGAGTAGAGGTAAAGCATGCATAAGTTTCATCCAACTTCCAAACTCTTCTACTTAAGTTAATGATTGCAATAAGGTATTCATTGGTGTCAAGCTCTCATTGCCCCTATCATAGCATCTTGAATGATTAAGGTTAAAGTGAAAGCAAATATGAGTAGTGTGCTTGATAAAGAATGGGTTGAATGTCTCATGCCCCTTGAATACAAGTACTTACACCATGTGTTACTCAACTTGGGAAACAAAGCAAGTTCAATTAAATATCATTGTAAGCATAATAGTATCATCAAGAGCGTCAACTGGGGTACCTCTTGTCCCAAGATATGGAACAAGCCCATATCAAAATGACAAGACAAACAAACAAAATGAACAATCTCAACACCCTTTTTATTTACCATTTGGAATAGTTTTTTATTGCAAGGTGTATCACAGAAGGTTCACCATAGTATGTAAGTAAATTTCCACCATGAATGATGCATGGCTTAGATTAGCGGCCCAGGCGTCTCTCTAACCATTTACACAAACTCATTTAAACTCACTCTATTTCCACATTTATTTCAACATGATAAGCATCCATAGACAAAAGCACATGATATCAACTAAATGAGATGAAGAGCGTGTTGAAAGCTTGCCATGTGACAGCACATATGGGCTAACTTCCAACCCAAAACATTCATCAAGCCACAAACATCATAATCTTAATCACAATGGGTCAAGTTTTATTATGCAAATAAAAGAACATTGTGCATCAAGTTCGTGAGAGCTATATAACCAATTTTTCCATTGCAATCAATAACATAAACATTTTCATTCAGAGGTAAGATAACACAAACAACATGTTAAACATACTCGGAATAGCATAAAGCCAATAGGTAGATATGGTGGACTCACTGGAATAACTTTGGTTGAAGGTGTTGGAAACAAGTTTTTGCTTGTTGGAGTTTTTGGGCTAGCAAAAGGGAGAAAGTTGACCATCTAGATGCATGCATGAGTGTCCATAGAACTAACTAATCCATGTTAAACCAAGTAAATAACAATCAGCACCAAAACATGAATAAGTGATAGCTCTACAAAAAGAATTTGCAAACTATTACTCATAAACAAGCTCATGAATCATGCAACTATATGTATCATTAAAAATCAAGTCAAACATCCCTTTTCCCAATCTTATAAAAGCATCCAACATATTTCAACCCATATTTCCAGTAGCTCTCTCATATATAATTGATAGTGTGGTGGTCTCTCAAGACTCAAACAAAAAAAAAACGACGCTCCAAGTTTATGCGATAAAGTGTTTCGATCGAAAAACAGAAGTTGGACGTGTGCAAACCGAGAGTGTGTAGGTCCAGTGGGGTTGTCTTCACATCCCCAAGCTTATGGTCTTCACCATCCTTGGATAGCTCTTGGTGCATCTCCTCCAATCCCTGTGAAAAAACTTCAAAACACCGTTTCTCCCATCTCTTTTCTGTGGGGTGCATTAATAGTGATAAACAAATAGGTTCCTTGCTGCATATAATCCTTGAACAAAAATTCATATGACATGTCCAGAAAGTATATAATGTTGTATGCCTACTCATAAACTCAATTGGATCAAAAAGATTCAACTTAAAAGCTCAAAGCATGCATCAAACAAAATGGGACAGAATCTGTCCAGAAAAACAGCAGCAGCAAAACGTATTTTTCTACCCTACCAAACTTTCTCGAAAAATTCCGAAAAATTCATGCATACAGAGGATGAAAAGTTGCAACTACAGTTCAAATATGAGCTCATTCGGAGTTACAGAATAAGAATTAAAAATCATACCGTGCACTGACTCGTGCAGGAATAAAATCTCCGAACGCTATAAGCAACTTTTCAAACCAAAAAGGGTAAAACTTGGCACTTTATTAAAAACTCCAGAACCTAACTAGACACAAAATCTCTTGTTACAGCAAGAGGACACAAAGAAAAATCACACACAAAAATAACCGGGTTGCCTCCCGCAAAGCGCTTTCTTTATAGCCATATAGCTAGGCTTCTTACTTGTTGTTTTATTGTGGACGAAGCTCATGAGGGAGCTTGAACTTTGGTGGTTCCCTCTTCCTTGGAAAGTGTTCCATGCACTTCTTGTGTGGAAACTGAAACTTTACATTCCCTTCCTTTGAATCAATGATAGCACCTGTGGTACGAAGAAAAGGTCTTCCAAGAATAATAGGACTAGAGGTTTTATTCCCCATATCCATGATTAGAAAATCCACAGGCACAAAAGTCATATGTAACTCTACCATAACATCACTTACTTTTCCCAAAGCATGTTTAATAGAGTCATCAGCAAGTGCTAGTTCAATAGAGCATTTTTCAAGATTTTTCAATTCAAGCACTTCATATAGTTCTTTAGATAAAACAGAGACACTAGATCCTAGATCAAGTATGGCATGGTGTGTCTCTTTTCCAATAGTTACTAGTACCTTAGGTATCCACATATCCCCAAGCTTAGGTGGTATCATAGCCTCTTGGTTGTACCTAGCAATCTTTTCTTTCAAGACATGATTAGCAATATAAGAACCAAAACCTGCTTGGTTAGTGTTGATGGAAGGATCACTTGCAAATTTTTGTAAGATAGATATTAATTCATGCAAGCTACAATTTTCTAAGTCAAGCAAAGGATCCTTGACTTCATTAAGCATTTTAACTTCCTCAACTTTCTTTTCCTTTTTAACCCATACTTGTTGCCTAGCAGGAACCTCTTTCACATGTTTAAGAGATGAATCTTTTCTCAATGAATCACTAACTCGAACCAATTTTTCCTCAATATTGTTCAGGTAAACATCTTTTTCCAGAAATTCTTTCTCACAAATTCTCAACTTATGCATGACATTAACCAATTCATTGTTTATCTTTGGAATAATGTTTTCAGAATAAGAAACTAGTTGTTCAAAATCTTCCTTACTAGGTAGCTTTTCTAACTTAGTTTCAAATTTATCCTTTGATGAAGCAAGTGCTATTGTGGTGTCTTCCAACTTTTTCTTGCTACCCACAAAGCTACCAAAAATCCTTCTAAGTGTCATGGCTGCACAAGGTGGTGTTGACAAGACAAAACTTCCACCTGTAGCCCCATCTAAAGCATTTTGATACCAAGGATCTATTCCATAATAGAAATAAAGATTTAGCTTTTCATCTTCACAAGGTGTAGGATCTTCATAATGCATCCTATTAATTCTTACCCAAGCATCTTTTAATGTTTCTCCATGATATTGTTTAAAACTAGAAACAGAATTCCCTAGAGAACTCCCTCCTTGTTTGTTTCCAAGCACCATGATAGCAAGTTTTTTTTGGTATTTTTATTTTTTATGCAAAACTGAAATAAATATGATATGATATGCAATGACACTAACAAAACAAATAAATTGCTTTGTAAGTAAAGATGGATAAGATGGTGCTCACGTAGGTGCAACCTCCCCAAGCTTAGGTGTTAGCACAAGTTGGTGACGTTGACTTTGTTGTGAGATGAATGCGATGATGCACACCCTTGGATAAATCTCTCAGCTACGATTCCCCGGCAACGGCGCCAGAAAACGTCTTGATGATCCCGAAGAGCAAGTCTTGATGCCTGCACAAATAAACGGGATTAGGTTGAGACTCCAAGTGCAGAGTGTATAGTAAGTGGAAGACAGTTTTCCCCACGAGGGGTGACTCGAGGGTTTAATATCGAACTCTCGGGGAATCTGAAGTGGTAGATTTATCTTCTTATCCTTCTTTTGGTTACCTACAAAACAAGGTTAGATGTTTTGGTCCTCAACCTCACCTGTGGTTGTCAAGCACAAGGTGTAAGAATGATATCAGGATAGTTATGCAATGCAAACAAGAAATAAATATGCAATGATGGTGGATGCAATGATAAATGATATTTTTGGGTTTTTGAATGATGTATGCAAGATGAAAAGTATTTTTGTATTTTCGGATTTAATGATGGCTGAAAATAGAAAAGTGGTATATGGTGTTGGAAAGGTGTTTCTTATGATTAAAAATGGACTGGGGTTCATGGTTTCACAAATGCACTCTCTCTTTATAAAGTGGTAGACAATGGAACACACAAGTTAACATATGAGATTGCAACACAGGGTTTGATAACAAGTTACTTAGATATATGGGCATCACGTCCTAACATAGAGATCTTTTGGTTATTAACCTCTCTTATACTCCACCAAGATGCGAACTAAATCATAACACCTCAGTAATTAAGATAACTCAGAGTATAGCATTAAGTATCATGACATGAAGTGAAAATAAGAACATGCTAGATCTAGTCATGGAGTAGTGGCAATGGTCACGCCCACATCCCCGGTAGCATGGTATTTTAGTTTATCCCTAGTGAGGTAACAAAGTAAGGTAAAGATACCAAAGTGGATCGCAGAACTTTCTCTCACGTTCACTGCACTAGCCACCCCCCGTTACTCCAACTAATGCACACGTTCCCCCACACACGCTCTCATAAACATGCTTGATCAAAACAAGTAGACAAGAACGGGGTACATAATATGCATCTATACTCATAACTGAAACAAACATTGCAATCTCAAACATATATTAACTCATAAAGATCCACCACAAAGGTATTACAACGGTGACCGTAATCATGTTCAGCAGCTCATACGGTGCTAATTAGTGAAGCTCAAGAGAGGAGAGATACATAAGTTACTTCCACAAACCCATAGTCCAGAGGTGGACTACTCCCTCTTCATCATGGAGACGGTGGAGAAGTCGATGGAGAAGATGGAGACCACGCCGGCAGCGCCCCGCCGGAGTTTTCCCCCTCCAATCTGCAGCTCCTGATCTCCGTTTCGGTGTTTCTGTGTTTGTGCGGCGCTCCTTCCAGAGAACGTCGGGGGACCTTTTTTATAGGCGTTTTTAGGTCAAGACGATGTCGGTGGAGCGAAGATCGACGGCAACGGAGCCACGAGGCCCAAACGGTGGGCCCACGCGGCCACAGTACCTGGCCGCGTGGGCCACCCGTTTGGCCTCGGCCTCCGTTTGTTCGCTTCCTTCGCCCACAGGTCTTCTTCCTTCCAAATATTGACGCCCGTAAATTTCCAGGTGATTTCGTTGACGTTTGGGTCCCTGAAACATTAAAATAAGAAAACGGGGTTTTCTGCCTGTGCAGGGTTAATTCCATAAAAATAGGAAATCATGAATATTCCAAAATCATGATAAAACATTGATATAACCCTTATATGATGCAAATATGATTGGAATATAAGCAATTAAAGTGCAAAGTTCATGTATGCATTTTACATGCATCAACCACACACCTCAACCTCTCCTACTCTAGCTCTCCTTATCCTTCGCTCACACGCTCACAACCAATTCTCAGCGCCACCGTCTGCCTCCACTTCGGCCGCATCTCTGGCCAGCGCAGCGCCCCTCCAACTCCCGCCGCGGACCAAGCTGCAGAGCACGTGCCTCTCTGGCTGCTGCCACGGACCAAGCTGCAGCGCCCGGGACGGCGGTCGTTGTCCGCGATTCAGCTCGACGGAAGGCCAGCAAGCAGGAGCCGCGCGCCGTCGACCTCCCACCACGACGCTTCCGAGCTGGTAAGTGGACTACTCCCTCTCTCCCTTCATCCTCCTCCCTTCCGCATCTCTCTCACACAGATCCACTGCCTCGCAGGAGGCTGGCGGCGACGGGTACAAAAAGGAGACCGTCCGCACCACCGCCGGGGAGCAGCTGTTGCCACATGCGTCTACTCGACCTGCATCTGCTGCCCGTGCAACCTGCATTAGGAGCCAGCAGTCCGGCGGCGCGTTCGATGTGGAGGTGAAGCCGGACGCGAACAGATACGATTCGATTGGTTGGCTGCATCTGCTGCCCGTGCGACCTACATCTGCAGCCAGCTCTCCCCCGTGTTCTGAGTCAATACTGTTGCTATGGATTTGATTTGATTTGGAGTAGTAGAGATTTGTAGGTTTAGCGCTAGTAGCAGCAAGCTGTTAACAAAGATTTACTTTTGTATGTTACCTAGTAGAGATTTGGTATTATACGTATAAGAAGATATGAGCAGCTTGTGTGCCTAGTTCTGAAATCGATCGATCCGTTTGAGGTGTGTGTGATTGCTTATGTGCTAGCTGATTATGTCTGATTTTATTTTTTTAATTCCAAATTACTTACTAGTGGCGCACAAACCTCTACGCAGTGCTAACTGGATACCTGTGGCGCACACCCGTCTTGTGCGCCACTGGTAAGTCTGGTTACATGTGGCGCTCAATTTGTGCGCCACAGATAATGGTTACCAGTGGCGTGAGTTTACTAGCGCATGCTGGTGCGCCACAGATAAGAAAAATAGGTGCGCCACTGATAGCCTTTTTTGTACTAGTGACCACATCTCATAATGATAAAGATGCAAATGCTTGTACCTCTAACCCTTTGTGTGTGAAGACATATCTCATTGAGGAGAACACTAGGTTGAAGGCCCAACTTGAGAAGGGTCTAGCCACTTGCATCCAAGGGGAGAAGAACCTCAATGATCTTTTGAGCAATCAAAAGGGAGTGGTTGGCAAGGAAGGATTTGGGTTTACACCTAAGTCCAAGAAGGTCAACAACAAGAAGAAGAAGCCTACTTCCCCTTCCAAATCTATTTCTTTTGTGAAGGAGGGGGAGTTGGCTAAGACAAATGTCAACCCCATTATGAATGGTGATGCCACTAGGGGCAATGCCACTCACAATGACTTTGCGGAAAAATACAACCCTTCATATGTTCTTATGAAATCTAGAAATGGTTGTGTTTTTGCTAAATATGTTGGCACTTCATATGGAGATGATTATCACTATGCTATTTGGGTTCCAAACACCCTTGTGACTAACAAAAGAGGACCTATTCCAAAATGGGTACCTAAATCAAAGACTTGATTTCTTGTAGGACTTTTCTTCCGGTGGATCTTCATGACTCATTGATAGTGGGTGTTCATCTCACATGACCGGAAGCAAAGAATTAGTAAAGGGCCTATTGCAACAACTACTCACATTGTCTCATGTCACCGTTGGGAACGATGCAAGACTTAAGGTATTGGGATATGGCAAGGTAGTGATCACTCCGGAGTTATCCATTGAGAAGGTCCTCCTTGTTGAATCCCTTTCATATAATTTACTTTCCGTTGGTCAATTATGCAATGTCGGTTACACGTTATCTTTAATAAGTACCACGTGACCATTCTCTTCACTCAATCTCTTAAAGTAGCCTTTGTTGAATTTCGTGAGAACGGTTTGTATGTGGTCGATTTCTCGAAAGAGACCACTCAAATTGCCACGTGTCTAATGGCTAAATCCGACAAGGGTTGGCTTTGGCATCGCCGGCTAGGCCATGTCGGTATGATAAATTTACAAACTCTTGTGAAGGGTGGACACGTGGTAGGACTAACCGATGTTAATTTTTCCAAAGATCGTCCTTGTAGTGCTTGCATAGCCGGAAAGATGCATGAAAAGAATCACCCAAAGAAGACCATTATCTCCACTAAGAGGCCTTTGGAGCTCCTTCATATGGATCTCTTTGGGCCTCCCACATATGATAGTCTTGGTGGCAAGAAATATTGTTTGGTGATTGTGGATGATTATTCAAGATATTGTTGGACTTTCTACATCAATAGGAAGAGTGAACTCAAAAGATATTCATTGACTTTGCAACCCTAGGTCAACGCCAATATGACTCCAAGATCTTGGTAATAAGAAGTGACAATGGTACGGAGTTTAAGAATTACACTATGGACGATTTCCTAAGTGGGGAGGGCATTCAACACCAATATTCCGCTGCATATACTCCCCAACAAAATGGTGTCGTCGAAAGGAAGAACCGCACTCTTATTGATATGGCAAGAACTATGTTGGCCGAATTTCATTCCCCATACAACTTTTGGGCCGAAGCCATCAATACCGCTTGCCACTACTCAAACCGGCTCTTCTTTCGTCCTCTCATGGAAAAGACACCATATGAACTCCTTACCGGTTAAAAGCCAAGTATCTCCTACTTTCGTGTATTTGGTTGCAAATGCCATGTTTACATTAAAGGTTGCCCAATTGCTAAATTTGAATCTAGATCTTTTGATGGTATTCTTGTTGGATATGCCGCAAACTCTCATACTTATAGGGTCTACAACATATCCACCGGATGTGTTGAAGAATCTATGAATGTGGAGTTTGACGAGGATAATGGCTCCCAAGCGGGGCATATTGATCATGATGATGTAGGTGATGAACCTCCATCTCAAGCCATAAGAACTATGGGCATAGGGGAACTTATTCCTATTGGAGAACCTATTGTTGACACTCAAGAAGAAGGAACAAGCTCTACTCAAGTTGAACCATCCACCTCAACAATTGATCAACAAGCTATACAAGAACAAGATGATGATATTTATCCACATGAACAAGACAATGGTCAAGACCCACACAACTCTAGTGGAGAACAAGAACATGATGAACCCCCAACTCCAAGAACTCCACTTCGGGTTGACCATGAACAAGATGAAGGCAATGATGAAGATATTCGTGTTGGTGAAACAATTGGTCAAGCCATAGAACGCCAAGTCATTCGGCGTGCATCAACATTGGATCAACAACAACACTTCAAAGAGAATATCATTGGGAGTATTCGTAGAGGTGTGTCCACACGCAATCAATTATCTAACTTTTGTGGTCATGCCTCTTGTTTGTCTAGCTTAGAACCTCTCAAGGTATATGATGCTCTTGAAGACATGGATTGGGTTGCGGCCATGCATGAAGAATTGAATAATTTCGAGCGCAACAAGGTGTGGTCATTAGTTGAAAGACCCAAAGACACATCCCATAATGTCATTGGAACCAAGTGGATATTCAAGAACAAGCAAGACTCACATGGTCAAGTCATTCGCAACAAAGCAAGATTGGTTGCACAAGGCTACACCCAAATCGAAGGAGTCGACTACGGTGAAACCTATGCCCCCGTTGCTAGACTTGAATCTATTCGTTTATTAATTGCCTATGCATCTACTCATAACATTACCTTATATCAAATGGATGTTAAAAGTGTTTTTCTAAATGGTCCACTAAATGAATTAGTGTATGTGAAACAATCTCCAGGTTTTGAAGACCCTAAATTTCCTAACCATGTCTACTTACTACATAAGGTTCTTTATGGGCTCAAGCAAGCTCCACGTGCTTGGTATGATCATCTCAAGGAGTTCTTAGTAGACCGTGGTTTTGAAATTGGGGTAATTGATCCCACCCTTTTTACAAAAAGGATAAATGGAGAGTTTTTCGTATGCCAAATATATGTTGATGATATTATCTTTGTTCTACAAACCATGAATTTAGTGATCAATTCTCTAAGCTAATGACCAAGGAATTTGAGATGTCTATGATGGGAAAATTGAATTATTTTCTTGGCTTTGAAATCCACCAATGGAGAGAATGGACATTCTTATGTCAAGCCAAGTATATTAAGGACATGCTCAAGAAATTTGATATGAACAATGCCAAGCCATATAAGTTTCCCATGGATTCCAAGGCGGATCTTCACTTAGATCCGGATGGTAAGGAAGTTGATCAAAATCTTTATCGTTCTATGATTGGATCTTTACTTTACCTTTGTGCATGTAGACCGGATATTATGTTTAGTGTGGGTATGTGTGCAAGATTCCAATCAAGTCTTAGGGAAAGTCATGAAACCGCGGTTAAAAGAATTCTAAGATACTTGATGGATACTCCTAACTATGGTCTTTGGTACCCCCCATGGGACGAGCTTTGATCTTGTAGGTTATTCAGATGCGGATTGGGCGGGTTGCAAAATGGATAGAAAATCAACTTCGGTACTTGCCAATTCCTTGGTAGGTCCTTGTGAGTTGGTCTTCCAAGAAGCAAAATTGTGTGGCCTCGTCCTCCACCGAAGCCGAATACATTGCCGCCGAAAGTTGTTGTGCACAATTATTATGGATGAGGCAAACTTTAAAGGATTATGGTGTCATTTGTGACAAAGTGCCTCTTTTATGTGACAATGAAAGTGCCATCAAAATTGCTCACAATCCGGTTCTTCATGGGAAGACCAAGCATATTGAGATCCGGTATCATTTTATTCGAGATCATGTTGAGAAGGGTGATATTGCAATCAAGTATGTCAACACCAAGCATCAACTCGCCGATATGTTCACAAAGCCTCTTGGTGAAGCAAGATTCAAGGAGTTGAGAGGAGAACTTAATGTGGTGGACATAAGCAATTAGATTTAGTGGACTTCTTGCATACCTACCCATATTAGACGATAGTTATTTGGTTTGGATGTAGGCATGGACATAGGGGGAGTGCGGTCCTAATCCATTGGACTATCCCTCCCCCATTATGCGATATTAAGAACTCATTTTGTCTCTATATTTTCATTTCATGAATTGTGAGCTTAAATGACGAGTAGTGGCCGTGTACCCAAGATACATCTTCGCGGTGTCACACCACAAACTCATACATGGTGGCCTTGGCCACCGCCCTCTTCTTTATGAAGAGTTGGTTCTTTTGGATCTTAATTGAATATCATTTGAAATTTTTGGTCCCTTGTTGGTTTTATGGAAAACTCACTCACCTTGGCATTTTAGTTGTTTGATTCTTGCAAGCATGAGTGCGAAGTACCAATGTCAGTTTGGCAATCCTGTCCCAAGCCTATCTTACCTAAAAACATTCTATCTTATGCACACAAGTCTTGTTTTGAAACTGGGGAGAATGGGTTCAGCAGGCCAGAATTTCTGTGTTCCACAGAATTTCTGACAGTCGGAATATCTGGTGCCTGATCTGATCGGATTATCCGATACTCGGATTATCCGGTCCAAGTCACACTCGGAATATCCGACTGAGCGGTTTTGTCTCTATTATTGGAGAGCGTCGGGGTGAAGGGCTCATACGAGCTTTTCTTCCATCCCCAACTCTCTCTCTCCACCCCACCGCCGCCTGCCGTCCCCACGCCGTCTCCGGCGACTCCCTCCATCAATCCTTGTGATTTCCGGCCGGATCTGGTGCTCCTCCTCCCTGGGAACTCCTTCCTCCAAGCAGTTTCCTCAATGGACGAGGGTAAATCTCTCATTTTCAAATCTTGGGTGCTCTTCATCTAGATTCGTAAAGAGGAGTTTTATTGATGCTTTGCTTGAGGATAGAGTCTCCCTTGGTCATTCCCTGCACACTAGGAGCACTAGGGTAGCATCATTTTGTGTCGATCTACTTTTAGACCTAGGATTCGAATCAAACTGTTCTCAAAATTCAGACCAGATTATCCGGTTCTGTTTGGACCGGATTATCCGGTTCCGACAATTAAGTTCAGAATTGTTCTGATTTGCCTAGGCCTAAGTATTATCAACCTGTGGATGCTCTCCTATTGTACCTTGTGTCATTCCTTGCTCAGTGACTTGTGTGTACTCATCTATGCTATCCATCTATTGCTTTATCTCACAGGTGATTCGAGTAGAGCTCGGAAGAAGCAAAACATGCTAGCCAAGAAGAATTCTGGGAGAAAGGGCAAGGAAACTCGCCCCAACTACTTGACCATGGTCTGCGTTGACTATGCCAGAATTCGCAGTCCAACTGGTCTAGGAATGTGCCTAGAGATGAAGAGATTGAAGATCCAAACTTCTGGTGCATGGAGCAGACCTACATATACAATGACATCTATCTGTATTATCAGCACCCTATTCGCCCGATGCAGCCCTACAGACTGCGAGATATCAAGGCCAAGGCCAGTTATGCTCAAGCGGCAGATGTGATTGAACAGATGGGAATGGTTTCTCTCATTGAAAAGCAATGTCCCTACAATGTGCCACTTATTCTGCAGTTTTTCTCCACCTTGGTGATCGAGAATGACCATGCCAAGACCATGAAATGGATGTCGGGAAACACTCAGTGAACATCCACCTTTGCTCGGTTGGCTACTCTCCTTGGATATTCTTTCCGTAGCAACAATCCTCCTAGTGGTTACCGTATGCATTCTGTTGAGAAGCCCAATAAAAACATATTGAGGACATGTATGGGGCTGGTGCAATTATTGGTGAAAAAAGGGGCCTCCTGCCTCTCTATGATCAGCTTGCGATCATCTTCCGCTCAACTATTGCTCCCAGCGGAGGTAACAATGACAATATTGTCGCTCCTCTTGCCAACCTGCTTTGCCTTGCTAAACAGATTGTTGAGAATGAAGAACCTGACGCTGTTTTTACAGTGGATGTGATGCACTTCATCTTTCATGAGTTGTTTGACTCTATGGTCAGTGGGCTCACTATTCCCTATGCTCCTTACATCATGATGCTCATCAAGGACACTATGAGGGACCACGACTTCAGCAAGTATGCTATGCAGCCCCATACGTACAAGAGGGTTTATCAGAAGAGGAAAGAGGTCATTCCACCTACTGCTGTTGCAGCTCCTGCTCGGGGTTCCTTCATGGGTGATGCACGTCGTGGCGCCACCAATCAGGCTCCAGTTCCTTCCTTTGCACCGCCCAAGAAACCGAACTGGTTCCAGCGGTACATCCTGTGTATGAATGCGGACATCCGAGGGGACAGTATGAGACTTATCTTAGGCAGGAAAACATTCTCAAGCGGCTCCCTCGCCTTCCAGAAGACCCCCCAGCGATTGCTCCTCTTTCTTATGATCAGTGGAACGAGGGCTCTCAGTTTCCATGGACTCAGCTTGAGACTCATCTCCTAGAGACAGCTTCTGCAGGCCCTTCACGGCCATCCTACACTCGTGCCCGTAATTATGGGTCCTCAGAAGACGATGATGCTGAGTATGAGGACAATGATGGTGATGATGATGAGGACAATGATGATGATGATGCTGACGGTGCCCCTGAGTTCTCTCTCAAAGCTCAACCTATATTGATATGTCTCTCTTGAAATTTCGTATCTAGTTTCCTTACCATTTGGAGGTGCTCTCTTCCTATATGTGTTGCATTTGTATTCAAATACAATTTAATTATATGCACACGTTCAGGGGGAGCTTCTCATGTCTTAAGCTCGGATTCTAGATAATATATAATTATGCTTTCCGTGAAAATCCTAGTGTTGTCATCTAACACCAAAAATGGGGAGATTGAAAGGACATTTCTTAATCCCTTGTGTTTTGTGTGTTAGGCAACAACATTAGTGATGATTTAACATGTGAATCAAGTGATGCAGGTTTTAGGTGATTAAAACATCTTTGCATCAAATCGAAAAAGGTAGTTGAAAAGAGCTTATATTGTTGCTAAAGAAAGGGTATCGGATTATCCGAGTCTGTGATTCGGATTATCCGATCATCAAGGATTGCTGGAATTTTGCTAAGGACAACAAGCAACCTCGTACTGGAATTTTCGGATTATCCGATTCTGCTTGATTCGGATTATCCGATCGTCAAGGTTTGCTGGAATTCTGCTAAGGACTAGAAGCAAACTCGTACTGAAGTTTTCCGGATTATCCGAGTCTGGTTGATTCGGATTATCCGATCGTCAAGGTTTGCTGGAATTATGCTAAGGACTAGAAGCAACCTCGTACTGAAGTTTTCCGGATTATCCGAGTCTGGTTGATTCGGATTATCCGATCGTCAAGGTTTGCTGGAATTCTGCCAAGGACTACAAGCAACCGCGTACAGGAGTTTTCCGGAATATCCGATTCGGTTTGTTCCGGATTATCCGGTGGTATCGGATTATCCGGTACTCACTTGGATCGGATTATCCGACTCACCTGTCTGCAACGGCTACAATTTGTGGAGCACTATATAAGGGCCTTCTCCTACCTTGAGAAGGGCACCACGACCAGAAATATCTTGCCCACCATTGTTGAAAGCTTGAAACTCCTAGATCTCTCTCTCTCTACCTACTCAAACACATTGTCCTTCTAGGACTTGGGAGAGTTGACCTAGATCTACACTTCCACCAAAGCGATTTGAATTCCATATCCATTCCGTGTGAGGAACTTGTTACTCTTGGGTTCATTGGAACCCTAGAGGTCGTTGGTCGTTCTTGTGGCTTTGGGTGCCGCGGGGACTAGCCGGGAGCCTCCAATTAAGTTGTGGAGTCGTGCCCGGCCTTGTGATTCTTGTGGCTTTGGGAGCCGTGGGAATTTGGTGAGAGCCTCCAATTCGGTTGTGGAGTGTGCCTCATCCTTGTAAAAGTTTGTTGCCGACCTCAAGGGCATCATATAGTGACTCGTGGATCTGCTCATTGGAGGATAACACGAGGGAGATACGGTGTGCCATATCAAGGCTATTCGGGGCTCACTTGTGACCCCGCACCGCTCCAACGAAGACGTAGCTTCCATTGGGAAGTGAACTTCGGGAATCATTTCCGCGTCACCATGTGGTTATCTCTTAACCTTTCTTTACTTGTATTGCTAGCTTATCTTGTGTAGAATATCTTGCTAGCTTGTTTATTGCTCATCATATAGGATTGTTCACCTAGCTGCATATCTAGAGAACTTATATTTGAGCAATTTCCTAATTTGTAGAAAAGAAAAAAAATTGTAGTTGCCTATTCACCCCTCCCCCTTCCCCTCTAGTCAACCTACTCGATCCTTTCAATTGGTATCAGAGCAAGATCTCTTTATTAAGGGCTTACCAGCCTAAAGAGGAGGATGAATACCGAGGAGGACTTAAAACTTGCTAAGAAACAACAAGAGAAAAATGATAAAGAAAAACTTGAGAAAGAACTAAGTGAAGCGAGGATAACCCTAACCGATGATGATGCTGGGCGACAGCAACGCGCACCTCACCTCAACACAATTACACAAGGCAAAAACAAAACAGACGCCGGCACAATCACGCTACTGTTCTCGCTGCTTTTCACCGCACTCAAAGGCGAATGCCCTTTTCGGACAAGTGTAAAAGTCTGCAAACTTTTCGTGTACAACACCACCACTCTACTCTCGGCAGCCAGCCGGCGTGAGAATTACATCAGGACAAGTCCGTCCGCGACAATGTTTATCACGGACAGAGATCCAGTGACTTCATACACAGAAGTCACCGGGTACCTTTAGCCATTTCTTTGCCCTCCGATTTAGATCCAACGGACAAGATTCATCTAAAATATGAACTCGAAATTTAAACTTTTCAGAAAAAATTTAAAAAAATTCAGCAAGTAGTATATGCCCCGTTGTGTATTCTGTGATTTTTGTACTTAATTTGGATAAATGGTTTATCATTAAATAGCATTTTAAATTTTGAGCTTAAAAAGCCATTAAAGCATAAACGACAGATCCAAATAAATTGCAAAAATTACAGAATACACAACGGACAATATACAACATACTTGAATTTTTTCTAGAAAGTTTGAATTTCGAGTTCAATTTTTCGGTGAATCTTGTCCGTTGGATGATAATCTGAGGGCATCTAGATGGCTAAAGGTACTCGGTGACTTCTTGCATGAAGGTACTGGATCTCTGTCCGTTTATCACGGTTCGATCCAATCAATCGCCGGAAAATGTACTCCCCGTAAAGAACAAAAAAAACGCCGGAAAAATTCCGATGAAACTATAATGGACGGAATCAGGGAAATATTCATGGAATTCTGACAAACAGGTGACAGTAATGGACGAAATCAGAACATATGATCGAATAGCACAAGAATCTCAATATATAACCGATAGTGTATACAGGACTAGTAAACAAACGAACAAGTAATCGATCGATCGATAATATGTGCAAGCCGCTAGCCAGCTACAATGATGCTAGCACTAGTATAGTACTAGTGGATGCCACCGAATATAAACCTCTAACAAATCTCTCTGCTAACCAATCGAATCGAACCTCCAACCAGATCGATCAATCAATCAATGAATCAAGAGGACCACCGGGGGCGGAATCAGAACCAGACTTTGCAGTCGACGGGCTTGAAGGCGGGCGCGGAGGCGGCGCCGGGGGCGGGGAGGGAGAGGGGCAGCTGATCCTGGCCCTGGGCCCCGGCACCTTGAACGCCCACACCTTGACCCTCAGCTTGGCGTTGAGCTTCACCTCCACATCGAACGCGCCGCCGGACTGCTGGCTCCTGAAGGTCGACGCCGTGACGTCCCCGTCGAGCACCTGCTGGCCGCCGAACACGGGGGAGAGCTGGGTGGACTCCTCGGTGCCCTGGAAGAAGGGGTCGAGGGGCGCGTACCCGAAGCGCTGCCCGTCGTAGAGCGCCAGGGCCTCGACGCCGTCGTAGTAGAGCCCCACCCGCTTGTTGGGGTTGCGGACGGTCATGGCGACGGTGAGGTTGTACTGGAGAGAGGATTGGGGGGAGAGGGTGAAGGTGGAGAGGGAGGCGGAGTCGACGGTGGCGGCGATCATGTGGGGGCGGAAGATGAAGTAGAGGATGAGGGCGAGGACCCCCGCGACGACGAGGAGGGAGACGAGGATGCTGCAGAGGCAGCTGAAGAGCCCGCACGCCAGGCACTTGAACGGGCAGCACAGGCACGACGCGCACCGGCTGCCGGAACCCATCGTGGGATGCTTGGTGCTGGTGCTGGTGCTGTTGGGGACGACGGGCGAAGACGGCGACGGCGATCTGAGATTGGTTGGGTGGGGTTCCGGTGACGTGAAATTGTGATTGGTGGGATGAATTTGGTGATTTGTGGCGCTGTGGGCGGTGGGATTTATAGGTGAAGGTGAGGGGATTAACTGGACGCGGTTGTGCAAGCAAGCGCGTGGAGGCGTTGAGACTCTTCCTCTTCTGATGGAAACGGCGTGGATTTAGGGTGTGATTTCGGGATGAAATCAATCGTGGTGATTTGGGGAAGGTTTGGGGTTGCCTCGGCTGGAAGCAGGGGAGGGGGGAAGGCGCGGGGAAGAAGGGGGTAGTGGACGGCGGGCGTGGCCACTTGGTCGTGTGGTGGAGTTGTAGCCGTTGCGGCTTGACTCGGCCGGCCTTTTCTTAATTTTGGACGACCCGGCTTGGTTGACTGGCTGGTTTCAGCCGTGTGGAGCTGCTGCAATATGCCTGTCCGCAAACAGCATCTCTGTACAAAGCGTGCCCAATTTCGTGTTAAATATTGCCTTGTTTGAACTTTTAAAATCTGAAATAAATATCTTCTGTTTACTCCTCAATAAGGTTAAGCAGCACCACGTAAAAAAAGATTAAGCAGCATCTCAATATCAGGCTCTTGAATTCATCCCTCCATTCCGTTTTCCCTTTTCTCTTTCCTTGCTACAGCTCCTGAGAGAGCTCTCTTTCTTCCCGGGCCGAGCTGAAGCCCTTCCGGTGGCGCTGCTGTCTGGGAGGTGAAGGCGAGGCGCCGGCGCCCGTCCTGTAGATGTGTGTGTGTGGTCGTTAGTGGCAATAAGACCGTGAAGTTGGTTCGCTCAGGTGCTTACACGGGTCATCGGGCGGTTGCTGTCGGTCCTCTTTGTTACAATCTTGAGGAAGGAGGGTGACGGTCGGTTTCTCCCATTGTTGAAAATAGGCGTAAGAGAGTGGAGTTCAAAATTTAAATGAAACTTTGGTAATTTCGGTTGTTATTGAAATATTTGTGGCATCCAAATTTCATATCAAATTCCAATTAATTTCACTTGAAATATGAATTGTGTTAAAACTTATTTAAATTAGTGAATTTTGATAGGTTTGAACCAAATTATAATTTTTAGTCATTCCTTCGTGAAGAGACCTTATGTTATCTTCTCTCTTCGTATTTTGTGCAATATACACAAGGATTTACCGCGCAGGCCATCAGCCCCAGCTCCCATCCGCTAGGGCACTAGCCTATGAGTGATATTTATACTAAACATTTTTATTTTGTATAACTCTTTATATTAATTTGTGTTGCTTTCGATGGACATAGATTTCGGCATGAGTTTTAACATGCATGTTTGATATTGTACTTAACAAACTAATCATTCAATTGTGCAACTAAAAATGAATCAAATGTGCTTCATTACAAAAATATTAAAATACATCTGAACAAAGTTTAAATATATTTATTGTCTATTTGTGTTAGTTCATCTAAAGACTTAATTTGGATGTAATGACCTTTATTTTATTTTATTTTATTTTTGTTACGAAACTAAACCATAGTAAAAGACAAAACACATATTACAAGGACTACACTTTTGAGGGTAGATAGGTTATAGCACGTATATGTATGTGTCCATTTTATTCTGAAAACATGTGTTTGTGTCCATTTTAACATCCCTAATCGTTGGTAGAGGATTCTACAACATATCAGTTTGAATAGTACCACAGCCAGATACTCGTATCTAAAGAATACTGCCAAAAATAGATATATTATAGAATCGGTGGTGCACCACGAAACACATTGTTTAGAGAGTGAGTTTATGTTTATTATAGCACAGTGAAAAATCTATCAAGGACCATATGTAGCTACCGGATACAAGCATTTAAAGATTGTAAGAACAATCAGGATTAAAAAATTCCAAAGAATCGATATCGATGGCGTGATGTCGAAACATTTGGTTGGTAATTATGCAAGCAATGTTTTCAGTAATGCTACATATTCAATGGTTGTAGCCCCACATTTACCTGAATGATGTTGTGTTCATTTTCACATGATAGTTCGACACCAACTAACATTTGTTTTTACCGTGCTAACGGAGAGAAAACCCAACGATGTGTTTCTTTTTTTAGATTAAAAAGGGAAAAGGGTTCTCCCCGATTTCATTGAAATCATCGCAGCTCACAGAGTTTTGCAGCCCCCAGGCAAACACCAAACAGGAGTGAAGCCAGGTAAAGTACTAACGAAAATAAAACGACTAGAACCCGGTGTGATTCTTTTATTATGTAAAGCGAAAGAAAGTCCCACGTGGGAGAAACAAGAAAAAAGGAAAATTCTAAACAATTTGCTGGCCGGGAGTGACGGTCAAATTAATTGGAATCGGCCGCGATAGTAGTACAGGCCCCAACTTGTGAAATTGTGGCCTCGAAAAAAATGTCGGTGACGGATTAGTCAACCTCGTCCGTCGTCACGCGGCTTGACCCGACAAATTGACGCCGATTGCTTGCTTGTGAAGACGAACACGCACACCCTTTTTTTTTTGCGGGAATCGAACACGCACACCTGGAGCAGAGCCGAGCCGGCTCGGGTAATCAGCTACTCCGTATAACCTGACACGACCAAGTAAAAAAGCACAAACCATGTGCGGCATCTGCGATGCGATCTATCGTGGGCTTGAGTGGTGGGAACGCACGGCACGAGCGAACGTTTCAACTATCTCATCAAGTCAGCCGAGATAACACAATAATACGGAAACATTGCGTGCCGCCAACCGGTCAGCAAACCGTGTTGCACGATAGCGATTTATGTTTCTTTATTGTACTCCTGATCGGAGTAGCAAGAAGCTGCACGATTGATCGGAAACCTGAGTACCTGCCCTACACATGTCTACAGATTGCGTCACATACTAGTTGAATGTCTAAGCTACCAGTAGGCTTTTTTTATATAAAATTAGCGGCTAAGAGCATCTCCAGTCCCGGCGCCAAATGGGCCGCCAATAGTCCGAAAATCCTAAAACATCTTATATTTTGTTACGGAGAGAGTAGAAAAGAAGGCTGCTTCTTGAATAGGGAACTTAGTTTCCATTGGTAGTATATTCATTTTGGTGGAAACTCATACCGGAGAGGATCTCACTGCGGAGTTTTGCCATTCTCTTATCATCTTCTTCGGTGTCGTGGCGCTAGTGCTTCAGGAAGATGACGTACGGGTCGAGTAGGAGTTGTCATCATCGCCAGAAGGACCGCCTAGCAAGGATTCTGACTTCATCTTTAGTGAGGTAGACGAAATTGGCTTCGACATCCTTCTCCTTCTTCTTCACCGCCTCCCGCTCCAACAACGTTGCTGCGGGCCCTCTACCTGGTGCACCGATAAGCTTAGAGACTTAAACTCTGGCACTGATTCGGCATCAACAGTTAGCCGAGCGGACCTTGCATCGCCGGGAGGGTGTATACCGACACCGGGGGGGGGGGGGGGGGGGGGGGGGGGGGGGTGTGGGTCTTCAGCCGTCCGTGTCCTGCGACATCAAGTCAACATTTTGTTGCACGAGATTGGAGATGCTCTGAACTCACCAGATTTTTGTTGCAGGAGCCAACATTTGGCATGAAATCAGGCACAGCTGTGAGCAGATAGGGCGAGTCGTGCGTTGGGCCAAGTCCACCAGGCACCCACCACGAGTCCACGACCCCAACGGCTCCAACCCCACCAAGTGGCAGAACAGAACAAATCTCCACCTCCACTTCGTCTTTCCTCCTACCCGCCCCAACCAAAACCTTCAAAAATTCCCATCAGAAATCACCCAAAATCATCGCTGTTTCCATAAGTAAAACAGGCACAACAGCAAGGAAGAAGAGTCATCGCCTCAACGCGCTTACACAACCGCGTCCAATTAATCCCCTCCCTCCCTACCTATAAATCCTCACCGACCCGCGGAAATCTCACCAAATCCACCATCCAATCACAAATCTCGCATCCCTCCCTCCTCGCCGGAATCTCACCGAATCGACCTCTGCTCCTCATCGGAATCCAGCACCAACAACCCACGATGGGCTCAGGCAGCCGTTTGCGCGTCGTGCCTGTGCTGCCCCTTCAAGTGCCTGGCGTGCGGGCTCTTCAGCTGCCTCTGCAGCATCCTCGTCTCCCTCCTCGTCACCGCCGGAGTCCTCGCCCTCATCCTCTACTTCATCTTCCGCCCCCACATGATCGCCGCCACCGTCGACTCCGCCTCCCTCACCACCTTCACCTCTCCCCGTCCTCCTCGCTCAACTACAACCTGACCGTCGCCATGACCGTCCGCAACCCCAACAAGCGGGTGGGGCTCTACTACGACAGCGTCGAGGCGCTCGCCCTGTTCGACGGGCAGCGCTTCGGGTACGCGCCCCTCGACCCCTTCTTCCAGGGCCACGAGGCGAAGACGCAGCTCTCCCCCGTGTTCGGCGGCCAGCAGGTGCTGGAGGGGGACGTCACGGCGTCGACCTTCAGGAGCCAGCAGTCCGGCGGCGCGTTCGACGTGGAGGTGAAGCTGAACGCGAAGCTGAGGGTCAAGGTGTGGGCGTTCAAGGTGCCGGGCCCCAGGGCCAGGATCAGCTGCCCGCTCTCCCTCCCCGCCCCGGCGCCGCCTCCGCGCCCGCCTTCCAGCCCGTCGACTGTAAAGTCTGGTTCTGATTATTCCGACTCTTGCTGTCGATTGATTCGATTCGATTGGTTGGCCGGGGGATGTTCTGCCTGCATCGCCGTGGATAGATCTTTGTTAGGGATTTGTTTTCGGTGGTACCTACTTCTACTAATATTCGCTAGCACTGGATTAGCATGCACATACAGACATACTATCGATCGATTACTTGTTCGCTTGGTTCTTTCTAGTATTAGCACCAGTTGTGTACTGAGATTATGCTATTTGATCTGTGTCGATATATATTCAGATTTTTTCGATTGCTGTCACCCTTATATTTCGTTGGAATTCTGTGTCATTTATCATTGATGCGTTGTGCCGCATTAGATTCATCGGAGTTTATTCCGTTGTCTGGTTGAATCGAAGTGTGATGATCCAATGCGACTTGTCGATAAACATTGTCGAGGATGCGACTTGTGGTGATGAAATTCTCACGCACGCCGGCTGCCGATAGTGGTAGAGTAGTACCGCATACAAAAAGGGTGCAGACTTTTACACTTGTCTGAAAAGCGAGCGAGTGCTGTACCGTGATTGTGCCGGCGCGAGAGTTTGTTTTGGCTTGTGTTGAGGTCGTTGTCGCCAGCACGCCAAGACAAACGAGAAATGGCCGCTTCCCAACCAGTTGACGGAAGCGTCCAAAAGCGTCCGAGACGCTTCAAACTGACGCAGCGAAAACAGGGTGTCCCAGCAAGGGCACGTTCAGCAGGCGAGCAAACCCAACTGTTTTCTACAGGCACAATTCCCATGGTAGATGCGGCCTTTCCTTTTCTTTGCGTTTCCTGATGGCGATGACACTGTCACCTCTAGCTGCTTGTGCACCTTACCTGGAGGTCTCCTGTAGCCGTCAAATGGAGATGTTGGTTTTGCACTGTCCACACCATTGTTTACTGCCTAATCTTGCATTAGACGCTTCTGCCCCAACCTTTTATTTTTGACGCAAATTACATCCGGCAAAATAGTTTATTTGGCAACCTCATGGGTGGGTGGCAGCAAACAGAGCTCTACATATCACCATTTCTTTGACGGACCGTTAAGCCCAGCTTGGCACGCCGGATGGCGACATGTGACACTAACCTCTGGAGGCTGTCTGATATCGGCATTTGGCGAGCACGTGATGAAGGCGCAACGACACGTTGAACTCCATGCTCGGCAATCCGGACGCGCTTGCTCTGCTCCTCCAAGTTCAGCATATCCTATCACGCCGATCAAGCATGGCCATTTTCACCTTTTTTTCTTCTTAAACTTTCGAAACGGGCAAAACTTTGCCTTTATATTAATATAGAAGGAGCAAACAAGCGGTGGCCGAGGCCAAAGAAAAAAAAGGGCCATTCAGGCCATTTAAAACAAGTTAAGTGACGATCTCAGCAAAATGCCTAGCGCCAGCCAAGATCCAGTCTTTTCCCTCGTCCTTGATCTTTTGGAGAAGTGCCATCGGAGCGACGAATTTATTATTGAAGCCCCTGGCGTTCCGCTCCCTCCAGATCTCCCACGTGATGAGAACCACGGCCGTTCTGAGACCTTTAGGGTGGTTGGTGGGGATGTTGGTGACAGCTTGCCAGTAGTGTAGAACCGTGGGCCTCCCAGAACCCATAGCCTGAAGCAGGTCAGGGCAGGAGAGCCAAGGGGCCGCCGCCTGCCAGATGCGCCTAGCTTAAACTTCAAAGCACCAGAACTCTCGTGTGTCATCTCAAACCTGCAACCAGCTTAAAAAAATCTCGAAGCTGCAGCTGGTCAAAGATCGTTTGCGCCGCAGCTCGCATGCGATAATTTTAGTTTATAGTAGTTTCATACTACGATCCAGCGCAATCTTTACAAGCACATGGTGAGGCAACGGGGGACGTGGTTCCCTTCCAATGGCCTCTATTTGTGCCTGCGTTTTATATATCCTCTCCTTGAATTGTGACCGCGGCGGCCACCGTCACGTTGATCCCCTCCATGCACCGGACAAACTCGTATACGAAGCAAGCTTAACCACGAAAGAGATAGTCAGATAGCTTCAGATCCCCAACGGGATTTTCACTCAGAGTCAGGGACTTCTCTACGTTCGTGGGTTCAGTTACTAGTACTGATGAAGAATCGCATGAAACATGATGCGAAGAAAGCCGGAGCAAACACGTTGCACGTATATAAATACTCCGGTTCTTTGACTTTGACCGTGTGTTTTCTCGACTCGCTCAAGGATCGTACGTGTGCCATTTTCAACGATTTAATTGGATGCTGCACAACCTGGACGCGCTTTATTTGTGTGCGTCTATTCTACGTGACGTGCCGGCTCTTCTTCAGCTGTTCTTTCGTCTCGACAAGCAAACGGATCGGTTTCCATTTGTCTCGCAAAGGCGCGTGACGACCTAACGAGGCCATCGCTGAGAACGACTTATTGTTTATTTCTGCTGTTGCTGTGGATAAAATTCCTAGTTGTAGATAGTGTGTTGAGATCTACCAGCCTAGCACTGTGCAAAATGTTAATGAAAAGATTGTTGTATTGGTCTGGAAAAAAAAAAGACAATTGTGTGACATGGATCGGCGAACAAATGCAGAAATTCAAATTTTCGTCAAGTTAGTCATTTTTTATGTTGCCTAAAATAATATTAATTTTGCCACTGAATTTCGAACTATGGTAAATCTCGACGTTATCTACACTTAGGAATTTTGTTTTGTATTATTCGGAACGTAAAAATAGGGATTTCATTTTTTTTTAAATACCGAGCCACATGTAGCTCGGCCTCCAAATACGCTTTCCGGCCTAACTAGCTACCAACAATATATTTTTTTTCCGTGGAAAATTATACATACAAATCTATCTACTCTATCTTGCTAGTCTTTTAGCCAACAATCTTTCTGCAATGGCCCGGCTTGATAACTTAATGCATGTACGCATACATCATCACGATCGATCATGGAACGGCCTCTTGTTAGATGAATAATGTCCTCTAACCTGAAGGAAGCAGCCGAGCTGCTCATAGTCCAAACCACTTTACCACATCAGGGTACAAAATCATGTGCACCTCACTCTACTACTCTCTACCCGGCATTATCGACTATCGATTACCTTGTATCACTTCTCTAGTTCTCTTCTGCCTTCGTCTAACATAGTACGCTGTACTACCGCCCCATCTGTTCTTCATAACAGTTTCTTGTCTTTCGACTACTTACCACTTTGGGTTCCGTCATAAATCAACATCGTGCATAGGTTACAAATCGTGCAACACGGTTTGCTACTGATGTCAGCAGTTAGAACAATTTTCAGCGTCTTCTCTTTCATACTGGATTGGCGTTAATTTTTGACACAAAGCCGCGTGATGACTAACGAGGTTTACTAATCCATCAATCACCGACATTTTTGCTGTTGACGGTGATGTGAAAAAAATGACCTGTGGCGTTGCGTGTGTGTGTAACGGTTCTTACGCCTGTTTGACGGGCCGGACTTGGCTGCGGAGCTGGGAGGAGAGCCAGAACAGGCTCCATGGAATAATGGGCCAGCAAGCACAATATAACTGCTACCGACAAGACCAAGGTGATTACTATTCTACGCTCGTAGCGGTGATTCCTATTCTATGCTCGTAGCAATGGTTAGCACGGAATTGCATACCCCTCCTTCTAGCACAAGCTTCTAAATGGGCCGGCACATGTACGTTTTTCTGTCTATTTTTTCTATTTCTTTTTTTTTGTTTTCCTGTTATTTTTTTAGCACGTTTTCAAATTCATGAAACTTTCTTTGAAAATGTTCGGTTTTTCAAAATATTCAGACTTCATAATTTCGCGAACCATTTACAAATTTCTGAACCATTTTCAAATTCAAAAAAATTCCGTGAACCATTTTCAAATTCGTGACTTTTTAATGAACTATTTTCCAATTCACGAACATTTTTTCGTGAACCATTTTCAAATTTCACGAACATTTTTCATGAACCATTTTCAAATTCACGACTTTTTAATGAACCATTTTCCAATTCATGCACATTTTTTCTTGAACCATTTTCAAATTCATGAATCATTTTCGAAATCATGAAGATTTTTTTCAAATTCGTGAACCTTTTTCAAATACTTGATCTTTTTGAAATTTAGGACATTCTAAATTCATGAACCAGTTTTTAAATTCATATTTTTTTAAAAAATATGACATTTTTGAAATCTGGGAACTTTTTTTGATTTCACAAATTTTCTCATATTTATAGAAAATCCATTACATTTTTTTCAGCAGCAAAAAAATTTAACAAAAACAAATCCAGCTAATGGGCCTGGCCCAGGAAGGCTCGGTAGTGGGCAAAACCATGCTAACCAGTGCCAAGAGCACTGAATAGGGGCTCCCAAGACCAAAGCGTCCACACCTCCATCGGTAATCTCGACGAGGCCCAATAATAGTCCGAACAGAACCAGGGGAATGACAGCCCATGTAGGAATAACGGTCTTGCAGAAACTAACAAAGATTCGAAAATTTATCTAAACAAAACAAAGATTTCGAAAATCCACTTAGGCTCGCAGAATATGCTTCTACTGCCAAAAAAAGGCATTTCAAGAAGGCAAGAAAAATGTGGAAACAAATTTGAGTATACATCCGTACATTCTATATATGCACACAAAGTTTCGTGCAAAAAATATATTTTTTGTGGCTTGTATAAAAATGATAAAATGTGTTACCTGAAAAGAAATTTTGGAACTTCAAATTTGTCCTTTTTACACTGTCCACGCACAAAAAAAATTAACGAAATTTTGTGTGCACACAAAAAAGTCCGAATGTATACCCATTTTTCTCAGATTTCTTTGAAGTGCATTTAAAATACATTATACATCATGGAAACATGTACTCATATGGGCGAAAGTGGCACCTTAAAGAATATTCTGCTAAAAAAGGCAGAAGCTAAAATTGATGTAACCTAGTTCTTACAAAAACTATTGTTTAGCTTTATTTTTTTTAACTTATGTACGTTTTTACCTTTTTTCTGTTTCGCTAATTCTCAGTCGAATGAGAACAGAGACCAGCCAGGTCATTATTCGTTTGATTTGGGTCGCACTTGTGCGTCGAGAAAAAACATATTTACACAAATACAAAATAGTTGTTCCGCCATAGGATAAAAAAAGTGTTTACGCTGTACAAAATTGAGGGTGAACATTATCCCGACGCAGATCTAGTCGTTTTCTTTCTGTTTTAGTAGTTGGTCGATAAGACCGAATGTCCGCTAAAAAAAACAGTTTCCGTTCTCATGATCAATTATTGGGTTATCATGCAACGGGACGAGACAAGGGTCGCGGCCTCACAGGCCCACATGGTTGCTTCATCAACTTCTCCCCTAACCCGAAATACTCCAAGCACGCATGTATTGATCTCTATACATGGTGACGTGCATACATATAGAACTCTCTCTCTTGCTCCTTGTAGCCAACAAACTTTTCGTTGTTGCAATGTTCAGCTAACTTGGATGCACGTATGCACATGCAAATCATCATCATGATGATCACTGCGGAACGGCCTCTCACACTTCTCTGAATCATGGTGGCCCTAAATTTAATGGCGAGACATATGGCGCCCTAGTCCACAAGACACAAGTTAGGTCCGGCGCCCTTCTCTTGGAATAGCAACTATCCTCTGATCCCTTTATCGTCTCTCTTTAGCGAAACTTCAGGGCAGCAGCTTAGCTGCTAAATTCAGAGTCCAAGTCCCTTTAGTATGCATGGTACAAGATGTGCAGCTCACTTTACTATACCTAGTACTATGATAGTATCGAGTAGCACTTTTCCTCTGCCTCCGTTCAACATATATAGCACGCGTCTTCTCTGTACTCAAGTACTCAACATCATTATTACTACCTAATGCTTGTTCGTCCTAAAAAAAATAGTGAATATTTTTTACCATCCCTCCACAAATTATATTCTATTTTTTTCCATATAAACGCACGTTCAAATCTCTAATATATGTGGTGCAAAGTAGAGACGAGAGCAGATTAGAGCGTGCATCCACATCGGTCCGATGTTTATGGTCACAGACTCATGACTCAGTTACTCATGATATTATCATGTGTATGTGTTAGGATTTAGTTATTTCTTTTAATATAATATGTAATCCATGCTTGTAATTAACCACGACAGTTGTTGTTTGTTCAACTTGTATGCCTCCTTCCAATTACGATTATACGCGTCCTTTGTACGCGCTTGTTCGTGTGCTATATATAGCATTATTCATCATCAATGGGAACATGGTTTTTGCTCTTATCATTTATCACTCGTTTACATATGAGTTCCAACATGTTATCAGCAGGCTCGCTACAGAGCGAATTCAATTATGCCGAGAAGAACGGAGGAAGAAGAGCCAGAATATTGGAATAAATAAGTAAAAGGGCTAAGAAATGTCAATGCATGGAGGATTCTTATCCTTGTACTTTGTCTGTTTTTGCTCACCGCCGTTGTGGAATGGGTGGTCTTCGTCATCATCACCTTGTCGTGCATTGGCTTCGCTGCTCTGTTGCAAGACGGCTTGGCCAAAGTGGGACTTCGCCACCAGCGGCGCCCATGAACGTGTCAACGCACTGATGGACTTGGTCGTTCGCCCCTTAAATTTGCGTCGATATTTGTATGGGTCTAGGATTTGCACATGCGTTGCAACTATCCGCGACCAGACAAAAATGTTTACACAACAAAAATTGTTGTTCACACATAGGCTAACACAAGTGTTCATGGCCGACCTGGATCTAGTCGCTTCCAAGAACTTATTCTTTCAGACATGAGAATATTTACTCTCCGAGATATAAACTCGGTGGCAAACAAGCATAATCATATCGTCCTTCCTGCCCACGACTGTACATCATGCTTAACTGGGTATCCATTTTCTGTCGTTAGGATTCGTTTGTCCATTCGAACTGTCATTCAAAAATCACATAATTTCCCTATTGCAGTCCTAGCTTAATTTGCTTGTGCCTTCGGTAGATGTGCTTTTGCATGGAGCCCATTTGTTAATTGTGCTAGGGAATTAGGACACGTCCTTGACCAACAAGGCTTCCCCCTCTCTCTGTCTCTCTCACTCATTTGTCCTTAACTTGGACTCCAACTGCCAACAATCATGCATGGATGCCTGACTAGTGCCGCTAGGCGCTGCTATATCGCCCAAATTAAACGGACCAAGCAGTTGGCATTGCCCCTGTTTTGGCCACAAGTAAGGACAATTCGAACAAATCGTACGCGATGAACTGGCCGCCGGCCGGACGGATTGGAAGAGAAGCTTCCGATCCGGCCGGGAGGTGTCCCACGCCGCCGGTGGGTACGTATGTCTGTGGTCGGCGGCCGTTGCCAACACGATCTGATCGTGGATTCAATTCTCTCGCTCGCTAGGTGCACACACACAGAATGAGGCCGGCCGGTGATAACCCATTGCATGGGTACCCTACCCATGCATATATCATCAGTTATACTGGTGAGATATAAGTATGTTTCTGAGATATAAGTATGTTTCTTCTTCGTCCACTTTAGCAGCTTGCTTTCTCTTGGGTCGGCTTCATCTGATCTGATGTGGACGCCTTACCTCGCCGGCCACCACCTTTTTCCAACTCGGAAAGCTCTCCTGTTCGTTACTATAGATCACCGCAAAATAATCATCCATCTATCGATTGGAGAATATTATTTTCTAGGAGTACACGACGATCGAAAGGAGATCTTCGATCGGGCCTCCACCTAGCCTGCATGCGTGGCCATGAATATATTGGCACAGAAACATGAAATGGCCGTTAAGTCAATGATAAAATAATGTGTGTACGCCGAAATTCCACACAAAGAGACAATCCATCGCGTCACAATCGATCAGGCCCTGGTTTTCAGCCGAGCGCCTAATCCAGCTAACTAGCTGTCGTTGGTCCACTGATCACAGCTTCACAAGCACTAGAAGGACACCACGCTATTGAATTTCGTGATCAGCTACGTACTACGGCCCGATCGCTATCAAATCAACGCTTGAGATTCAGAAAAGTCCGTATCTCTCAAGCACAAGCAAAAGATGATGGGTCGTCTCTTCTCCATCATAATAAGGAAGTACTCCCTCCGGTCGAGAAAAACAGTCGCAAACACAGTTATGAAATTGTACTAGGCTAGTTCATTTCCCACTCTACTTTTAGTGGATTGGAGGGAGTAGAAAGTAAGCTCGGAGTAACTAAGACGAACGAACGAACGCATCTAGGAAAATAGGGAACACGATCGATCGAGATAACCTGTGAGCAAGAAGCTAGCTCTAGCCGGTGTTTCACATACATGGAGATATAAGCAAACGGGAGCATGTGCACGGTCCAATATCTATCTACATATCTTCACGTTTACTCCCTGTGCCGTTCCTTTCCGTAGTTTCCCTTCCACTTTAAGCCTACTCCTCCATCCAACCCGATTCTCTAAGAACAATATTCCTCAAAAGAAAAAGAACAAGTGAAGAAATTTTAAAGGACATGGCGAGCAAGAATCGAAGCTCCACTATCAATTCTTTAATCGATCGTCTGCTCAAACGAACAGCAGCAAGTAGTCAAAAAGAGGAGAAAGGACGAAAAAAAGAAGCAAGAAAAGGAATCAGTTTTCCTCGCCGGCCGGTGGATCGAACTAGACGTCGACGTTGCAGGCTGCAGCCGCCTGGAACCGGAAGTAGTCGGTGCCGCCGCCGGTGGTGGCGCCGTAGCTGCCCTTGCCCTCGTTGACCCTGATGAGCGCGGGGCAGTTCACGCGGAGGTGGTAGTGGCCGGAGATCCACGTGCCGACCTTCCACCGCACCGAGCCCTCGACGCGGATGCCGATGAGCACGTACCCGGCGGTCTCGTCCTGCGCGAGCGAAACGGCGAGCTGCGGCGAGAGCACGACGTTGTCCATGGACCTGAGGTACGGCGACCACACGGACTGGTCGCGGTGGCCCTGGTACGCGACGGGCAGGCGCGTGGGCACGGTGATGGGCACGCCCTTGTACTGCGCGTACACGTCGGCGTGGTCGTAGTAGACGCCGACCTTGTCGTTGGGGTTGCGCGCCGCCACGGTGGCCTGCATGGTGGTGAAGAGGTAGGCGGAGGCGGGCGGGGTGACGTTGAGGCAGAGCACGGCCAGGTCCTGCAGGTAGAACCGCGGCTTGTGGGGGCGGAGGACGAGGTAGACGACGAGGATGACGAAGAGGGCCAGGAGGACGGCGGAGAGGAGGAAGCAGCAGCACTTGCGGTAGAGCTTCTTCCGGTGGCACTCGCAGCCGCTCCCGCCGCCCTTGTGCCCGCCGCAGTGCTTGATCGCCATGGTGGACCGGTCGGTCGCCTCGGTGCCAAGTTCAGCAGCTGATCGATGGAGCTAGCGTGAAATTCTGAGCTGGCTGGTTGCTTGCGACTGTGAGGAGAATGGAAAGTTGAAGGAGGGGAGCTCTGTGCAGTGGGTGCAGAGGAGGTATATATATCGCGGGAATGGCGAGAGGGGAATTGGTGGGTGATTGTGGGGTTAGGAGGAGGAGGGAATCAGCATTGGTCAGTACTGTGAAGACTGACGAGTTAGTTGTTGTCGGCTGGGAGCAGCTAGTGCAGCGGGCAGAACCACCTGTACATGGGCCTTCAGGCAGTTAATTACACTGCCCTCGTGTAGACCGTGTGCTAATTAGTGCATGTACTGATGAATCAGCAGGCACTCGTACGCACACTGTCACTGGTAGTAGTGATTATTAGTGGAACCGTAAGCCTGACGGATGGAAGGTGGTTAATCAATGGTGATGGAGGAATGTTGCTTGTGGCCATGTGGAAGCGAGTGAGCGAGTGCTAGGTTCCAAAAGCGGGAAGCAATGATTTGTGGCGAAGGTTCGGAATTGAGATAGAGAAAGGGAACGCCTTTAGTTGCCTCAGATATGTTACAGAAAGTGGGAAAAGAAAGCGAGGAGGAATCAGGAGGAGCGCCTTTGGTTAGTTTCTGTGTGGATGGATCATGCATGAGCTCACCGAGTCCACCAGTCACCAGTGGAGCAGCTAGCTAGGGCCGGAGGCGATCGAAAGGGCCGGTTGGTGGATGCTTTGGCACCAAATGCTTCTTACACGGTATGGTCGGTGGATACATACATAGACTGATAGACTGCCTGGTGGTGGTAGATGCATGGTAATTTAAGAACTACAGTAGAGATCGAGAATGGAGGACAGTGTTCTTTCTGTAATGGAGCTAGTAGTCGCAGCAGCAGCAGCTAAGAACTTTCCGTTGCAAGTCCCTTTCGCTCGCCCGCATCAACTGCTATCGCGCACCTGCCTCCGTAATGCCGTTCCGTGCGTGCAGTTGAGACAGATAGAGATGCATATCCACGCATGATAACATCGTGCCCATAATAAGATAGCTAGGCCGTCATCGATCGACATCGGACCGATGTGGATGCACGCTCTGCTCTGCTCTCTCCTTCACACCACGTATACTCTCTCCGTTCCACAATATAAGATGTTTTAGGTGGTGCACATGTTATCTAGATTAGGACTAAAAAGAGTGCATGTATACACTAAAATGTGTCTAGATACATATTTATGCATGTGCATGTGGGAAATGGCTAAAACATGTTATATTATGAAACAGAGGGAGTAAATTCTTAACATAGTGATGATTAGAATTCTTTTTGATGAACAAAATAGGTTGGTAGTAGTAAACTAAATAAAGCTGCGTGTTGCTATATGTTGGACGGAGGCAGAGGAAAAGTGCTACTCGATGCCATACTAGGGGAGTAGTAGAAAGTAGAGAGGTGCACATCTTACTAAAGCGAAGACTTGGACACTGAATTTAGCTGCGCAGCTTCTTCCTTGAGGTTTCACTTAAGATATCAGAGTGATAAAGGGATGAGGCTGCTGCTTGCTATTCCCGCCGGACCTAACTTTGTGGACTAGGGCACTGCATGTCTCGCCATTAATTAAATTTAGGGTCACCGTGATTCAGAGAAGTGTGAGAGGCCGTTCCGGAATGATCATCATGATGATGATATGCATGTGCATGTGCATACGTGCATCCAAGTTAGAGATTAAAAATAGATGTCTGTTCTGCACACCAAAAACTCAAGGGCTCTTGGAGTCGACGTGTTGGAGATTAAAAATAAATGTTTGTTCTGCAAACGGCTTCTCAAGATCCTATCTGAGGATGGGGTCTGGCATGAGTTAATTCAGAATAAATATTGGAAGGGTCTTTTGAAGGTCAAACATGATTTTTCCAAGAGAGGATCCTTTACTTAGGGAATGGGGAAAGTATCCGTTTTTGGGAAAAATGTTTGGCTTGGAGATAAGCCCCTGTCTGACCAATATCAATCTCTTTATAACATAGCTCAACGAAAACAAGTTTCGGTAGCTACAGTTATGTCGCATGCACCTCCCCCAATTATAGGTTTTAGGAGATGTTTAACCGGTAACAAATGGACAACACAGATTCACTTAGTCAACCACTTGATGGATATACAGCTTTCACATCAGCCCGACACTTTTAAGTGGAGTTTGACTACTTCTGGTCTTTGTACGGTCAAATCTTTATATTAGACTATATGAATGACCATACCCGTTTCTTGCGTAAATACATTTGGAAAATGAAAGTGACACTAAAGATCAAGATCTTTATGTGGTTCTTGTTCTGTAGGGTGCTCCTCACTAAGGATAACTTGGCTAGACGTAATTGGAATGGTTGTCAAAAATGTTGTTTTTGTGATCAAGATTAAACAATACAATATTTCTTTATAACATGCGCATTCACAAAGATGGTATGGCGTATTGTTTACATGGCCTTTAATTTAAAAACCCCAAATAATATTATGAATCTTTTTGAGAATTAGTTACAGGGTGTATCCAAAAAAGATAAAGTACAAATCCGAGTTGGAGTTTGTGCTTTACTTTGGGCCATATGGAACATACGCAATGATTATATGTTTAACAATGAATAACATCTTCAAGATTTGGTAGAGAAAAGGTTTAGAAAGATAAACGGTGTACAACTAAGCTCAAAATTAGTGAGTATGTTGGAAACACATTTGTACTTGTCTACCAAGTTTCGTGCAATTTGGTGATTACCAAAGGGGATAGAAACTGTGATATATGTGCTTTGTTGAAATCTTGCCGGTTAGTAACGAGCTGAAATGTGTTATCTCTATATGTTCTAAAGAAGACTTTGTACCCAGTTTGCTCATAGTGAATCTTGCATGAACAGATTGGTTCACAGTCGTGGCTTTCCTCCTCGCGTTGAGTAGGTTTTCCACGTAAATTCGCTTGTCACTTGTGTGTGATGGTGTTTATATTTTCTGCTGCATAGTTGCTGGTTGAATCTGTCCTCGAAGTTTATTGCAGGCTAGAGCCTGATGGGTTGTGTATCTTCTCCCCCTTGGCCCAACAAGGCATAGATCAAATATCTTTCTGGGGCCATGGTAGTTGATAAATACATACATACATGTTGATCGATGCAGACACGGATACATGTTAACCTACCTTGTACATTCTTGATCTCTATAGTAGAGCTCAAAGGATGACACTCAAACAGTAAGTGGTTGGGTACAATGGTTGTTTCTGCCCATAAAAGAGTCTTTTCTTCCCAAATAGTAAAGTGAGAGATAAAACTAGTAGCACTCTGTACCAAGGTTAGATCTTTTCCTTCATGTTGATGGTGTGTACCCTCTACTTTTGCTATAAGTGTGAATCTTTGACTTGCTATCTACTTGACCTTTCTCTTTGCCTGTGATGGGAAAAGTGACAAGTATGAGTAAAGAAGAGGAGTTAAGATGGCTGGCTCATAGAAGGAATGCACTTTTCATAGCTATCAGCAGACTTTTGACACCGATAAATAGTAACATATCCTAAGTAATGCATCAATCGATACAGAGGCCAGCGTTTTCCCTTTAAAAAAAAGAATGAATAGAATCTGTGTCGGAAAATAATAAATGTCATCGGCAGGGTGAGTGACGAACTACAAGTGTATATATTTTTTGCTGTGGGATACTGAACCAAGTATAAAGAACAAAAAAAAAGGGAAGAACATCAGAATTGTTGCAACCAAAAAGTTTTGTGGGGGATACTTTTATAGTTTACAAGTGGATTCTCACCCATAATTCCATTATATAGGTAATATAATAAAATTCTTGGAATTTTGGTAAGAAAAGGTCGTAAGATATTTTTTAGGACCAAATAAAAAGCTATCGCTACATTAGTGGGGATAATTCATTTTGATGTCTCGAATAAAATTAAACAGAATGATAATACACAAAAGGATACACATGAATAGACTAAGACAATAAGAATACTCCACCAATATTACACGCGGTTGTTTTCGCCGTTCCTGGGCACGCCGAGCTACCGCTGGCGGCGCCATCCGCCGCTCTCCCATGCGGGAGACATCGTCCCAAATCCTTGGACATGGGCGATATTTATACTAAACATTTTCATTTTGTATAACTTTTTATAATTAATTGGTATTGCTTTTCATGGATATATACTTCTAAATAAGTTTTAACTTGTACAGTCTACTAATCATATCATTGTGCAACTAAAGACACATCTACAGTGCTTCAATTAGCTCTCCGTACAAAACCCATTTTTTGTTGGACACCAAGTCATATGTCATAAGTCACGCAAAACTCCGTAGGCGCACGTCGCTATGTGTGTGGTGCATTGCTTTGTGTATTTTTTAGTGTGAAATCCTCGGCGTAAATATAAGACTTTTCGGCAAAAATGAGAGCCATGTTTAAGTTGCGACTCAACCTAGGCATCCATGTGCCAATAGGCCGAAACAGTAGTGATCATGCATACCGTGATGTCGTTTCAAAAAAAAAAATGCATACCGTGATGGCATGGGATGGACGGACGCTGCGTAGGACACGGGATTGGAAGCTTCTCTTCATCTGGCCAGTCCACGAGGTTTTTGTTCGAATTGCCGTCGCTCGCGGCCAAAACAAGGGCAATGCAATGCCAGCTGCTTTGTCCGCTTAATTTGGGTACTAGCAGCGACAGCAGTGATGCATGCATGGTTGTTGGCAGATGGAGTCCAAGTTTAGGACACCTCGACTCAGAGAGAGAGACAAACAGATGTCGATCAAGGACGTATCCTTATTTCATAGCGCAATTATCAAATGGGATCCGTGCAAAACCACATGACATGATGCAAATTAATAGCTCTATCATCAGCCAGATGTACCGAATGCACAAGCAAGCTAGACGTTTCACAAGTATATACCTGATGGCGGTGCATAATACTAGTACCTCACATGGGAAAAGGAGAGGAAGAAGAAGACTAGCCTGCTGGATTAATTAGCCTACATGAAGAGTCAGAAAACCTGCTGTCCATATCATACTCTCAGCAGCAGGATTAAGCAAACAACGGACGTCATTTACGGGGCTTCTTAATGAACAAGCATGGTAAAACAAATTTGTAGCTGACGGTGATGGAGGAATGGAGCTGGTTGGGGGCGTGGGTGCTAGGTTCCAATGGCAGCAGCAATGATCTGTGGCCAAGGTGGAGAAGTGCAGATTAGGGAAAGAGGTTGAAAATGCAAGGAAAGAAAAGAAGACATCGTCGCGCAAGTGTGTGACCATGGGATTGGAGGAGCCTTCCATTTATATTCTGTTTATTTATTGGGCTGCTAGTGGCGTTATAATCTTGTTAGGCTTTACTGTGTACAGGGTAATTAGTCAGCAGCAGCAACAAGGATGAAGCTATATGTCCGTGACAGTAACAGAGGGCTTCCGGTTAAAAATAGAACTTCCAGTTGCATGCAAGTGGGAAAAGTTAGAGACGGGTAGAGTGTCCACGTCAGAGGAACGGGCCCTAAGAAAAAGAAGTACAGTACGACTGATAAGTGAATAAATGGAACCAATGCATCGCCGGCCTCATTCAGTGTAGGCACAGTTGTTCACGGAAGAACACAACACACACATTCCTTGGATGGGAAAACGTTCGTTCAGAGAACTAAAACTTGGGTCTGGGAGCTGTAGCGATTCAGTACGGCCCCTTGCAACCCTGCGATAATTTCAGCATAAAAAACAGGGCAATAGTTATTGGGGCAGAGTGAATAATTAATAGCCATGTTTAATCAATCACGAGTCTAACGATTCATCATGATGGCTAGCAGTACACATTCTGAAGCAAAGGACATGGCCGATTGGAAGCTTGTCATCCTCTCTAGAGGGATAGCGAGTCCGTCCACTCCACCACGCTTTGTTCCGGTTGTCGTCACTAGCAGTGACCAAAACAAGGCCAATGCCAGCTACTTGGTCCGGGTTAATTTGGGCACTAGAGCTAACCATGAATGAACGGTTGTTGGCAGATGGACTCAAGTTTAGGGCACCTCAACTCAACTCAGAGTGGCAGACAATGTTGATCCTACCGCAAATGGGATGGATCCATTCCATGCACATGGCATTCTTTAGTCAGTCAGACAAACCGAATGCACGAGCAAGCTGGACGTTTTACAAGTAAGTATATATCTAATGTATGTCTAGCTCAGGTAAAAACGGAGAGTTCTCATATCTTGTCAAATCCAGATGGGAAATGTGAGGGCATGAGTGTTGTGGTTTCCATGCCCTCCGGCAGCTGAAAATGACTTCAGCCATCAGCGTGCTTCTTCAACTTCAGCCATCAGCGTGCCACTGCCTCTGGACATGCATGCTCCAGGCCGAGCCAGCGTTGGGTTACACGCGGCCTGCCAAAGGTGGCATCGGATGGGCCGGCCCGGCTGCATCGGCCTGCTTCGGCGGCATCTCTGGTGACGGGCAAACCTGGATGCCATTGATGGACCAGGCCAGCTATCCTGGCCACAGGTGCCCAGCGAGCAGTTCTCAAAACAAGAAAAAAAAAGGTGCCCAGCGAGCAGGCCATGCTTGTCGGATTAGCTACAGTGCCATGTCTCTGTAACTGGGTGTTGTCACCAAGTTCAGTACAATTTTTTTCGAAAAGGGTAGCCCGGCCTCTGCATCATGATGATGCACACAACCATTTTATTGAAATTTTAAAGAGTATTAAGAGTATTACAAAACTTGGAATGTAAAGAAAATGCTGTCATAGTGACTACAAAACAGCCACTAGGCTCAAAGTAAAACGAAACTTTAAGGAGCGCAAATTCTTCGATCATGCTGCCACCCATCTCGATTGAGTATAGCCCGCACCACCGCCATAAGACGAGTGCATCCAGCCTCCATGAAAGGTCGCTGGTCTTGCGGCAAGAGGAAATACCACATAGTAATCCAATAAGTAGCCCGGTGAACAATCTGTAAAAAGTGAGCATTTTCGATCTTGTTAAAAGCCACATCATTCCGACAATTCCAAATTGCCCAAATAAAAGCACAAACGCCAATGCGTATACGGTTCTTAATTTTGGGATTATTACCTTGCTACCCAAAAAGGAGGATGCGAGTAGAATTGAGCAATACATACCCATTTGCTTCTTAAATGTGAGTTTCAATTTTTTACTAAGGTGGGAACAAATCGTGTTGCGATTATTTCCAAAAAGTTATTCGGCCCACACAATCAACCTTCATTCCTGGTAGGAACATTCTTGAAGGAGTGGTTATCCTACATGAGACCATTCATGAGTTACATAGGAAGAAATTGGATGGTGTTCTTTTCAAGATTGACTTCGAAAAGGCATATGACAAAGTTAATTGGTCTTTCTTACAACAGACGTTGCGTATGAAAGGTTTTGATCCTAAATGGTGTGAGTGGGTGGCGAGATTTGTCCAGGGGGTAGTGTAGGGATCCGGGTAAATGTTGATATTGGTCATTATTTTCAAACCTTGAAGGGGTTGAGACAAGGAGACCCTTTATCACCTGTTTTGTTTAATATTTGTGGCGGATATGTTAGCCGTTCTAATTGCGAGAGCTCAAGCAGATGGTCAGGTTGGTAGTCTGATACCTCATCTTGTTGATGGAGGGATGTCTATACTACAATATGCTGATGACACAATCTTATTTCTTGAACATGACTTGGAAAAGGCAGTCAACATGAAACTCATCCTGTCAATCTTTGAACAATTGCCAGGACTTAAAATTAATTTTCACAAGAGCGAGATTTTTTTGCTTTGGCAAAGCTGTTGAGGTGCAAAACGAGTATTCCCAAATCTTGGTTGTGGTGTTGGGACGATGCCTTTTAAATACCTAGGAATTCCAATTCACTGTAGGAAGCTTCTTAACAAAGAATGAAAGATAATTGAAGATCGGTTTGAGAAAAAACTTGCCTCTTGGGCCGGCAAGCTACTCTCTTATGGCGACAGATTGGTGTTGATCAACTCTGTTCTCACGAGCTTACCCATGTTCTTCTTGTCTTTTTTTGAAATCCAGTGGGGGTTCGGAAAAGACTTGATTACTTTCGTAGTCGGTTCTTTTGGCAAAGTGATCAACATAAGAGGAAGTATAGATTAACCAAGTGGAACATTATATGTCGACCTAAAGACCAAGGTGGACTAGGCGTTGAGTTGCTAGAAATCAAAAATAAATGTTTGTTAAGTAAATGGCTTTTCAAATTGCTGAATGAAGAAGGGGTCTGGCAGGAACTCATATGCAATAAATACCTAGGTGGTAAAACTCTGGCGCAAGTGCAACCTAAATCCTCCGATTCTCCTTTTTGGAGGGGGATCATGGCGGTGAAACAAGATTTTTTTTCACAGGTTCATTCACCGTTGGTAATGGCCAACGAACACGTTTTTGGGAGGATACATGGCTGGGTGATAAGCCACTATCAGATCAATATCCAAATCTGTTTGGTATTGCGCGCAATAAGAATGTTCTTGTTGCAGATGTGTTGTCAAATGCTCCTCCGATAAATATTGAGTTTAGACGATCCTTGACTGGATCAAAATGGACGGCATGGCTAAGTTTGGTGCAGAAGTTAATGTCTGTTACCTTGACATCGGAGGAGGATGCCTTCAGGTGGAGATTAACCGCCAATGGGACATTCATGGTTAAGTCCATGTATGCTGAGTATATGAATGGACATACACCTTTTCTTCGTAAATATCTATGGAAATTGAAGGTTCCATTAAAAATCGAATATTCATGTGGTTTGTTAATAGGAAAGTCATTCTCACAAAAGATAATCTACTTAAAAGGAATTGGAAGGGTAGTAAGAAGTGTGTCTTTTGCCACCATGATGAAACGGTTGAACATTTGTTCATCTCGTGTTCTTTTGCTCATAAAATTTGGAGATTGCTCCAGTTTACTCTCAATGTATCGCCACCAACAAGCCTACCCAAGTTCAGTACAAGATATGTAGTCAAGTCAGAACCGAACAAGATCACTACTTTCTTGTACCTGATGCAGTGTTGCTGACTGAACCAGTTCACTTGGACATCTCTGAAAATACAGTAGCATATATCCTGAAAGTCGAAACTGATGCAGCTGTGTATGCTTGTGTGTTGACTGCTTATTTAAACCGAAGCACATCCTGCTGTACAGATACTAGTGAAACTGAACCCTATTAATTCTGAAAATGTGCACCTGGTATACACATGGCAAATACACCCTCCGTTTCAAAATAAGTGTCGTGGTTTTAGTGCAAGTTTGACAGAAACTACGACTTATTTCAGAATATTAGTTAGAGAAGTAGGTATACTCTTCTTTGGTTTAAACTTGACAATAAATTTTCAGAGAAATAACACGAGTAGTATTATACTGTTGCTACGAAAATTATCTGTGTTTTATGTTCCTTTTTTTATTGCATATTGTATTTAGTTTTGGTGCATATATACATCCTATAATATTTGGTGTCTATGCTGAAAAATTCTCTATTAGAGCAGTACGACTCTACTACACCCATACTAAATGTAAGCCAGGCTAAAATGATTTATTTATTCAAATTGGAATTGAATCAATTAATTTGTTTCCTAGCCTAAATCTAGCCATGCGCTGCACCTCTAGAGCAATACTAATAACAAGATTGTTGAGGTGTATATGTGCATTGGCTTGCCCTTTCCATCCTTTCGTACTTTTAGTTATGTTGGTTAGTCTATGAAACTTGACATAGTATCAGAGTCCTGTCTTTTGCAATTTATCCAAAAGTTGTTGTTTCCCTCTCAGTGTCCAAATATAGCCATGCTGATACATACCTCGGAGATTTCTATGCACGTGTTGTCCTCCCGAGTCACACGTGAGAGGGGGTGTTAAAATGTAGTGATGAAAACGGAACGGAAACTTTTCGAATTTTCTGTGGAAAAAGGAAACGAAATGGAAATACGGAAACGTAAACGCAATTCTACGGAACGGAAACAAAAACAGAAACTTTTATGCGGAAATCAAAACCGAACAGTGTATTCCGGCAGAACGACCACGGAAACGGAATTTCCTTTTTTTTCCTACGCAATGCTAATCGAACCCACCAGGCCCAACAATTTTAGTTGGAATATTTAGATACAACCCAAGATCTCGATAAAAAATAATTTCTGAAACGACCATGTTTAGACCCTATGCAATCGCATATCATCTTCCTCTCGAGACTGTCCCAGTTCCACATTTCACTGCCGTCCTAGGGTTTGGGAAGATAGTAGGAATTGTTTTATGTTGCGAGAGTTGATAACGTATACACTATATTATATAGTCATTATATAGCTTTATTTCTATTTCATCTTAGAAATTTCACAAGTTTTTTGCTTTGCTTGAGTTTTCTTGCATTATTTTAGTGGTATCTTGGTTCCGGCAAATATCTGTTTATGTTCTGTTTCCGATAATATCTATTTTCGTATTTGTTTCTGGGATTTCTGTATTCGTTTCCGCTTCCGCAGAAAAATATGAAAATAAATGTGGCATCACCCAGTTCCGTCTGTATGCGCTCCGTTTTCACCCCTATTAAAATGGTCATGTGGATTGCCTAACTTTTTTCATCATGTCGAAGTATAGTTATTTACGATCCCCCGACAATCTGACTTCCGGAGAACAGAAGCAAGTTTATTTGTTCGGCAGGCGGTGCAGGTCAACAGGTTTGAGTCGTAGACAATGTAGATGAAGATCTCTCAGATTTTATTCATGAAGTGGCTACAAAGCTAGTATAAAGGCGATCTCGGCGAGTTATACAAGGTCTCGACCATAGATTATAGATGTGGATCTAGTTTCTAGGCTTTACAGAGAGGTCTGGGGGCAGAGTTTCAGCGTGTAATGGATGTCTGTCTTCGTCAGGTCCTCTGGTATATATAGGTCGAGGTGGTGCCCGATCCTCCATGCTCCTAGGGTTTATGTTTTGCCTTGAACGTTAAGTCTTTATCTCGTAGCCTTCCTTTGAATGTAGCCTGTATTCGAGTAGATATTCGTAGAGACTTGGTGCGGTATGGCAGGTCTAGGTCGGTGGAGAAGCTTGTCGAATAAAGCTACCGGCGGGAGTCTTGGACGTCGTGGGCAGAAAAGTGGTGCAGGCCCTTGAGGTTAAGGGCTAAACCCACTACTCTCTGACACATCAGTTTAGACTTTTTAGTTGAATTGGCTAGTGCATGAGACTTGACAAAGATGACTGAAAATATTTTTAGATTGTACATAAAAACCTCTTTGGACTAAAGTCTCAGGATAACTAGAGATGAACCTGTCGGTGGAGGCACGTTGGTGCCGGCAGGAGTGGTGGTCGTGTGCAAGGATGACGTTGGCTTATCTCCTCTCGGCCCCGACAGACACAGAGGACTAAGCGGCGCGGAGGAGGCGTCGAGGTAGACGAGTGTTTGAGTGAGACCATCTGTGGGCAAGCGAGGCAGAAGCCCTTCCTCGACAACAGCGGCAAAGGCCAATGATCTGGTGTTGAGCAGGGAATCTAGCAACGATAACATGGAAGTGGGTGGTGGAAGCCATGGCTTAGCGGCGGTGAGGGCGACACCCGACGACAGTTCAGAAAGTTAATGTGATGGGGGTTTGCGCACGCACAACAGTCGATCTGCAAACGTAGATGAAGTAGCCGCAGTGGCGGGTCCGCAGGGCTGGGTTGATCGAGTGAACCTAGCGGAGGTTTACCATAATACACTTGACTGGTTTAACTTAATAATTTTAATCACCTGTTTAAGTTAATGGTCGGAAATAATCAGCGGGGAGGTACTGAAAGTACCTGTGGTACCTCCACAATCACCATAACAAGGTTTACATAATATGTATATCACAGAAATATGTTTTATGATAAATCTAATAAAACTAATTTGGTGTTTTAGACGTTGATATATTTTTATGTAAGGTTGGTGAAACTTAAAATAGATTGACTCACATAAAATCCATAACTCCAATTAATTGAGAGGATCTAAAAAAACTCCAATTAAATAGAAGGGAAAATGTAAATAGATAGATACCGCAGCGGAGATGGATAAGAAGAGAGACTGAATGAAAACTACTGCTGCTCCTATATGCAGAAATCCCTTTTGGCTCTCGGGTGCCAGTGCACCCGCTTTTTAAAAAAAATTGAAAAAAAATTAAACGAGTTTCAAAAAAATCCACAAAAAAAACCAGGTGATACATATGCATGCCCTCTACGTATTTGCTGATTATGGGTGAAAAAGAAATCGTATTACGAGCTACATAAAAATAAGAAATTTCGGATGCAGTAAAAAGTGATAATAGTATGGTCAGAATTTTCTTTTTTTTTGTAGGCCAAAAAATAAGTTATTTTCTTACGAAATTTCGTGCGTACGTACACAATATGTATATGTTGGTGTGTAAAAAAATGCATATTTTTTGACTAAAAAAATTCGATTTTGAAAATTTTCAAAAAAAGGGAGCAGTGTGCCCGAGAGCCAAAAGTCCCCTTCCCTCCTATATGGCTATATATACACAGTGTCTCTCGCCGCTCCCAAAAGCCACAAAAAACTAATAATTGCCGAGACATCACATGGAACTCGTACCAGCTGCTGGGACCGTCTCATAGTCATATGGTCTAGGATTCTATACACCCGGTGCATACACCAAGGTACGTGCTACACTGGTCTCTTATAGACTTTCATATACTCCAAGAATTATTAACTTGGCTCCACAAAACGTTTGGACTACGGAAAAAGACACTCACCAAGAAACAATGTAGCTTTTGCCTTTTGGCGGCCGGTTTAAGGACAAGCTTGACTGCTTGAGAAATAGTCATGGCTCATGAGCATGACATTACATGCGACTAGAGATTGGTCGGCGATGAACTCATATACATGGTGCTAGGTGGATGTTTCCCTGACAAGAGGTTTATATTATAATAATGAGTAAAGGATATTGACAAGAAACATTTTTTTATTATAAAATAAAATCTCTTGGTCTATGGACGACGCTTACCTACCGGCTCCAGCCATTCATCATGTGTCCATCTCCCAATTAAACCATCTCTGTTCCGGTCTCCCTCCCCTGCAATTGCAAGTTTCGCCGTCAATGGCGTCCACGGCTCCGCGGGAGGACATTGTCATGGAGGACGAGGAGCAACGTCCACCCCTCACGCGGGCTCTCCTCCACCGCAGCGCCACCAACAACATTTCTCAGGTGGCCATGGTCGGCTCCAAAGCGTGCCCCATCGAGAGCCTCGACTACGAGTAAGCAACCTCTACTTCCATTTCCTTCCAAGCTCATGTGATGTTTCTGTCCTCTGGTTCCTCTAGTCTTATCCGGTGGGATATCCTATCGTGTGTTTGTGTTTCTGTATCCGGATCAACCAGAGTTCCTGTGCTCTGCCGGCGGGCAGGACGCCGGTCCCCTCCCTCTCCGGACTCCGGCTGCCCTTGCGGCGGCGGGAGAGTGGAGGGACCTTCGATCTGTTCCTGAGGCATTGAGATAGTAGGGTAGGGCTTCTCGGCGGCGATGAGCTGGCAATTATTACGCGACTTGGACATTAACATGTTATCTTGTCTTTCTTGCCCCAATTATCATACACACACGTTGTCACATATGCTTTTGGGATTCGATTTGGCGCTCCAGGATTATAGAGAACGACCTCTTCGATCAGAACTGGAGGACGAGAGCCAAAGCCGACCAGGTCCGGTACGTCGTCCTCAAATGGACCTTCTGCTTCGCCATCGGGATAATCACCGGCGTCGTCGGCTTCCTCATCAACCTCGCCGTGGAGAACGTCGCCGGCTTCAAGCACGCCGCAGTGTCCACCCTCATGGATTCCAGCAGGTACTACCTGGTACTTTGTTGTGTATAAAAATACCAGTGGTTCTTGCTTTTGCTGAGCATGACAAATGCCCTCTGTGTTTTGTCTCTACTGACTACTGTGTCCTAATCCCAAACATGATCTTGTAAGAAAAGAAAAGTTATGTTCGCTTTAACCTGCTCTTTGCTGTGCAGCCACTGGACAGCCTTCTTCGTGTTTGCGGGCACCAACCTGGCCCTGTTGCTCTTCGCAACGGCGATCACATCGTCCATCTCGCCGGCAGCCGGGGGTCAGGCATCCCGGAGGTGAAGGCCTACCTCAACGGCGTCGACGCGCCCAAAATCTTCTCGCTCAAGACCCTCGCTGTCAAGGTGAGTCCACCTCCTAATCCACCTCAGCACCACCTCTTCAATTATTCTGCAGACGAGTACCCACGAATGCCTCCTGACTTATCCACAATTAAATAAAAAGAGACATCAATTTCTCCATCCGCAAGATCTGACGAGTGATCGTACCGGTTACTATCTCGTGGTTTTTCATTTGTGGTGGGCATCATTAATAATTGAGGCCTAGTGTTTTTTTTTTACATTTTGTTCGGATCCATTTGGTTGGTCCTCATCCAGTTACTTCTCCAGCGATTTATTCCTCAAAAAGAAAAAACTCTCCATCGATTTGTCTTCTAATTGGGTGGGTAGAGTATTGAGTGGATCAATCATTGAAGCTGGAACCTCCAGATCTTTATCTCACTGACAGTGAAATGGATAAGAACATGGTTTGTTTGATTTTGGGTACCAAACTGTGTGAGTGAACCATCCGCCAAGTCAAACTTAATGGGACGTTTCAGTACAAATCTTAGGATGGTTATTACATGACGGCCAGAAAACAAAACCATTAAGATGATATGCCGCCTGTAATCAAATACCAGCATTGTGTTTGACACTTCGAATTTGAGTCGGTAGAGAGTTACAATTTTGTAACACTTGTCTTTCATACTCTAACCATGTTGAGATTAATGGTCACACCAATAGTAAATACTAGGTTGGAGGCATATCTCCACCCCGTCTAATGCTTTAGTATTTTCAATACAGTTAATTATTAAGATTTTCAAATATAGATGGCTAAATTAGTTTGCGAGGAAGTTTCGGTTGTCTCAGTCTTTTATATCACAAGGAACCAAGTTCATGCATGAATGGACACCCTGAACTCATGTAAACATAATACCCTGAACTCTGAACCGTGCAGATCATTGGCAACGTGGCCGCCGTTTCGTCGTCGCTGCAGGTCGGCAAGGCTGGACCAATGGTGCACACCGGCGCATGCATTGCCGCCATCTTCGGCCAGGGCGGCTCACGCAAGTACGGTCTCACCTGGCGCTGGCTAAGGTACTTCAAGAACGACCGCGACCGCCGTGACCTGGTGACCATTGGTGCCGGTGCCGGTGTCACCGCCGCCTTCCGCGCGCCAGTCGGTGGGGTCCTGTTTGCTCTCGAATCCCTCTCCTCGTGGTACGTATTGAAGGGCTGAAGAGGCTCATTTCTGTCCACCACATTTCGAATTAAAACATCTTTCGGTGAAGAATTAATGAAATGGACATTTTGTTTTAATCAAGGTGGCGGAGCGCGCTGATCTGGCGTTCCTTTTTCACGACGGCAGTGGTGGCGGTGGTGCTGCGGCTGTTCATCGATCTGTGCGGGAAGGGGAGGTGCGGGATGTTCGGCAATGGCGGGCTCATCATGTACGACGTGAGCACCATGTTCGACGACCTCATGACTTACCATCTCAAGGACATCCCCATTGTCATCCTTATCGGCGTCATCGGCGCCCTCCTCGGTGCCCTCTACAACTTCCTCATGAAAGTTGTTCTTCGCGTCTACAGCGTCATCAACGAGTATGCATCTGTTCAGTCAATCGATTATCTTTTAAGCCTTGGAGCTTTTCCTAACTGTCACATTTGTAGGAGAGGGCGTGTGCACAAGCTGCTGCTGGCGGCGGCCGTGTCTATCCTGACGTCCTGCTGCCTGTTCGGCCTTCCCTGGTTCGCGCCATGCCGACCCTGCCCCACGGCGGCGCCCAACGGCGCCTGCGGTTCCCTGAACCGATTCCGGCGGTTCCACTGCCCACCGGGCCACTACAACGACCTCGCCAGCCTCTTCCTCAACATCAATGACGACGCCATCCGCAACCTCTATACCACCGGCACCAACGACGTCTACCACGCGGGGTCCATGCTCGCCTTCTTCATCGCCTCATACACTCTTGGCCTGCTCAGCTACGGCGTCGTCGCGCCATCAGGCCTCTTTGTCCCCATCATCCTCACCGGCGCCACCTACGGCCGTCTCGTTGCCAAGCTACTCGGAAGACACTCCGACCTGGACCACGGCCTCGTCGCCATCCTCGGCTCCGCGTCCTTCCTCGGGGGCACGCTCCGCATGACGGTGTCCGTGTGCGTCATCATCGTGGAGCTCAGCAACAACTTGCTCCTTCTGCCGCTCATCATGCTGGTGCTTCTCATCTCCAAGACCATCGCGGACTCCTTCAACTCCAGCATCTACGACATCATCCTGCAGCTCAAGGGCCTGCCGCACCTCGATGGCCACGCCGAGCCCTACATGCGGCAACTCGCAGTCGGAGAAGTGGTGACTGGCCCGCTGCGCAGCTTCAACGGCGTGGAGAAGGTCGGCCACATCGTGCACATCCTCAGGACCACGGGACACCACGCGTTCCCGGTCATCGACGAGCCGCCATTCGCCACAGTGCCGGTGCTCTACGGGCTGGTGCTCAGGGCGCATCTGTTGGTGCTCTTAAAGAAGAGGGAATTCCTGCCGGTGCAGGAGAGGTACCCCAAGGAGTACAACATTGAGGCAAGGTTCGAGGCTCAGGACTTCGACAAGCGAGGCTCCGGTAAGCAGCACACCATCGACGAGGTGGAGCTATCGGAGGACGAGATGGAGATGTACGTTGACCTGCACCCGTTCACCAACGCGTCGCCGTACACCGTCGTCGAGACCATGTCGCTGGCCAAGGCTCTCATCCTCTTCCGGGAGGTCGGCCTGCGTCACCTCCTCGTCGTGCCCAAGGCCTGCGATGTAAGTATACATCTGTTCACTTCACTTCTAAATTTTGATGCAGACGCTCGGGCGATGCTCCCATTTCTAAAAAACTTCACTTCTAAATTTGCCACCGATGGAGGATTAATTGTGTTACATATGACCAATAAATAAAATTGCAGAGGTCACCCGTGGTTGGGATCCTGACGAGGCACGACTTCATGCCGGAGCACATCCTGGGCTACACCCTGATCTGCTCGGTAGCCGTGGAAGCTCCGATGGCAGAAGGGCGCCGTCGCCAAGCACTTCCGCTCCTCATGTGCGGTCGCCAACTGCGGCTGAAGCATAAACACACAGTATACTTGCATTCCGGCAGAATGTGTTGGGTTGAGAAGCATTTTTGGCGTTCGTGAAATAATACCAAAAGACACAAGTTTTTTAGTTTTATTCCAGGTATATATTTGGTCCATATAGGAAATGGTGGTCGTGTATATCAATTCAATTTTCCATGTACTGTTCTTTTGTACATTACAACGGAGGAGGTGTTCTTTTTGGAGCTCAATTATTGGAGGGCATATATATGACCTGATTACAGAGTTGTACTGGGTGAATGTGTCACCTGAATGGGTCGGTTGGCCGGACCATATAATTTCTGTGTGTTCCAATTGCTCCGCTGGATGCTGTGCTTGTCTGGGGGCCGAATCATTGGTGTTTTTTGTCATTTGATCAGCTAGACTAGGACATGACCAACCTGCGGTGGTGCAAGGTTTATATTTTCATTTATTTTATCTATCTTTGTGGAATCAAATCTCGAAGACGTCATCGTTAGGAACACCGCGGTGAATACTGATTTTATTTAGACACTCGGTTTGAAAGTTATGCATTTTTTACTTTTGACTCTTAACTTTGCAGGCTATGGATTATTATTTTTTGAATGGATAGCACATGGCGTTCGCTCCCGGACTGCAAAAGCTTGTGCCGTCCGATGTATTTTCTACGGCAGACATGAAGTAACTGGCGTGTAGTACGTGGTTTCTGTTTACAGCTGCTAATCTAACGGAACCGTGTCGCTCACCGCGAAGACCATATATACTTGTTTCTGGTGGTGTCGGTGGTCTGGTGCACGAAGAATCAAAGAAACTGCAAGAGCAAGCAAACTGTGCAATGCATCTCTACATCTACATGCGGTCTACACCTATTTGTGCTATCTCGCTACTGGACAAGTTCAGCTCGAGCTGGATGAAGTCACAAAGCAAAGCAAAGCACCATGAGAATACGTGCCCAAGGGTTTTTATCTGGAATCACTAGCTTCCTTCCGGCCGTCTTTACTCTTCTCAATTAAAAGCATCGATCGCTCGATCAACATGAGGGTGCTGAGGTATCATCATCAAGACCGCGCCTGCGTCCAGCACACCAACGGCCCCGCCACAGCTCAACACAGGTATAATCCCTTAATTCATTCATCCCATGCGTCAAAGTAACTGGGCGAATGTGGGAACACTCGTTTGTAGTTTATCAGTTTCATGTTCAATGAAATTTAGAGTGATCCTGAAGTCCAAGAAAATCAATCCTTTAATTATGCGCAAATCAAGAATTCTAGGTGCTATCTTGTAGACTTTTCATTCTATCCTGTATTTGATTGGCCTCTTACTTTATATCTGATTCAATCTTGCTGTTTCACGTTCCTAGGGGAAGAAAAAATATCTATCTGAATTCCTCACAAAACAAACTGTCTCCACTGAATCTCCAATTGTGGCTTCTTCTGAAACATGATCACTCAGTGTGAAATACTGTATTTGTTAATTTCAGCTCTGTAACAACAGTAGCGCATCTCCAAGAACTGTTGAACGAGTGGGAGATCCAGTGCTTGGTGCTGGTGAGCCTCTCCCTGCAAGTCTTCCTCCTCTTCTCTGCCGGTTTCCGGAAGCGCCACGTCTCTCGAGTGCTCAGCGTGTCGTTGTGGCTCGCCTACCTGTCGGCTGACTCCAGAGCGGTCTTCCGTCCTCGGCCACCTCACGATCCACACCAGCGAGGACAACCCACGTCACCAGCTGCTGCTCTTCTGGGCGCCCTTCCTGTTGCTCCACCTCGGCGGGCAAGATACCATCACCGCCTTCTCCATGGAGGACTGCGCACTGTGGAAGCGGCACCTGCTAAACCTGACAACCCAGCTGTCCATGGCCATCTACGTTGTGGGCAAGCAGTGGCGATGGGACAAGAAGCTTGTGGCTCCCATGGTACTCATGTTTATCTCTGGGACGACCAAATATGCAGAGAGGATATGGGCACTCAAGATAGCTGACTCATGGGAACCCCGTATAAGAACTTTTGGCTTAGAGATACACACCATGAATGAAGAGTTGGCGTCAATGTTTTCATCGGGAGGGGAAGATGTCGATTCCGGGCGCATCGTGGAGGTTGCTATGGGTATCGCTGCATTCCAGGAAAGCATCGGGTTTTTAATGGACGTGACACCTAAAAGGTATACCGTGGAGCTAATTACAGCCAGATGAAGGAAACGATCGCGAAGGTTGTCAAGGGATTTACATCTTCAGACAATGGAGCTGATTTGGCGTACAAGTTGTCTGAGATCCGTCTCTCGTTGATCTATGACCACCTGTACACAAAGTTTGGGATCCTCAAGCTCAAGGGATTGTTCCTATACCGGCTCACCGCTCTTGCCATAACCTCTACGGCTCTCGCTTTCTTTGTTGTAGCCAGCAAGGGAAGTAGCTACAGTGGAGTTGATGTCTGGATATCTTACGCGTTGCTTGTGGGCGCCATGGTGTTAGAGATATCCTCTATGTTGATGTGGCTCATGTCATCATATTGGGCATACATGACTGCCTTCTCGCATCTACGAGACCGTCGTCGGAGCAAAGCCTCCCGATGTGTCGGTAGAATATTGCTGCGCACCGTCAAGACTCAAGCGTCTCCGTCCCGTCCAGAAAGAAGATTGGAGTGGTCAGGGAAGATGCAGCAGTATAGCCTAATGGATGACTGCATCCAGGCAATTGCACAACCTGTCAACCGGTGGCTACCACAGATGATGAAGCAAGGCTACACCGCCAAACATGCCGTCGTCTCTCCAGATGTAAAGAAGGTGCTGCTTCATGAACTCTGCAAAATAGCCACCAGTCCGGATAGTATAGAGAAGTTGGCATTCAGCAGCAGCTTCCGTGGAGAGTGGGCTGCTGCTTGGGCGGCTTCTGGAGCTGGGACTGGAAGCAGTGCAGCTCAACAGGCCCTGGTGGCCAGCAACATCCAAGATACGGAGCTTGTGTCGAGTGTCTTGTTTTGGCACCTCGTGAACGAGATATGCTTTATCATGTCCGACAAAAAAGACACGCCTGACTGCATGTTCAGAACCTGCAGCCAGCAACTGTCCAACTACGTAATGTATCTTGTCGCCGAGTGCAAGGTGATGCTTGATAGCGACGGACACAACACTCTCCAGCAATTCCGAAATGTGTCGAGCCAGAAAATTCATCAAGGAAGCGGCGCCGCCGGCAATAATAAGAGGGAGGGGTTGGTGCTGAGCATCCTAGACCCTGTATCTTGTGCCCCTTTTGTATCTGAACATGAGATAGCTGGCAGTTTGATCATGGTGTTGGACAAGTTGCTTACACCTGAATCTGAAATACCAGCAGCTCACCGGTGGGAGCTGATTGCCATGGTATGGGTGGAGATGATTTGCTACACTGCAACGCGACTGTGGTTCTGCCTTCCATGCCAAGCAACTAAGCTCCGGCGGGGAGTTCCTCACTCATGTCAATCTCCTTGTCTTTCTTCTACACACACATTAACTCTTTTTTTCGGATCAATATTCTCGTCGGCTTGACGTGCACATCGATGGACTAAACCGTTGGTCTCCCGTCCAATGTAATACAGGATCCACAGACTTTGGGCGCAGCCGTCAGGAGATGGTTTCACGTTTTATCTTGAACGGGCTGGATGACGATCCAGTGATACGATTTTTGATTGAGTCATGTAGGGCACGTTTGATGGCCTGCAGTTCTGGCGTTTGGATGCCTGCACGAGCTCCCGGGCCAGGCCAGCACGCCCATCAAAGCAGCCTCGGGCCAGGCCCGAGAGGCACGCTCAGATCGGCCGTGCCTCTGGAGCCAGGCTTCCGGGATGCGACCTCGAGGAACGCCGCGTGGGAGCTGCTGCGGGCGCCGGAGCGGTGGAGATGGCGCGCGGGCGAAAATTTCCCCTCACCGGTGCTATTTCGCCTACCTATTTAGTTCCTCCGCGCCGGGAACCAAATCCAAAACACCATTTCCCCCTTTCGAGCTCCATGGCGACGGCGAAGGCGGGAGGAATCCCTTCGTTCGAGCTCGTCCTCAGCAACTCTTCTCCTTGCAAGATGGCGGCACATGTCGACGGCGACAAGGATGGTGGGTGCAAAGAGGTGATGGATCTCATCGGCAACACCTGTGCCGCCAAGAAGATGGTGCTAGATCTCGTCGGCGGCAACTCTGCTCCTACGACTTCGACTGTAAGACCCTCTACGCCTTGTTCTTCTATGAGATTTGCGGTAGATTGAATAGTACTCTGTTTTTTGGGTTAGTTCTTTGTCTGAGTCCGGCCTAGTATCATCTTTTTTTTTGACATAATTGCTAGTTGTATGATTTCGTCGTGTTCGTCATCACTGTAGGACATCTTTGGCCTTTGCTCTCTGGATCCTGATCTCTATGCTCCGTCGGTTCGCCATGCTACTCTACCAGACATGAACGCAGCCCCTATTAGTTTTGCTCTTCCAGCGGATGAAACTGCCAAGCCACTGCCTGACTCCTATGACAATGGAGTCCCTCTTCGTTTTGTTCCCCGACCTCAAATGGTGTGGTCAGCTTCAATGTCCCTCTTTGTTCTGAATAGGGTTTGTGAGCTCGTCCGCAAGGGGATCCGTTTTGACAGAGGGTTCAAAGAGCACTACATTAACAGAGTGAGCATTGATGTTCTTGACTTCACTGGGATTACTGTAAGCACTACGCAGATCTACAACCATGCGGAAGTGGAGACAGAGGTGGATTAGGATCACTCGTCTGGACAAAGTTGAGGGGGTGATTTGCTGTGAGCATTCCTCAACCTTGATGATGGAGGACGATAAGTTGATTGCGCACACCACGGTAGATCATCTCGAACTCTTCATTTCTATTTCGTATGTTCAACAACCTTCACGAACTAACATTGTGACTCCTCAATTTTAGGTTCATCCGAAGGACGAGGAGCTGTTGAATAAGCCCATCACCAACTATGAGCAGATGAAGACTATCTACTCAATGACGAACATGCCAGTTCCTACTGTCTACAGTCCGGCGATTGTGATCCAGGCTTTGAACTACCTTGCCGATCACGAAGAAGAGCACTGCCTCTACGCGGATATGACAGACACGGAGAGGAGGTCCTAGTTGCGTGCCAACTGCCAGCAGCAGTACGCCATTGCCCCTTAGAGTAGATTTTGTTCCTGGTTTGTAATATTTTGGGAGGTGTTATATGTTAACCCCTGCATTGATGAACTTGAGATGAAGCACGACGAGTTCGTGCTTCACTCGTACTGCGAACTTTGCTATGATCCTGACGAACTAGACCCGCGGTGGGGCTAATTCTGCTCTAGTATGTCATTCTGAATTTGTGTGTGCTATGTTCACTTTGATTTTGTCTATTCCTTGTTCATTTCGTGATGGGTAACCTCGGTAAGAGGTAACCACATCATATCATTGCACGAAACCAAACAACAAGTACTTGCACCGTGCATAGCCGAAATGGATCTTTCCATACAACCAAACAGCAGGGCTCCTGCTTTACTCCTCGTGCAAGGAATGGACCATCGAGCAACCAAACGGCATGCATAACATGGTCTAGAGCCTGCATAAGCCAGACCATGCCCTCCACAGCCTGGTCTGGCGGGGCGCGAGAGGAGCTGCAGGCTACCAAACGCGCCCGTAATCTTGTTAGCCATGGTTGATTTGGGTAGTACCCGCGGCCACAGTCATATGCATGCATGGTTGTTGGCAGATGGAGTCCAAGTTACGGACAACTCTGAGGCGGAAAAGCCGACGATCGTCTCCTTATTCCTCCTAATGCCATCTATGTATGTGCTCCGCGCAAGAGCGCATGGTGTCAATAGCGCCATTAATCAGGCATCCCAAATGCACAAGAAACTAGCTGGACGTTCACAAGTATATCCTGCTATGCGCACTACCTTCTTATTATTGAAGAGGCAAAGCTTCTGCCCGTTTCAAAAACAAAACAAAAAATCATGACATGTGGTTTCCATGCCATTTACAAATTGAACAGGACCTAGAGCCTGCTAGGTAAGCCAATAATTAAGATCTTCTGTCCATGTCATATACTCAGATTATGCTGGTGAACTGATAAGCAACTATCGTTTTCGAGAGTTGGTCAACGAAAAGAAATAGGCAAATGCAAAACCTACTTTAGCGCAAACAACTTTGGAGTCCTTTCGAATGACAGGCGGTGGCAAAAAGGCTCCAAAAGAAAAACATCGGAAAGTGCTGCAGCTAACAAGATTGTGGGGGTCTTTTTATAGTTTACAAGTGAATTCTCACCCACAATGCTATCATAAAGGCAATAAAGAAGAATCCGGGAATTTAGTTGATGAAAAGTTGCAAGATCATTTATCCAGGGCCAAATAAAAAAGCTATCGCTTCACTAGTGGGGACCATACATATCAATGTGTTGAAAAAACCCAAACAAAATGATCCTACCTAAAGAGGACAAATATGAACGGACTAGGGTGTTGGTATATATAGTACAATAATGATGTCAATTATGATTTCCTCTATACTCTATGCATTTTGGGCTAAAGAAAAAACTATTATACTATAAAATCCTTCAAAGCAAAGTATAAGCACACAAAGAGGATATTAGAGATAGAAATGCAAGAAAAAAAGTTTAAGATCCTGATGGTTACTGTTAGTGCTGTAATAAAGAGGGATATGGTAACAATGTACACCATAAAATGCTCCCTATGAGTTAAAAATGAGCGGGTGATAATACAAAAGGCAAATATTTTCAGCTATACTTGCCTTGAATGAGTTGCAGTTGCTGAAAAATACGAGTATGTGACTCATTTGTAAATATGTGACGTATTTGACAGCCACAAGCGATACTTATATTACAAGCTACCCATTAATTTTATGGGCACTATTCCGGAGATCAATTCATGTTTAAAGAATTTCGTTGCACCCTGGGAATTGGAATTTTAATTATTTCTGCTAGTTTCTTTTGTTTTGATTGGAGTTGAACCAAACTGAGAATATTCAATTGCTAGCTATACTGCAGAGTAGCACCTCACAGGATCAGGGATGTTATGGCATATCAAATCATGGGTAGATTATGCACTCAACAACTTTATATTATTATATTCTTCCGATATGAAAAGCTTACAATCTACAGAAATAGATTCTAACTTACTGCCAACTGGAATGCATGGTACAACCTTGTTCACTTATTGTACCGTCTTCTTTGCAAAAAGATCACCAAGTGCTTGCTCAAGTGCTTCTGGTGTGTACTTGATATATTTCGATGGGTTATGGCTGTTCTCGACAAGAGGCCTGGATGACAAATAAAAGAAAACGTCAAATCGATAATATGGTACGAATTAATAAGTTGGAGAAACTTTCACTACGCTTTGCGTTTAGTAATGATGAAACTTGTCACTCTGTGCTTTTTGTTTTTCAACGGAACTGGGCAATGTGTACAAGTAGTAACCATATTTAGGAAGATGTGAAGAGGATATAAATTCACATGATACTTCTGTTCGAAGAAATGTACTACATGGATTTTATGATCAAGCAACTCCTTTTTTTCCCAGAAAATTTCTGAAAACTAGATCCAGATCCCAGAAGAGCCTGGATCTGCTAATACTGCTGAGCCAAGTATTATCCATAAGCCCACCTAGCACGGCAACTGGTGAGGTGTTTTTTCTACAAAGCAAATAATGATGCCAGTGGTGCTGACCCATGCAATGACCATTCACAAAGTAAGTCCAGAATGCTTATGATATTCACTTGATATAAATTGCAATCCATCAGTAAAGACTGGAAGTTATGCAAAACAATGGTGAACTCATTTCACTACCACTTAATAAAAATGTCATGAACCTCTCAGAAAGGAATGGGAAAAACAACATTTGCCAGCTGCTATTCGAAAGTTCGCACCTAAGAATCTAGTAACCTCATTAATGATTAGGCTGAGAAATCTAATAACACATTGCGGCGAAAACAAAGTAGAAGATAACCAAGATGGGGGAAATACCCAAATCGCTTCACGAAAGATCTATAAGCAGGTGACACAATTTCGGCCACCGCAAGGATAACATTATCTCGTAACTCCCTATCAGGAATAGCCCAGTTAATCTGTGTTTGACAAACCTCTTCGAATTGCTTGTTGAAAGACCTGAATCTGATAATATTTGGAAGAAACACCATAAGATATAGCAAGAACACCATAAACAAAGTATAGTATAGAGCACACTGAAAACTTCGGTCTAACCTTCCCTTGATCACAGATGAGGAGGTTGTGCCGCTATGAGATCCAATATTTCCAATACTTCCTAGAGTAACTTCTGTCGTAGAACCTACTGATGAAGTTAGACCTTGAGCTGAGAGACACTCCAATACCTACAGTTTGAAACGGTAAGCAAACATGTTCATGTAACTTCACAAGATGTGGGCATGCATTGTGTTCCCAAGTTTGAGTTTTTGATCATCAGACCTTTGCCCAAGCAACTCTTTTGTACTGAGTAGCATTTTGCTGCACAATCCTTCGGCGTCTTTGAACCCAATCATCACCAAATAAATCCTTGACTTCTGAACTGAGAACAAGAAAATGATTATTCCATCCAATACAATGAGATCTCAATTGCTTACTTCTCTCTCATTGTAAGTTTTTTATATATACCTGCGGATAGACCTGACAATATAGCTGATGTTATTCATTAAGAAAATATTTCCCAGAGCAAGATCCTTGTATTGCTTTGCTTTTACATCTAAATTGGTCTCTAGAGCATGTACAACGCCAGTGATTTCAGAGACCAGCCCAGAATTTGTTCCGCCTCCATTGCTTGATTCTTGAAAGATCAGCTCGAGAGATGACCGATAGCTGCATCAATTTCATATATGTTTTAAAAAGGAATATTTTTGCATCGTAATGGACTGCATTGTAATGAAGTTATGAAGGTCATGTTGAAGTTATATATTCAATACAGCATTTTTCACTCACTCAAAAAGAAATTTGATATAGTTTGTAACATAGCTGGTCATAGGATGCACATCCCCATCAGGAGTCGTACTCTTAGGCGACTCCTTCGCAATATTTTCTTTGAAGTCACCGAGAGTCTTTTTTGTTGCTCCTGCTAAACATTTGACCAAACTAATTGCAGATTTCCGGTTTTCAGAGCATTCATCTCCCGCAAAGACTGCATCAACCTAACAATAGCCAGCAAATCAAATACACATTGAAAAATCAAATAGCATGCAAATGCTGCAGCACCACACACATGTGCACATATGATATATAGAAATAGGGGTATATGCATTAACAAACCCGCAAATTTAAGTGTCACTTTTCTTTCCTCAAGTACATTGACAAAAACTGTGTAGTGTCAGAGGCTAAGCTTCAGTGAATGTACCATGCTAGACAGCTAAAGCTAGAAACTAGCAAGGAGAGATTTATTCCATATATCTTTCCAGTTTATTGAAACAAGAATAAAAACTGATAACATTCGAAAAATCTTAGTCATTACGTAGTGAAACTGTAAAACAATTGTGCGATATGAAAACTTTGCAGGAGATACTATCATTTTTCATGGCCTAGTCATCAAAATTAATTGCAAGTGCCAGGGGAAAAACATTAATAACAAGTTAAATTCATTGCAGATAGTATATACAGATTTAATTGAAGAAATAAGGGCATGCATATATAAACCAAGGTCGCGGTATTTGCTCATTTTGATGGTACCTGCAGTCTCACAATTTTATGTTGTCTGCCAATCTAAACCTATGTGACTATGTGTATCTCAATATTGTGTACGTCCAATTCATCATATGGATTGGTTTGAAAACGGTAATTTTGTAAATTAACACAGGTCGTTGGTGTGTATTAGAGCCTTCATTTTCTTTGTAAAGGTCTGACTCCAAAACTGTAAGACAAATAAAGGGTGTGTGGTCAAGAGGACAGTCTCAACTAGTGCAAAAAAATCAACATATATCAGATGCAATGCGCTTAACACGCATCATGGATTGTTTTCGGAAATAGATGCACAATACAAGAATTCGGTTAGGGAACAGCATAGTCTAGGTATGTGGTACAAATAGTGTCATTCACAGCATTTCGTGCAATAGATAAATGGACTACCAGTGGCTGCACATATGTAGTAGAAAGTTCACCTCAGACTGAATTTCCAATGTTGCCTCAAACATATTTAGCAGTAAAAATAATTTCTCTGGTAATGATTTGGATTTAGCAATAGCCTGTCCAAAGCTGAGTAGAGTCAAGAGGCTTTTGGACGTGACTGCAGCGAAGCAATGGTCTTTCAATCCAAGTGTTCCTTCAAAAATCTGATCACACAGCACACGTTCGCTAGCAAAAAGCAACTTTACCTGTTCAACAAATAGCCAACTATTATTGACAAGCATCATTTACAGTTCAAACCTTATGTGGTCAAAATTCAAGAGCGTCACCGCAATCTGCAAACACTGGATCCACTGCGCAATTTTAGCGTCTAGGCTCTCAACCTGGGCAGCCTGTACTTCTTCTGCGGTAACATATTCAACTCCCAACTGCTTAAGGGTCAGTTCCAAAGTTGAGCTACGAATATCTCTGGATGAATGAAGCGAAATGTTATGAGTACACAAATCTTGAAATATCGTAGGTAATAATATACTGCAGGTTTGTCAGACAATTTGGAACTTTTATGAGCTTGCACCTGTATATTTTCAGCAACTGTTTATGGCGACCAAGTGCAACTGATTTCTGAACCAACTTTGAGAGCAGAGGCATGTAACGGGGATCAACAAGAGTAGGAAGGGCACCCGGATCTTCAGACGATGAATGGCTTGGAAGACAGTTGAAAAGAAGCTCGAGCTCTACAGGTTTGCTGTAACCAAACGTTGAAAAAACAGCAGGAATAGTTTCCCATCAGATCATCTATAAGCATGTGAACAAGTATTGAGATAAGCAAATGGAGAACTGGACCTACCTGCATTTGGACAGCAGCCTACTGAACTCGTTCTCCAGCTCAACGGCTGCTTTGGGGAGCAGTTCTTCGACACGTCTGAGCACGTCGTCACCAGCTTTGCAGCTAATCTTCGAAGTGAAGAAGTCCTCGGCGCCTTTCAGCTTGTCGACCGCGTCCAGAAAGGCGCTGATGCCCTTGCTCGGACCGGCCAATATCACGGACTCTGCCTGCACAAACAAAACTCCATGAAACTTAAGCACGATCTAACAACATTACAGTATCACGGATTCTGCCTGTACAAATGAAGTTCGATGAAACGTTAGCATGATCTAACAACATGAAACTTAGCATGATCTAACAACATTACAGTATCACGGATTCTGCCTGTACAAATGAAGTTCGATGAAACGTTAGCATGATCTAACAACATGACAAATTGGCGATGACAATACACTCATTTCGATAAAAGCTCCCCAATTCTACTGTCAAGGTATGTGAGGCTATAAGCTATTTATCGTGACGACCCATACAAAAGCAGCACCATCTGTGAAAATCATCCACCAAATGTTGGACGGCAACCGACCTAATTATAGGACCAGATCCTAGAGACAAGGCCATGACATCGCCAATTGCAGCAGTTCTAACCCTTCAACACTCCGAGCTCAATGCTACACTATATTCACATCAATCCCACCGACGAATCGAAAAAACAGGCCGAACTGCAGAATCGGGTAAGCACCACGCCGGCGGCGCGGAGAAATACAGACCTAGGGCCGAGCAATTCAAGGCGGAGGATCTCTCAACTCCCACCTCGCGAGGAATTGCCGCGCTGGAATGGAGGGCATACGCCACCCGCACCGCGCCGTGCCATTGCGGGGAACGCTGCCGCCGGCCACCACGCCGGAGGTTTGCGAGAAGGCTCGCTAGGTGGGGATCCGACTGGCCCACGACGACAAGGCCTTTGCGGCGGGCAGCATTGGGCTCACACCTGGGCCTCGAGCCTGTTACTGGGCCTGAGAAAAACTCGGTGGCGAACCGATCAACGGTGACGACTAGGATTACGCATTGCTCTGGACTAGAAGCGGACACGCAGACGAGAAAGCGTCGCCATTGCCGCCGCCGGCGCAGCCGCGTAGGAAGACGACGAGCAGCAGAACCAAGCTAGGCAGAGATGCATACGAACGTACATACCTCGCGGACGAGGTCGAACTGGCGCACGATGTCCTGGACCGCCCGGAGACTCTTGGCGACGTTGTCGTGGACCACGCTCGCGCTCCACGTCCTCTCCTGCGATCAGCACAACCAGACACCGAGCAGGTGAGCAAGCCGCAAATTGGTTCGCGCCCGCGAGGAAGATGAGTTACGGCGTACCTGGGCGGGGAGGACGGCGTCGTCGACGGCGGCCATGCGTCCCTCGACGGAGGCAACGGCGGCGGCCGACTCCTCGCGCACGGCCTCGCTACTCCGCATCGCCTCCCGCAGCTGGCTCGCCTTCGCCCGCAGCAGCGCCGCTTCCGCCGCCGCCGCTCGGTCCATGACGACGTACCTGTCTGCTCTGCGCTTGATCGAAGTCGACCAAGAAACCAGAGGAAAAAAGAGAGGATTTTTTTTTGTTCTGTTTTATCTCGCGCGTTGTCTTCCTTGGATTTCTTCTTATCTCTTGCTTGCTAGGTTCAAAAGAAATATTTGGAATAACAGATTATCTTTTTGGTGGGTCGTTTTCCTATGAAAAACCAAAGCAAACCACGCGTAGAGGCTTGCTTCTCCTAGTAACCAACAGTATATGTATATCATCTTTAAGAACAATTATCACAAAATCACCGCAATTAAAAATATAATTAAGAAAAACTCGAGGAAACCTTCACACAGATAGCAACAATTAAAAAGGGGAGAGAATGCGTCTACGGGTTTGGGTTTAAGAAACAGCTCAATGTTTACCATTGTTTCCGAGCTAGCTATCATAAGGATGCCGTTCATCCGTTTTAGTTACTTTCCTTCAATGGAAACTTCTGGCACGCCCAGAAGATAGCTGTTTCTAGTAGGAGTACATCTGAACATTGACCTTTTTTTCTCTCTCTTGGACAGTGCAGAAATCGGCACATCTTACACGAAACAGACACGCATATTTGGGCAAACATTCAGTACTTTCCTGCAGCCCAGCTCCATCAAAACAGCCTTGACGAGATGATGTTAACAGAATAATAAATTGCATCCATATAACCACGAAGCTGAATTAGCTTTCATAATAAATAAAAACCTTCCCAAGTAGTACTCAAATTGTCTGTGCCGCGTTGCCTCCGCTGCAAGGGTCCTGAATTCATAATACGGCTTTTGCTTCTGGTGACAAAGAAAGGACAACACAGATCCTTCTGAACAAGTCGTGGAAGAACATTTCAGACTCGATTGGTAGGCTCTCACCAACACCAAATACAGTTCTGGGTTGCATATGTGCCTAAAAGTCAAAAAACAAGATGAAGGACAGCAGAACAAATCACATCAGCTATACTCATCACTGCGGTCTCTGGTCAGCTAGCTCTTAATATTCAGAACTGAGGTTGCCACTGATCACCGTGGTCAGCAGATGATGCGAACAGGACAATTATTATTAACATAATAACGGAGCTGAATTAGCTTCCATGTAAGAACCTTTGTTTGACGAGCTGTTGACGCGTTGCTTCCACTGCACGGGTCCTGAACCAGTCGTGGAAGAAGGTTCCAGACTCGTCAGCAAGCTCGTCAAGTAAAAATAACAAAGAAGAGCCAAAAAAATACTACTCATCGATGTGGTCAACTCTTTATTGTAAGATTCAGAACCGAACCACCAGCGTCACCGTGGCCAACTCCAGTGTTCAGGTACAGAACTACATTCAGAACACGCTGGACAGCCGCGCGCGCTGCGGCTGGTACTGACTGATTGAGCCAACAAGAATTACAGCATACCCCCAAAAAATGGTACTACAAGACACAATTTCAGCACACCCAAATAGCACCTACTCTGATAAACAAAACATAACTGACAACTGCTACGCTCTATACAAACCATGCACCGAAAGGAGGGCCGGTGCAGTTTTTTTAGCCGCGTGGACAAACCCGCGGGGCTCCGATTTACAGAAATACCGTCGCGTACTCGCTGCCGAGGCGAAGCGGTCAAGCACGTTCTTGTTTGCCTTCGAATAGATTGCCGAGGAACATCTCGAGCTGCTCAGGCGTGTGCTTGACGTACTTTCCAGGGGCTTTGCTGTTCTCGATGAGAGGTCTGCAATTTGGGAAAGCAATATTATAAGCGTCATAAACAAGACATTAACTAGAGCATCCATGTTCATCGACCAAAAAAATAAAGGTTATACTAAACGAGATTAAACATGTTGGGAAAAGGTGAGGAGCCAGCCCATGAAAAAATAATGTGTTGTTACATCGCACCACAGATAAACATAAACTCAAGATGACACAAGGGCTCAGGAATCAGGATTCAGGTCTAAGTGTCTAATCAGCACGAAAAGACAATAAGTGTGCATCCTAACTGGCTGCCAAGTGCATCAGGGTACAGGAACAAACGAACTGGCTTTCTAATGCTGATATAATGGTAGAATTCACAAACAAATAATAATATTACCATCAGAAAATAGCATATACAAATTGTAGCACCGGGAGGTTTAAGATGATGCCACCAGGGTTCAAATCAAAAGCATGGAAATAAGAAAGATTGTGTATGTGTTATTATGATTCTTAGGTCCGGGTTCATACATTAAAATAAATTGTTTACGAGTATGAGGTGTTAGTGTCAAGAAAAATACCCAAAACGCTTTTGGAAAGATCTGTATGCGGGCAACAGAATTTCTGCAACCGCGAGTCTTAATGACTCGCGCAACTCTGAGTCTGGGACAGACCAGCCACACTGCTTTTGATAAATCTCTTCGAATAAAACATTGAAAGACCTGAATCTGATAGCATCACAAGGAAAAACAATGTTTCAGAATGGAATAATAGACCATGACGATAATAAAGCATACTGATATAGTTGGTGCATATGAGCAAACCTCTCTTTCACAGCTGTTCTTGAAGCTCCACTGCTATTGCCACCTTCGCTTCCTACTTGACCACTACCTCCTGATGAAGTCAAACCTTGACCAGAAAGGCATTGCAACAGCTACAACATTGCAACAAACTAAAATAAGTCAATCCAAATTGATATTTTACTGCTTCAACATTTCTATTATTTGCGACTTAAAAAAATCCACTTTCTAAACAATATTATATCACACTTTACATGTAACAGTTAAAGCGGTCAGCAAAGCAATGTCCACAGATTAGCGATACACTCAAGTCATAAAGTTTTCCTTCTGAACAATATCACTAGTTCACTACTCCGTGAAAAAAAATCCTACATCACTACAGAATCCTATACACAATCATATCTCAGCAACAAAAATTAAGGCACAGTGAAACAGATATGGTGAATCCCATTTCCCGTGCTACGAGTTGCATCAATGTTAATGTGTTCCAGTCATCAAATTATTTCTGGATTCCTCCCATCTATTCATTATTGGTAGTTTGGTGCACACATATTTATATTCGACGGTGTTTCCACTGGCGTTCTTAGTGAGAAATACATATTTATGACGTTAAAAAGCTTCAATAAGATGGCATCAGATGTAAGAGAATTGGCACATATGAGTTCTAATCAAATATTTCCGGCCAACAGACCTTTGTCCAAGCAACCCTTCTATACTGATTTGCATTTTGCTGTACAATCCTTCGATGCCTTTGAATCCAGTCATCGCCCAATAGATCCTTAGCTTCTGATCTGAAAGAAAGGACTTAGAGCATTATAGTAAATGCCAACTATGCTGAACCCAAACACACTAACTTATTGTGAGCTTGTTTGTACTTCATAAACAACATACCTGCGAACAGATTTAACAATATAATGAATGTTATTCATTAGAAATATGTGCATCAATGCAGGATCCTTGTATTGTTTTGCTTTTGCATCCAAATTATTCTGTAAAGCTTGCATGATACTCATGGTTACTGATGCCAGCTCAGAACCTGTTCCATCTTCCCTTTTGAATTCCTGGAAGAGCTGTTTGAGAGTTGATTGATAGCTGCACAAAAAGCAATAGCAGATTAGTGTCATTATTTATTTACATTATTCATTTATCTGGTCAAACTGCAGAAAGTAGCGACATTTTGAAACATAACATGGAGAGGCAAGCATACTAGTTAGAACAACACAGCCTGAGGGGTCTTTTAATAGGTAAAACATTGGAATTTTGTTAACGGGCCTTTAAAAGGAAAAGGTACAAATGACGTTCACCTACAACTGCAAGCGGTATGATATATCTGTTTTGATCTCAAAAGCAGTTGGAAAAAATAAGAATCTGGGTCTTTGTGATTTAGATGGCTATCCAAACGGTCCAAATATAATAGCAGTCAGGTGCATAACACAAATATCAAAATAACCGAATGGATAAATTTAAACAAAGAACACATGAAAGTACGACCATACACTATGCAATCACCAAAAAAAATTGAAAGTGCGGATGATTGGGCACTTACTCAAATAAGAACTTAACATAATTAATCACGTAGCTCGTCAAAGGATGAACTGTTCCATCAGTATGAATATTCTTTGTTGCATCCTTTTCGACAGCTTCTTCGAAATCACTGAAAGTCTTCTGTGCAGTTTGTGCTAAACATTTTGTCAAACTGAGTGCAGAGTCACGCATTTGAGAGCATGATTCTCCAACAAAGATGGTGTCAATCTGCACATTCAATTGAAAAGATGAACCTTTTAGTTATTTCTTACCAGCGATAAGAGAGCCTGAAGTACCATGCCGTGGTGAAAACATATTGTATGAATTAAACGTGAACTCAACAACAGATGGCTCAACACGTCAATGATGGAAGTATGGTATCAAACTGTGACACATGCTTGTATAGCTGCAGCTGGAAAATTTTGTTTTCTTAAACATATGCAAGATTTAATAATCGCTCAATTGTCACCGGCTAAAGCAAACCAAGAAATGTTTTTGCGCAGCTTAAGGGGTAAAGCATTTGTGCAACCGCAAACAGATATTAACTATATCGCACCAATTTTTATCATTATACACATAAGTGCATTGGTTGGCAGTAAAAGAGGTATGGTCTGGAAAAAAATGTACCTCCGTTTGAAGTTCGCACATTATCTCATACATGTCTAGCAGAACAAAGAGTTTCTCAGGTGATCTTTTACTCATAGCAATTGCCTCACCAAAGCTCAATAGAGTAGCCAAGCTGTTCTTGGTTATTGCGGAAAAGCATTTATCCCTCAAAGATTGGCTGCATTCAAAAACTTGGTCACAGAGCTGGCGCTCCCCTGCAAAAAGAAGTTTCACCTGTTTCAAGCAGAATGTGTCACCAGAGGGATATTATGGTCCATTATTAAGTCTGAGAAAGATCCTTACAGCAATTCTCATGAAATGAATCCAGTTCCCTATTTTAGACTCCAAAATTTCCCAAGGCATTTTCTGCACTTCATCTTTACTCAGTTTCTCGACACCCAAGTTCTTCAAACTTGACTCTAAAGCCGAAGCACGAGCTTCGCTGCACGGGAAAGGAGACTGTATTTTAGCAAGTCACTCTAAACGGTAGAGCTGCAACTGCATTGGGGTCAGTTAGCACACAGGATAATGGACAAGAAAGACTCAGTCTTGCTGCAGGAGCCACGCAGTTTCAGTAATGCATATAGTTTTATTTTACGGTTTTTTCTTTCTGGCTGGGCACTGATAATAGTGTAGTCATCCCAAACTAGATTCTTTTTTAAACCTTAGTTATGGGTTTTAAATATGGCAAAAAAAAAATTGATGTACTTAGTCATGCCAAACTAATTTTTTTTAAACCTTAGTTATGGGTTTTAAATATGGCAAAATAATTAATTAATGTGCTCAAATTGGCAAAAATAAATACTAAATGAAGATAATATTGACACTAGATGCCTAGCTCGCTCTCGACGGTAGAACTGCAACTGCATAGGGGTCACTGGTCGGTTAGCGCACAGGATAATGGAAAACAAGAAAGGCTCAGTCTTGCTGCAGGAGCCACGCAGTTTCAGTAATGCATATAGTTTTATTTTACGGGGTTTTCTTTCTGGCTGGGCACTGGTAATAGTGGAGTCATCCCAAACTAGATTCTTTTTTTAAACCTTATAGTAATGGGTTTTAAATATGCAAAATAATTAATTAATGTACTTAGTCATGCCAAACTAGATTCTTTTAAAACCTTAGATATGGTTTTAAAATATGGCAAAATAATTAATATTTGTACTCAAATTGGCAAAAATACATTACTAAATGAAGATAATATTGACACTAGATGCCTAGCTAGCTCTGCTTACCTGTATATTTCTTGTTTCTAAGTTCAACATAGAGGAACAAACGCATGAACAAGAAAGGTGAATTATAACCAGTCTAGCTCTGCTTACCTGTATATTTCTGCACATTGCTGTTGGCATCCAGCTTGAACCAATTGTTGTGCTAATTTAGCAAGCAAAGGAACAAACTTGGGCTCAATAAGAGCAGGAGGGCTGTATACGGCAGCCTCCTGGCCATCGGATTGTGGGTGTTTCCCACCTTCAGCCCGAGACTCGGCTGATGGCCGAAGCGTGCTCGGAAGGCAGTCGAAAAGACGATCAGGCTCCATAGGTTTGCTGGATCACAATGCAAGAGTCAGATATTGTCGAGACAAAAAAAGACAATTTAACTCGATAATGAATGAGACACACACCTGCGCTGAGAACATTGATTCTGGAATTCGCCCTCCATCTTCACGAGGGCCTTAGAAAGGAGGGCATTCACATGGCTGAGCACCCGGTCGCTGCTACTATAACTCCTGTTCGAGCTAAAGAACCGCTCGATGCTCCGCAACCGATCGACCGCGTCTAGGAAACTTTGGAGATTCTCATGAGGACCTTTCTGGATTTCACGCTCTGCCTGTCACACAGATGTCAACAATTCAAGTCGTGCCTAGCTTGCTCTCGAACAAGCAATGCATCACCAATAAAAAGTAGATGGTTCTTTCTTATGACTTGTTTCATTGAGGAGCTCGAGTTTTTCATCAAAAAGAAAATCCACGTTCCCTACTAATATTAGTTACCAGAAGGCATGTTATGATTGACCCGTGACACTCACCAAACTTAAAGCTTGCACATACAGATGTCAACAATTCTAGTCGTGTTCCAGCTTGCTTCCAAAAAAGCAATACATTACCAAAAAAAGATAGCTTCTTTTTACTTTTGAATGGCTTAATTAAGGAGCTTCAGTTTTCCATCAAAAGGAACATCCACGTCCAGTGGTACTTTTAGTTACTGCTAGAAGGTATACTATGGCTGACCCTCGTCCCTCGACACTCAGCAAACTTAAAGCTTGCACTCAATAGCTTGATATGTCACAAAAGTCAGGGTCATTGTGCTTTATTTCTAGAAAATAGCCCGGGACGCTGAACAGAAGAGACTGATCACACGAGACACTAAACGATGCCTGCAATGATCTTAGTTACCAGAAGCTATAATCACCATTCGGAAAAAATATGCTATAATTGGTTGGTAATTACACTAGCAGCAAGCCTAAGCTTGCAATTAACACCTTGAGATGTACTAGTACAGAAGAATGAACGAACCAATCACACCAGACACTAAACGTTCCTTACACTCGTCAGCTACGGCCTGGGCTACAGTCCCAACAACCGCGATGGGATCCGAAACAGTGTGTTCAGAGCTTGCACGCGACAGCTAACCAAAGGAATGGAGGTGCGGGAGATGATTAGATTACCTCCCGTGTCCTGTCGAACTGTGTGAGGATGACGTCGGCGGATCGCAGTGTGCGGTCGATGTTCTCGTGGGCGGTGCGGACGGCGTGGGTGCGGAGCTGGATGGGGCGCATGGCGGCGTCGAGCGCGGAGAGGCGGCTGTCGAAGGAGCCGAGGATGGCGACGACGGCGTCCGTGGACGCCTGGCTCCGCCCCAGCGAGTCCCGCAGCAGCGCCGCCCGCTGCGCCAGGCTCTCCATCCCCGCCGCCCGCTGATAGCTGAGCTCAGAGGGGATGCTTCCGGTATGGGGGAGTAGGGGATCTGGGGGAGGGATCCGGGGCGGTGGGTTTGGCTGCGGAGGTGGTGGGTGGAGGACGGACGGGGGACCCACGGCGGGGTGGGGCGGGGTGGCTGGCGGAGGAAGCGAAGCGGGGGCGAGAGGGAAAGGGGAGGCAGCCAGGCAGGTGAGAGGGAATGATTGCCAGGGCGGGCGGGCAAGGAAAGCGAGGAGACGGCGGCAGAGAGGCAGCGGAGCGGAACTGTCGCCCGCGTGCGTGCGTTAGTTGCGTGGGCTGCTGCTGGTTTGGACCGGTTGCCGTGGCGGTACACGGAACAAGGAGGACGGCGTCTCTGAGTCTCTCCCACCAATTCAATCGAATAAACACATGTTCATATTCGCAACAGTTACAGACTCCGCCTGCTTTCTTTGGATACATTTATCTAAAATTTACTAAGTAAATCGTATAACTAGGAATCACGATAAAATTTCTCTATGTAGAACATCTTATTCATGATATCAACCTTTGCAACAAGATTTCTACCAAGCAAAGAGACTACAATTGAACCGGAGCAACGATGTTGCCGTTCGTTCATCATTTGGGCCGTTTTTCTCTTAGGGAAGAAGCATGCTTTCTTTCAATTAAAAAAGCAAGTTTTCGTTACCTCTGGCATGTTTGAACATGCTGCTACTTGGAAGAAATTCATGTACAGCGGGCTTATTAGCCTCCGCATAGGTGTTTTGTGTTACCTAAATACATCCTTTTTGGGTTTTGTTGGGAGGGCTGCAAATGAAGCAGCGCATCTGTATGCTAAGAAAGCTAGTGATATTAGACGTAGATGTTTATGGCTTAATTATATCCCTCCTTTCCTTGCTGATACTCTTCAGTATGATTGTAATCTTCATTAGTGATCAATAAAGTTCTTTGAATTGCAAAAAAAATTAATACATGTGTGTCTAGTGCTAGAATGAGTCGGCGTGAACGAGCGGTGGAAGCCCTATAATTATCTCCTCACAAGGGGCATCTTTTGATCTCGATCCAGAACAGCCTTAGGATGCACACGGGTTCTTCTTCTTGGTGACGATTTCTGGTAATGAACTTGGCATTTTTTGGTAGACATCGGCGTGAAAAGATGACATGTGATTGCTTGCACCAACGCTCTCAAGTCTCAACAAGGAAAATGGGAAGGCCACCAAAGAGAGGGGGAGTGTGTGCGCATGTGCATCTATATGGGTGAGTGTATGTACATGTACGTATGTGAGCGTCTACGTTACAACATTTGTACCGTGTTTCAGGAAAAAAAAAAGGATGAAAGTAATTGTGTAAATCATACAGGAGCTCGGAAAGCATGGGATGAGTTGGAGATTTTACGATGATTCTAACTTTCCCTGTTGCAGTACAGAAACGACCTTAACTAGCAAAGGAAAATCAATGCATGGGAGACGTACTAGACGAAAAACGTGTCGGCTATAATTATATATTAGCGTCATCAAACATGTCCCGCTTAAGAGGCGGATACCAATTGTGGCCTCTCGTGGGATTACGATAACGTAGATTCTGGTTTTGGACAATGTTATTGTCGGAACACGATGGATCCATGATAAACCCCCACCCCTGCACAAAAAAAGAAGAATGAATAATACATAGAGAAAGAATTGTGGTTCATGGCCATTATGGTGAAAACATTCCTCCTATCATGCACCTCGCTCCACGTAGAAAATGCATTTCGGCATGGCAAGTATCTCTTTTCGGTTTGGGATGTCGTGGTCCGAAGAGCCACAGGGAGGTGTTCGGAATCTGAAATGAAAAAAACATGGTCGAAATGTGTTTCACAAGTGATTTTGATTGCTTGTGTCAATTGAGAATAACAAAACTGCGTGTCGCGATCGAGTTGATTGCTTCGTTCTGATTGTCTAAACACTTACTCTATTTGTTTTCATGGATGGGAAACGGGATTCTTTGAACACTTAACCACGAAAGAACTACACAGTCGGTGTACTGTACTAGGAAAAAAAATGCCCAGCACGAGCTAGCAGACGAGCACGTGATGACACACGGTGTGCTTTCCGTGTCCACCATGCCACGCCAGGTTGGACCTTCTCGTGCAGATCGTATCTGGACTGTGTTTTTCCCTCGTGGAAGCTACGGCGAGGAAAGAAGAGCACGGCGCGGCACGCCATCGGCCAAGGTATCGACAGTTGGAGCCGGAGCAGGTGAGCGACGGACGGGTGAGGCAGGCAGGTGCTCCTTTTCGAAACGGTGTGCTGCCATCGGGTTGAGTGGTAAGAGCATCTCAAGTATCCCTCCGTATTAAAATATAAAACTTTCTATTACCTCCGATCCATATTAGTGGGCACAACTTTGTCTAGATACACATGTATCTAGTCTAAATACTTAACTAGATACATATGAATTTAGACAAAGCTATGCCCACTAATATGGATCGGAGGGAGTAACTTATTTTTTTGCATATGTTATGATTCGTACGTATATAGACATATTTTAGTGTTTTGATTCACTTATTTTAGAATAGTCTGTACAAAGTCAAAAAAAACCTTATATGTCTATACAGAGGGAGTAGTAGATACCGAATAACCCACTCAGCTCGAAAAATTCCTGCAGATATGTTGTTGGAGTCGGACACCAAAAACTACCACACCGGCACCGTAAGTCCGACTCGATCCAATTTCGGTCCTGTACCTCTAAATGAGCAATTAAATTTGGCGGTTTAACATGTTGAATCGGTTCAGAGCTGCGGGATATAGTGCTCGGATGGTTAGGGATGAAACTAGCTGAATGGAATGAGGAGATAACATCATTTTCTCCTGTCTGTGGGTCCCGGAATCGAACTCATACACTACAGCTAAGATGGTTACCGATTCAAAGACTTATGTGGTCTCATCGAACCGACTCCACAGTGTGGCCGGTCTAAATGGTTTCAGCCAGCATATTGTGCAGTGAGCGGCCACCCATTGTTTTTGGACTTTGTTTGTGTTAGTTCAGTCAATATGCAATTAAAAACAACAGCTAGTTAGGTGAAGAACTAACCGACTAAATAATAAAACACATTAACTTGATTGCCGACTGCTAGAGCTGCTCGGATGCATGGGACACAGAAATTTATCATATGCACGTACCACCGCAACATATCTATACTACTCTTAAAAGAGCAAACATGTTTAGCATAAATTAAATCACAACCGTTCAATATCTGATCAACGCTCCAGATCGCTCCAATGTTTGACAACTCAACACACGTTTTCAATTTCGTGTTAATTACGATTAGAATGCCACCATACCGTTTCATTTTTTTATTCTTCTCTTCCCGACCGAACCACCGTCCTCCCACAACCTTATTCGTGACCATCTATTCGTGCGTGACCGTCGAGACGGACGTCCTGCCTGCTGAAGGCGAGCCAGAGGAGGGGTTCTGCGGAGCACGGTGAGCAGCTGCGTTGATTGGCAGCTCGGGCAGCCGTAATCGGCAGAGCGGGATGAGCGTTTCTCCCACCTCCATTAGAAAAACAAGTGTGCGATGATCGGCAGAGTCGGCCGCGTCCTGTCCCGGGATGAGGTAGGCGGCACGGTGCGCGTCAAAGCCGTGGTCAGCAAGCGCGAGCTGAAAAAGATGGTGGCGGCCCACGGCTCCGGCACCGGCAGCGAGGTGGCGGCGGCATTGGGTGCGCAACGGCCGGCAGTCTCCTTCCGGGACAGGACGCGTCGATCTCGCCGCCGGCCGCTCCGACGGCGAGTTCCTCATCTATCTTGCCGACAGGTACGCATCCTCTACATGATCAAATTAATCTCACCAATCGAGCTACTTAGCCGACCGTCTATCCGTGCAGATCACCGTCGCTGAGGAGCAGGGAGAGGCTGAACAAAGTGTTCGTGGTGGACGAGATGAAGGCTTGGGTAGTGATGGAGGGGTACGACGAGGAGCTGGTGAAAGCTGAGGAGGTGGAGAAGAAGGCGAGAAGCTCAGGGAGAGGCTGACATTGGCGAAGGAGAAGGTCGCGAAAGCGCCGGCGGACAGCGGGTCGTTGCACACGGCGTTCAGTGAGTTCTTGAAGGATGTGAAGCTATCAAAGTGACCAAGCATAGAAGGTTTGCATCGATACCCTGTCAGAAAGTTGAAGTAAGAATAATCGTTTGTGATGTTACAGACTTACAGGAGGTGTTGATAGATATTAGTTATACTATACTGCTGTGTAGATTAGCTTCTTCAGCAATTAAGATCTCAAATGTTTTGGCATGGCTGGCCAAGTTCTGAACTCAAGCTGTGGAAACTGCAAACATTTCTCAGTTATGCTGTATCATAATTTACACTGCACCGATTCAGACTGAACCCAACTTCTTCGCCGACAGTACCAATCTGGTTCAGCCGGTTAAAGCTGCGTCCATATTCACTGCTACTACATCTTGGTTGATCAGACCTACAACTGCAAGCATCAGGGCTTCACAGGTTTTCAATGGCGCAAACGTAACCCATAGTCCCATACTCCTACATGTTACAATGTCAAAGCACACTATCAGGCTAAATTAGCTCATAGGGATCAGGCTAGCACTAGCGTTGTGTTATTCAGGTGCCTCTCTTTTACAGACACACTGTGTACAAGCAGTGCTGTTGAGTTTCAGCACAGGGAGAACAGTTTACCCTCATATCTGTAAAATATATGGAGTTCTAAATTACTCCCTCCGATCCATATTAGTGGGCATAGCTTTGTCTAAATTCATATGTATCTAGTTAAGTATTTAGACTAGATACATGTGTATCTAGACAAAGTTGTGCCCACTAATATGGATCGAAGGTAGTAATAAAGTTTATGTTAATTATGGAGTTTCAGCACAGGGTACACACATTTATCCTGGCCGGACAGTTCTGAAATCCCAAAGGTATCGTATGAGAAATGGCTTGCGAAGACGTGTCAATAATATTGCGTCGAGCCTTCTCAATAAGCTAATTACCCTGTCTTTTTTTAATTGATTTCGACCTAACATTTCTATAAGCATATACTCCATGGCACTGATCGAGTTTATTTGCAATGTTCAGATCTGACAAACATAGCTAGAAACTATTTTGTGGATGTATCCCGGCCGTAATGGTTTGCTCTATTGTTCCCAACACAATCCTGATAATGTACCTTTGTGCATGCTTTGTTGATTGAATCTGTCAAATTTATCTATTCAGCCCAAATGCTATGCTGACTGAATCAGAAAAATCTGACAAATTAAGACCATTATTGCATCTTGAAAATTGATCAAAAATTTTAAAAGAAAATGCAGTAGCAAATAGCGTATGGGAAAAATATAAGGTACCTCTTTAAAAGTGAAAAGGAAAAGCTTGACAAGAACTCGACATAGTTGTTATATCTTTCGGTAGTAAACCGATGTGAAAATTTGGCGGATGAAAACTCGAGTCTATTGAAATGTTAATGCAAACAAGATATAATTTGTGTCGAGAATCCGCCCAAGTAGCACGCCTTCACCGCCACGCCCGCACACCAGTTCTGTTGGTTTCCGCGTGAGGTGGTCTTTCCTACTTATACATAATCCAAAGACGTGCATGCCAACTAGTCATATAAAATTCACAAATTCAAATACGGGGAAGTGTACCATCAGCTCATACCAGCCGAAGATCCGTGAAGTCGAGTGTTGCCGGAAAGGAAGTAGGAGCAGAGCACGAGTCTTGGCTAGCAAAGACGGTGGCATAAGGGGGCTAAATAAGAAGTTGTTGCGAATTAAAATCGAATCATAACAAAAAATAATTTAACAATATAAATGTCAATGAAACCCATTCCACCATTTGGTAAGTCCAAGGCAAAACTCGTTATGCTTACCAAACGAAAAGTGTTACCACGCAATCGTTATCGTGTTCCTACAGTGCACTCAGCGTTGTTCCTACTAAATTTTGGACCGAGGGTGAGTTAAAGTAAATATAGTTATACTAAACTTTTACACTTTATTTATTATTAATCATATCATAGTTCTAATAAATATATGGGTATATACTATTTAGTTAGCATTGTTAGTTGTACAATATTTTTTCTAAAACATTTTTCTGTGATGAAGTTTCAATGTATATCATTAAATATATATCTAAGTTACGCAAGAAGTTATTTTTCCTTTGTGCGATATTACCCTTAAAAACTATCTTAGTTGTGAAAACAAAAAAGAAAACAAAGGCACATGCCTCTTTGATTCTTTTTACAATTGATGAATTGTACAATTATATATGGATATTATCGTGTGATTGCTTTTCTCTATTTTAAATATATTCCACAATATAAGACGTTTTGGAGAGTTATTTTAGCTCCCCAGAACGTCTTATATTGTGGGATAAAGGGAGTATATTGGTAGAGATTCCAAATGTTACATCCTTAACAAATATCTTAATAGAGGGGTGTAGTGTACTGTCATGTAAGAAAATATGTAGAAAATTCTAAAGTGTAAGTTGAATCGTCGGCATGACCAATTTTCCATCATGAATGTGCCTTATAGGTTACAATGGATTCGGTAAATAAGACCATAATATACTTGTTATTAACGTAGCATTGCATATTGTAAGCAAAGAAAAACATAAAGTAATATGGGTTCTACTACTTTTGCTGACATAAAGTTTAATTATTGTATATGCTCACCACAATGTGTATGTCATCACATGGTGTATACGAATGCTTGTGTTAGTTTCAAATAAGATGTTATGCATGAAATTAAACATTAGATGTATCTAGCAAAAAAAATATATATGACTTGTTGGCATCCATAGGACTGATGACCCACAAGTATAGGGCATCGCAACCGTTTTCGAGGGAAGTAAAACCCAAATTTATTGATTCGACACAAGGGGAGGCAAAGAATATTTATAAGCCTTAACAGATGAATTGTCAGTTCAGCTGCACCGGGGAATAAACTTGCTCGGTACAATTTATCAGTAGCAACAGTAATATAACAGTAGTAGTATAGAAATAACAGCAGTAGTGAAATAAAAACAGCAGTGGCGATTGAGGTAAACATCAGGATTAAAATACTGTAGGCATAGGGATGGATGAACGGGCGTTGCATGGATAACATAGCTCATATAATAGTCATAACGCAGGGCAATGGCAGGTAGATAATAATAATAAAGCATCCAAGTACTAGTCAACCCTAGGCATATGTTCCGTATTTAGTCGTACGTGCTCGCAATGAGAAACTTGCACGCCATCTTTTGTCCTACCAGCCCGTTTGCAGCGGGGCCAATAAAGGAAACTTCTGGTAATTAAGGTACTCCTTTTAATAAAGTACCGAAGCAAAGCATTAACATTCCATGAACACATGTGATCCTCAAGTCAAAACCATCCCCTCCGGTTATCCCAATTGCTGTCACTTTGGGGCCTCGGGTTCCGGACAACGACAGGTGTATACAACTTGCAGATATGATCCAAAACAATAGTTATACTCATGAAACAATAACATGTTCAGATCTGAAATGATGGCACTCGGGCCCTAAGTGTCAAGCATTAGGCACAACAAGTTGCAACAACGATAAATAGCACTAACAACGGATACTAGGCACCATGCCCTAACAATCTGACATCTATTACATTAACGATCTCATCCAATCCCTACCATCCCCTTCAGCCTACAGCGGGAATTACTCACACATGGATGGGGGAGTCATGGATGGTTGATGGAGAGGCGGTGGCGATGACGATGGCGACGATCTCCTCCAAATCCCCGTCCCGGCAGGGTGCCAGAACGGAACTTCTGATCCCCGTATTAGGGTTTTCGGTGGCGGCGGAGCTCGGGAGTGTTTCTGGGAAAAGCGTCTGGTGTCTAGCGTTTTTAGGTCGAGGAGAATATGTAGTCGAAAGGGCGTCGCGGGTGGCTGCACGAGGCAGCCACACCTGACCTGGGCGCGGCCCCACCTCTGCCGCGCCGAGGTGTGGTGTGGGGCCCGTGAGTCCCGTCTCCGCTTCGTCTTCTGGCTCCGTGAGTCTTCCGGCAAAATAGAATTCCTGGAATTTTTCGGGAATTTTCCCGAAACTTTGAGTTTCTGCACAAAAACAAGACACCAAGGCAATTCTGCTGCAAACAGCGTTAGTCCGTATTAGTTTTATCCAAATCACACAAGTTAGAGGCAAAACAATAGCAAAAGTGTTCGAGAAAGTAGATACGTTTTGGACGTATCAACTCCCTCCAAGTTTAGCTTATTGCTTGTCCTCAAGCAATTCAGTTGACAAACTGAACGCGATAAAAGAAACTTTAACGAACACATTTGCTTCATATGATGTATACATACTAATGCTATGACCAAAATCTTAGACAATGCATGAAGGAGCCTATGCAAGTAATGATACCCAACAATTATGTAGACCATGAAAAGATCCTAACATACTAGTAATCAACAACATGTAATATATCTATCGGCGAGATTGCAATGCACATAATAAAGTATGATACGGTGGTATCTCGCTTTCCCTTATTTGTGGAGCAAAACATAAATGCCAAGACACCTCTGAAGTTTTAAATGAAGACTAGATATAAAGATATCAAAGATAAAAGCATCAAAGTTATACCGCAATCAATAATGTTCTGGGACAAGCACATTACACTAAGAATGACAATTATGCTCTTGAAGAAGTGCTCAAAGAAAGGCTGGTGACTCAACATAAAAGTATCAGATTGTCCCTTCGCAGAGGGAAGCAGGGATTAACATGTGCTAGAGCCTTTTATTTTTAACACAGAAGTAAAAATTGTTTTGGGAGATTGTTGTTTCTGTCAACGAATGGCAATAGAGTTTTTATCATCTTCCATGCTAAATAAGTTTTGAGAGCGGTTCCGAGATATTTAAATTATGCATTTTATAGCATGCATCTTATATAGTTCGACACTCCTCCCCACCTTTGCTAACACAAACCATGGCTAACCGAATTCTCGGGTACCTACCAACAATCACATACCATGGAGCAGTGTCTATTTTATTATTATTTTTGGATGTTATAATGGTCTAACCAGCTCTTTGCAAAATTAGTGACGAGCAGATGAAGCATGCAAGTCGAGAAAACTTTATTTAGCATGGAAGATAATAAACCCAACTACTACGTCCTCATGAGCTGAAAACAGTGTTACAAAATGAGATGTATTTTGAAACTTTTTAAAGGTAGCACATGAAAATTTACTTGGAATGGTTTGAAGTACCATGCATAGGAATTTATAGTGGACTCTCTTGGGATAACTTGGTTTTAAGGATTTTGGATGCACGATCAGCATTCCCGCTCAGTACAAGTGAAGGCTAGCAAAAGATTGGGAAGCGACAACTAAGAGAGCAATAACTGTCATAATCATACTTGCGACAAAATAAAATTAACGGAGGCGTAAAATTGATGCTAGAACTCCGAGGCAAAATAAATCATCGAGGCTTTAATTGACTCTTTCTTTTAGTACTAGAACGTCATATACATGTGTGAGCATGTGCCAAGTCGATTCAAGTAAATCACTCAGAGGAGGATACCACAACATCATACCATTTTATTAGCAAAACAATGCAAGCAAATATCTATACGACATATTATCCATTATTAGCAAATTGGGACTGATCATAAGAAGACATGAACTATTAGGCAAACATTAATCACATAGTCTCCACCATGACAAGCTAAGCATGTTCATACGGACAAGTATATGTACAAAAATGAAAAACAAATAGAGTTCATACCAGCCTCTTACCACGTCCACTTCGTCGCATATCGTCATTATTGCTTTTAACTTGCGTGGCTTGAATGATATGAAAATGATAACCAAGCCCAAATGGAGTCATGGAAACCTGCTGAACTCTAAAACAACTATACAAAATAGAAGAAGAACAACAAATATTTTTGGGTTTTTGATTTAGCAACAAGATATGAAAAGAGATAAATAACTAAAGGGAAATCTTTTTGGATTTTTGAATAGCGAACCGAAAATTGAAAAGATTGAACAAAGTAAAACCGAAATGCAAAAGATAAAAGATAGAGAAATAAAAGAAATATTTTTGTCCTTTTAGTTTTCTGAAAATAAAACAAGCGCAAGAAAGAACAACTAAAAACAAATGAAAAGGTAGATATACAAAGTAGCGATGAAACAACCGGCATAATATGAATAAGACAATGAATGAGATTTCGGTGAGAATGCGTACCCCCCCCCCCCCCCCAAGCTTAGGCTTTTGGCCTAAGTTGGAAATCAGCCGTAGGGGTTCCACCCCGGCGCATCATCATACGGTGGATCCTGTGAAGAGGAGGCTCCAAAGTCGTAATACTGATATGAGGAGCTTGCCGCGGTGTGGGACTGTGTGTAATCCTCCTCGGGATGTTCTCCTGCAGACTCCGCACGAGGGCGATGCTCCTCTAGATATGCAGTCAACTCATCCTCCGAAAATGACCATCCATTCCTGGCATTATAATCAAACAAAAGAGGTGCTGGCAGGCAAACTATCCGCTCAAAGTTATTAGTAAACAACAGTTCATAAGATAGGTTATCAAGTGTGGACCAGCGCGTAACAAACTGATGATTCATCATGGACTTAAGGTCGAGCCTCCCTACCCGGAAGGCGACATCAAGGTGTGCGGTTTCAACTCATGATGAGCTAATAATCGAGAAGCAATTACCCCACCGCATATCGGTCCCTTTTCGCGGTTAGCAGCAAGTCGGTGCACTATAATAGCGCCAATGTTATAAGTCCTATCATTTTTCAAAGCAGCAGCAAGAATGGCTAGATCATAAATAGACAATTTGCTAGCATTCCTCCTGGCGAGAATACCCTTACCAATGTAATGGGCAAAATATCGAATAGCCGGGAATTGGATGTTCTGAGTTTTACCATTTTCAGCCAAACGGCTTTCTCCTTGGCAGATCTCTGAGAAGAGGGTCAAGAGATGCTCTGGCTGACCTTTGATCCTAGCGTGTGATCCCCATCGTGGCACACCAATAACTCTGCAAAACTCGGCAAGAGACAAATCGAAATCTCTATTGTAAAGGTTATAAGAAATCATAGGATTATCCCGGAGCAGTGAAATCTGAAGATTTGCACAAATGACATAGTAACCTTTGCATATTGGGTTGGTTCATGAGGTACAAATTGATCCAAACCTTGCACAAATGACATAGTAAGCTTTGCATATTGGGTTGGTTCATGAGATACAAATTGATCCAAACATGCATTAGAAATTAGTACATTGAAATCCCCCAAGATACTTGTTGCAGTCATGAAATCGTAACATGGATACATTGCAGAATATATGGATTCTTCACGATTGACCTCCATGACTTCAGGCACCTCTAAATCCTCGTCATAAATTTGGTGATCATGAGTGTTTTCATCCATCTCCTTTTCTGAAATTTTTAACAAATCTCATAAAAAAAGATTTTTGGAGCTAATAATTCAAGGGAACCATCATAGAGACTTATAAGAGGGCCACACATGCATCAAAACTAATTAATCTAGTCATAGAACAGGCATGCAAACTCACTTAACATGTCACCTACAGTACCAAAATACTCAAGATATACACAACTAATCAAAATTTCAATTGGATATTCAGAGGAGTCACATACCGGAGAGCAAACGATCCAAATCTCAGCAGGAAAGATGGGCTGAGCAAGGAGGTCGAAAAATTCGAGCAAGAACAGCAAGAACACGAGTTTTGGCAATGGTGGAGTGTTTGGTCGAGAGAGAGAAAGGATGGGGAGGCAGCTCACCTTGTGGAGGGCCAGGTGGGCCCCACACGCCACCTCGGCGCGGCCAAGGCTGGGCCGTGCCCAGGTGTGGTCTGGTAGCGTGGAGGGTCCCCCTGGTCAGCCCCAGGTGCCCCTGCGTCACATTTTAAAAACAAGAATTTGTGGAATTTTTCTGGAATTTTTTGACAACTTTTATTTCTGGGCAATTTCTGGGCATTTAAATGACGATTTGTGAAGCAGAAACAATTTTTATAATAAAGGAATAAAACAGCAAAAAAACTTGAAATAAAAATAATACTACTGTAGATAAAATGAGCTAAAGAAAGACAAATGGTGTTTCAAGACTTTTATGCATGAAAAACACATTTGTTAACAAGGTTGGTCAAGTCTTGCTACCAAGTATGTTTTTTATGTCATAAAGGAATTAAACTCCATGGAACTATCATTTTACCTTGAATTGTATTGATATGGATCCGATCATCATAATATTCTGATATCCTTCACAGTGATCATATATAGGACAATCAATACTTCCCACTTTGATTGTATTAAAATATGCAATGGAATTCGAACCATATGACTTGTTTAGCTTCTTAGGAAAATAAACAGTATGCTCTTTATCATTGACATTGAAAGTAACCTTCCCTTTATTGCAATCAATAACAGCCCTGCAGTGTTAAGAAAAGGTCTCCCAAGAATAATAGACATATTATCATCTTCAGGCATTTTTAACACAACAAAATTAGTTAAGATTAAACAATTGTTAGCCACTTGAACAGGAACATCCTCACATATACCAATAGGAACAACAGTAGATTTATTAACATTTGCAAAGAAATATCAGTCGGTATTAGCTTTTCCAAATAAAGCCTTTTATAAAGAGAAAAAAGGCATAACACTTACTCCCGCACCAAGATTACATAAAGCAGTTCTCACATAATTATTTTTAATGGAGCATGGAATAGTTGGTATACCTGAATCTCCAAGCTTCTTTGGAACCTTACCATTGAAAGAGTAGTTAGCAAGCATAGTAGTAATCTCTTCATTAGGAATCTTTCTTTTGTTAGAAACAATATCCTTCATATACTTAGAATAAGGAGGCAATTTAATAGCATCAGTCAAAGGGATTTGTAAAAACAGAGGTTTCATCCAATCACAAAATTTATTGTAGTGCTCTTCTTCCTTCGATTCGTGTTTCTTATTAGGAAAAGGCATTGGTTTTTGCACCCAAGGTCCATGTTTCTTAGCAATAAAATCTTCTTTAGTGTACCTCTTATTTTTGGGATGCTTTTCATGTTCCTCCTCACTTTGTTCTTTGTCAGAGGCATTGTTCTTATCAGTATCATTAGCAGGTTCATTACCACTCTCAGTTTCAGCATCAGAAATAGATATACTATTAGGATCATTCTCAAGTTCCTTATCATTAATAGGTTTAGGAGACTCTTCCACTTGCTTATGCTTCTTTTTCTTTTTAGAAGAAGAACTAGTTTCATTAGTTAGTTCGGAGTCTTGCTCAATTTTTTTGGATGTCCTTCAGGATACAAGGGTCCTGAGTGGAAGCACCACCTCTAGTTGCTATACCAAAAGCATGTTTATCACATTTTTTAGAAGCATTAGCTAGCAAATCCTTTTGGACCATAGTAATTTGCTCTAGTTGAGTTTGAACCATATGAAAATGTTTAACAAGTCCTTTGACATCATTAGCAGTTCTTTCCAAGACATCATGCAAATTATTAATAATACTAGAATTTTCTAACAAATGATTTTGAACTTTCATGTTAAAATGATTTTGCTGGACAATAAAATTATCAAATTCATCTAAGCATTGATCAGGAGGCTTTCGGTAAGGCATATCTCCTGTACCGAAATGTTTAAGAGAGTGTACCTCTATCATGGAAGGGTGAGGAATCGGCTTACATAATTCTTCTATAGGAGGTAGATTCTTCACTTCTTCGGATTTAATTCCTCTCTCCTTAAGAGATTTCTTGGCTTCTCTCATTACCTCATCATTCAGCTCAATAATTCCTCTCTTCTTTGGTGTAGGCACCGAAGGAGGTTCAGTTTTAGCCCAATCTTCATAATTCTGACCTATTTTAGCCAATAACTCTTCAGCTTCATCCGGAGTTCGTTTCCTGAAAACACAACCAGCACAACTGTCTAGGTAGAGCCTAGATTCATTGGTTAGTCCATTATAGAATAAATTAAGAAGTTCATTTTTAGCTATCTTGTGTCCAGACTGAGCCCGAATTAAAGAGCAGTATCTTTCCCAAGATTCAGGTAGATTCTCTCCCTTTAATTGCTTGAAGTTTTAATTTTTTTGTAAAGCAGCATGTTGGACACTAGCAGGAAAATATTTCTTGAAGAAAACATTAATCAAATGCGAAGGACTTTTAATGGACCCAGGAGGCAAATTGTTAAACCAAGTTTTAGCTTCATCCTTTAATGAAAAAGGAAACAGTTTGGTAACATATTAACTACGTTTCTTATCATTATCAGAAAACAAACTACTCAAAGCAGAAACTTTATTCATGTGTCCTATTGCACTTTCATTTCAGTACCTCGAAAAGATTATTTTTTGACATTAGGTATAAGTGACAAGTCCACAGAAAAATCATATTCCTCATCTTCTATCTTTATTGGAGACGTGGCAAACTCAGGATTAGGAGAAAAATGATAATTAACAGCACGTTTTTCAATAAATTTGTTAATAACATCAACATCTTTAGAGGATTCACAATTCATATAATCTTCAAGAAACTCATCATCAAGTTCAACATAGGATTCCTCGAGATCATCAGTAGCATGCTCTCTCGGCCCAGGTGAATTAACAGGTGTGATCAGATTTTATTAGATGTTTCAGCATTTTCAATTCGTTTAGATTTAACAATTGTGGCATCTAGAAAAGGACCTAGTGAACCACTTTCATCAAGCACTGTAGAGGCATCATCAAATTCATCAGAAATATTTTTAGATTCAGCAGTAGTAGCGACACGTGAAACATATGTATGTGGTGGTGTGACAAGTTGACTTATAACAGATGGCGAATCAAGAGCAGCAGAAGTGTTCAGAGTTGTACTTTTCCTTGTAGTGGATGGTAATATGGTAACCCTCTCATCACGAGGTTTCCCCATAATGAATAGATTGCAGCGAACAATATGACTCCTTTGTGAGCTTATAAATAGAGCTATGCTCCCCGGCAACGGCGCCAGAAAATAGTCTTGATGACCCACAAGTATAGGGGATCGCAACAGTCTTCGAGGGAAGTAAAATCCAAATATATTGATTCGACACAAGGGGAGGCAAAGAATATTTATAAGCCTTAACAGATGAATTGTCAGTTCAGCTGCACCTGGAATAACTTGCTCGGCACAATTTATCAGTAGCAACAGTAATATAACCGTAGTAGTAGAGAAATAACAGCAGCAGTGAAATAAAAACAGCAGTGGCGATTGAGGTAAACATCAGGATTAAAATACTGTAGGCATAGGGATGGATAAACGGGCGTTGCATGGATAAGATAGCTCATATAATAGTCATAACGGAGGGCAATTGCAGATAGATAATAATAATAAAGCATCCAAGTACTAGTCAATCATAGGCATGTGTTCCGTACTACTAGGAAATAGGCTATCTGTGGCGCACTGATGCATGTAAAATGCATACATGAACTTTGCATTATTTTTACTTATATTCCAGTCATATTTGCATCATATAAGGGTTATAGCACTGTTTTATAATGATTTTGGGAATATTTGATATGTTTCCTATTTTTTATGGAATTAACCCTGCGCAGGCAGAAAACCCTATTTCTTTCTTTTAATGTTTCAGGGACCCAAACGACGTCCAAATGACCTGGAAATTTATGAGCATCATTTTTTGGAAGGAACAAGACCTGGGAGCGAAGGAAGCAAACAAGAGGAGGCCCGAGGGCCCAAATGAGTGGGCCCATGCGGCCCAAGTACCTGGCCGCGTGGGACCCCGCACTTTGGCCCTCGAGGCTCCGTTGCCGTTGATCTTTCCTCCATCGACTCCGTTTTGACCTAAAAACGCCTATAAAAATAGTCCCCCGATGTTCTCTGGAAGGAGCGCCGCACAAACACAGAAACACCGAAACAGAGAACTGGAGCTGCAGATTGGAGGGGGAAAACTCTGGCGGGGCGCTGCCGGCATGGTCTCCATCTTCTCCAACGACTTCTCCACCGTCTCCATGATGAAGAGGGAGTAGTCCACCTCTGGACTATGGGTTTGTCGAAGTAACTTATGTATCTCTCTCTCTCGAGCTTCACTAATTAGTACCGTATGAGCTGCTGAACATGATTACGGTCATCTATGTAATACCTTTGTGGTGGATCTTTTTATGAGTTAATATATGTTTGAGATTGCAATGGTTTTGTTTCAGTTATGAAAGTAGATGCATATTATGTACCCCGTTCTTATTTACTTGTCATGATCAAGCATGTTTATGAGAGCGTGTGAGGGGGAACGTGTGCATTAGTTGGAGTAACGGGGGGTGACTAGTGCAGTGAACGTGAGAGAAAGTTCTGCGATCCACTTGGGTGTTTTACCTTACTTTGTTGCCTCACTAGGGATAAAAAGAAATACCATGCTACCGGAGATGTGGGTGTGACCATTGCCACTACTTCATGACTAGATCTAGCATTTTCTTATTTTAACTTCATGTTATGATACTTATTGCTATACTCAGAGTTATCTTAATTACCGAGTTGTTATGATTTAGTTCGCATCTTGGTGGAGTATAAGAGAGACTAATAAACAAAAGGTCTCTATGTTAGGACGTGATGCCCATATAATTATAACTTGTCATTAAACTGTTGTGTTGCAATCTCATATGTCAACTCTAGTGTTCCATTATCTACCACTTTATTAAAGAGAGAGTGCATTTGTGAAACCATGAACCCCGGTCCATTTTTAATCATAAGAAACACCTTTCCAACCACTTTTACCACTTTACCATTTTGTGCCATTATTAAATTCGAAAATACAAAAACACTTTTACATCTTGCATTCATTATAAAAAACCCAAAAATATCATTTATCATTGCTACCACCATCCTTGCATATTTATTTACCACCATTGCATATTTATTTCTTGTTTGCATTGCATATTATCTTGATATCATTCTCACACCTTGTGCTTGACAACCACTAGGTGAGGTTGAGGACCAAAACATTTACTTTGTTTTGTAGGTAACCAAAAGAAGGATAGGAAAGATAAATCTTCACTACTGATTTCCCGAGAGTTCGATATTAAACCCTCGAGTCACCCCTCGTGGGGAAAACACGTCTTCCACTTACTACACACTCTGCACTTGGAGTCTCAACCTAACCCATATTCTTTTGACGCAGGTCATCGGGTATCAAGACTGTTTTCTGGTGCCGTTGCTGGGGAATCATTGCTGAAAGGTTTATCCAAGGGTTCCCTGCACTAGCTCTGTTTTCTGGTACTGGATTTATCCAAGGATATCTCACCAAGTCAACTTCATCACCAACTTGTGCTAACACCTAAGCTTGGGGAGGTTGCACCTACGTGAGCATCATCTTATCCATCTTTACCTTCAAAGCAATTTATTTTGTTTTGTCATTGTCTTGCATATCATATTTCGGTTTGTTAGTATGTCTACTTACTATCAATGGAAAACTATTATGAAAACGCCATGATGGCTGCTGAATTTAGAAAATCAAATGAAGGGAAAAGATTAGGAGAGTACATAGAGCTTCTAAATAAAATTGCTAATGTGCTGCTTAATTATCATGATGAAGAAATTTGTTGTTCTGAATACTCTTGACACTTTGAATTCCAATGCCCTTCCAATAATGAACATGTTATTGCAACTTATCATACATGGAATTATGCTCACTTAGGGATGGAAGAAGTAGAGCAATTTGTTATTTTTATGGCAGCCTATGAATTATACACCTTCATTGATGAACATGAAACCTGGCCTACAGCTTCTAAATTTAAAGTTTTCATTGCCAATATCCTTGATCTCTGCATACTTGAATTTAATGAAAATATCTATGTTGTTGACACAAGGAAGAGAGCTGCCCAAGAAAGCTCTAATATTTTGCAGGAAGAAGATGACAAAAGCTTAAGCTTGGGGATGCCCGTGCAACCCCAAGAGGATGATGAAAATATAAGCTTGGAAGCGGAAGTATGTGAAGAGGAGATTGAAATGGATGTGTTCCAACCTAAGCTTGGGGAAGAGTTGGATCTCCCAGCTTCACCATCAACAAATGATAGTAACTCTCAAACTCAAAAATCTTTTGTTATTTATGAGAATCCATATTATGATGAGTGTGAAACTAAAAATGCTCCTTTACTTTCTATTAATGCAACTAGTGAACTTATTGATGATAATGAGGAGTATTGCTTAAATATGCTATATGATAATGCTTTAGATGATGGTCCTATGCTTATTGATAAACCTCCATGTTTAGTTGTTGCTAAATTATGTGAGGATAAAAATGATATACTTGCTGTTTGTGATAGTGCTCTTACTCATGAGAGTTCCACTTTGTTTTTGAACTCTCCTAATCACACTATGGAGGAGAAATTTGCTTATGTTGAGAAATACTTATGTGGTTTGCAATTATCTTTAGTTCCAAATCTTTGTTGCAACCATGATATTAAACTTGATATTGATCTTAATAACTATTTTGAAAGATGGAAGCATGCTAATGAATTCCATAATAAACTTAATAATCCTCTTTATGTGCCTAAATTATCTAAGTTGAATGATTCTTGTGGTTATATGGTTGAATTTATTTCTACTACTTGCAACTATTATGAAAGAGGAGGTGATAAGAACCCTCTTTATGTTACTAATAATTATATGCTGCAAGTAAATATTGTTAATATGCATTGGGAAACTTCTATTTATGGTGATTCATTCATATACAAAATGCCAATGCATAGAAAGAAAGTTAGACTTCGCTGTTATTACTTTTGTGTTTTGTTTTTCTCCCAACTAGGGTTCAACTTGACTATTATTTTGATTGGTTTGAGAACACCATGGGATCCTGGTATTATGCATGAACACTTTCCAAGGAAGAGGGACACACCAAAGTTCAAGCTCCCTCATGAGCTTCGTCCACAATAACTATCAATTTTTTCACAGGGATTAGAGGAGATGCACCAAGAGCTATCCAAGGATGGTGAAGACCATAAGCTTGGGGATGTGAAGACAACCCCACCGGACCTACACACTCTCGGTTTGCACACGTCTAACTTCTGTTGTTCGATCGAGACACTTTATCGCATAAACTTGGAGCGTCTTTTTGTTTGTTTAGGTTAGATTTTTATTTTGTGAGACCATCACACTATCATTTATATATGAGAGAGCTACTGGAAATTTGGGTTGAATTATGTTGGATGCTATTATAAGATTGGGAAAAGGGATGTTGAAGTTAATTTTAAAAGATACATATAATTGCATGATTCATGAGCTTGTTAATGAGTAATAATTTGCAAATATTTTATCAAGAGCTATCTTTTATTCATATTTTGATGCTAAATGTTATTCTACCTTGTTTTAACATGGATTAGTTAGTTCTATGGACACTCATGTATGCATTTAGATGGTCAACTTTCTCCCTCTTGCTAGCCCAAAAATTCCAACAAGCAAAAACTTGTTTCCAACACCTTCAACCAAAGTTTTTCCAGTGAGTCCACCATATCTACCTATTAGCTTTATGCTATTCCGAGTATGTTTATCATGATATTTGTGTTATCTATACCTCTGAATGAAAATGCTTATGTTGTTAATTGTTGTGGGAAAAGTTGGTTATATAGCTCTCTCGAACTTGATGCACACTTTACTTTCATTGCATAAATAAAATATGACCCATTGTGATTAAAATTATGATGTTGTGGACTTGACAAATGTCTTTGGTTGAGAGTTAGCTCATATGTGCTGTCACATAGCAAGCTTTCAACATTTCACATCATCTCATTTAGTTGATATCATGTACTTTTGTTTATGGATGCTTACCATGGGTGAAATAAATGAGGAAATGAAGTGAGTTTAAATGAGTTTGTATAAATGGTTAGAGAGACGCCTGGGCCGCTAATCTAAGCCATGCATCATTCATGGTGGAAATTTACTTACATGCTATGGTGAACCTTTTGTGATACACCTTACAATAAAAAGCTATCCAATGGTAAATAAAAAGGGTGTTGAGATTGTTCATTGTGTTTGTTTGTCTTGTCATTTTGATATGGGCTTGTTCCATATCCTGGGACAAGAGGTACCCCAGTTGACACTCTTAATGATACTATTATTACTTACAATGATATTTAACTTGAACTTGCTTTATTTTCCAAGTTGAGTATCACATGGAGTAGGTACTTGTATTCAAGGGGCATGAGACTTTCAACCTGCACTTTGTCAAGCACACTACTCAAATTGCTTTCACTTTAAACTTAATCATTCAAGATGCTATGATAGGGGAATGAGAGCTTGACACCAAGGATTACCATATTACAATCATTGACTTAAGTCGAGAATTTCAGAAGTTAGATGAAATTTATTCATGCTTTACCTCTACTCATATATATATATCTTTTCAAAGTGTCCACCTTTTATATTCAGATTTTCACCAATACTCTATGACCATTGTAGGATGTTCTTACTTATTATCATGCATACATGTGGTCCATAGTAATTCTTCTCTTATGTTACACTTTGTGAATTATCATTGAACATCCTTGCATTGAATATTTGATATCACTTCATAAACTATCTTGCATATTGCTACCCCTTTTAAGAATGAATCATTTTACTCTATGTAGCAATAGTAATCATCTTTGATATCAATTGATAGTATTAAATTGCAAAGTCCATGTTAGTTTTATCACCTTCATACTCGAGGACGAGTATAGGTTAAGCTTGGGGATGTTGATGCATGTAAAATGCATACACGAACTTTGCATTATTTTACTTATATTCCAGTCATATTTGCATCATATAAGGGTTATATCACTGTTTTATAATGATTTTGGGAATATTTGATATGTTTCCTATTTTTATGGAATTAAACCTGCGTAGGCAGAAAACCCTATTTCTTTCTTTAATGTTTCAGGGACCCAAACGACGTCCAAATGACCTGAAAATTTATGAGCATCATTTTTTGGAAGGAACAAACCTGGGAGCGAAGGAAGCAAACAAGAGGAGGCCCGAGGGCCCAGATGAGTGGGCCCACGCGGCCCAAGTACCTGGCCGCGTGGGACCCCCCACTTTGGCCCTCGAGGCTCCGTTGCCGTTGATCTTTCCTCCACCGAGTCCGTTTGACCTAAAAACGCCTATAAAAATAGTCCCTCGACGTTCTCTGGAAGGAGCGCCGCACAAACACAGAAACACCGAAACAGAGACCTGGAGCTGCAGATTGGAGGGGAAAACTCCGGCGGGGCGCTGCCGGCGTGGTCTCCATCTTCTCCAACGACTTCTCCACCGTCTCCATGATGAAGAGAGAGTAGTCCAGCTCTGGACTATGGGTTTGTCGAAGTAACTTATGTATCTCTCTCTCTCAAGCTTCACTAATTAGTACCGTATGAGCTGTTGAACATGATTACGGTCATCTATGTAATACCTTTGTGGTGGATCTTTTATGAGTTAATATATGTTTGAGATTGCAATGGTTTTGTTTCAGTTATGAAAGTAGATGCATATTATGTACCCCGTTCTTATTTACTTGTCATGATCAAGCATGTTTATGAGAGCGTGTGAGGGGAACGTGCGCATTAGTTGGAGTAACGGGGGGTGGCTAGTGCAGTGAACGTGAGAGAAAGTTCTGCGATCCACTTGGGTGTTTTACCTTACTTTGTTGCCTCACTAGGGATAAAAAGAAATACCATGCTACCGGAGATGTGGGTGTGACCATTGCCACTACTCCATGACTAGATCTAGCATGTTCTTATTTTAACTTCATGTCATGATACTTATTGCTATACTCTGAGTTATCTTAATTACCGAGGTGTTATGATTTAGTTCGCATCTTGGTGGAGTATAAGAGAGACTAATAACCAAAAGGTCTCTATGTTAGGACGTGATGCCCATATAATTATAACTTGTCATTAAACTGTTGTGTTGCAATCTCATATGTCAACTCTAGTGTTCCATTGTCTACCACTTTATTAAAGAGAGAGTGCATTTGTGAAACCATGAACCCCGGTCCATTTTTAATCATAAGAAACACCTTTCCAACCACTTTTACCACTTTACCATTTTGTGCCATTATTAAATCCGAAAATACAAAAACACTTTTACATCTTGCATTCATCATAAAAAACCCAAAAATATCATTTATCATTGCTACCACCATCCTTACATATTTATTTACCACCATTGCATATTTATTTCTCGTTTGCATTGCATATTATCTTGATATCATTCTCACACCTTGTGCTTGACAACCACTAGGTGAGGTTGAGGACCAAAACATTTACTTTGTTTTGTAGGTAACCAAAAGAAGGATAGGAAAGATAAATCTTCACTACTGATTCCCCGAGAGTTCGATATTAAACCCTCGAGTCACCCCTTGATGGCTACGTTTGATACGTCCAAAACGTATCTATAATTTTTGATTGTTTCATGCCATTTTTATGCTTTTAGCACTTGTTTTATATTAAGTTTATTATTTATTTGGACTAACCTACTAATAGTTGCAAAAGTGCACAATGTTCTTGTTTTACTCTTTGATGTGTAGAAATTATCAAGAATACAAGAGGAAACCTTGTTGGAGTCGAATTGGGACTTTCCTGAAATCTGTCTGAGAACTTTTTACGAAGATTGCCAGTTTGACCCTCGAAGATGACGTTATATGGAGACCTGGCTGTTACGAAAGTTGTCACAATTTTCCATACGAAGATTTTAAGCCCGAGATCAGCCCAATCGGAGTTCGGACGCGGCCTGTAGGCCCGTTTTGGTGGAACCCTAAAAGGGGGTGACGGAAATCCGAGAAGATATATAAAGGGAGGAAACCTAATTCGTGGAGGACTCCTCCACCCACGAATTTCAGCCACCAAAAGCCACGTTTTTGCCTCCCCCATGGATCCCATCTCCATGGGGGAGGGCTCCCAAGAAGCCATGAAGGAGGGAGGCTAAGGGGCGGCGCTCCCCAAGCTTGCCGGCGGCGGGGAAAGGAGTTCCCCGCACCGCCGCGCCGCCCCTGCTCCCGCCGTCTTCACCGCCATCTCCATCACCATCTCCTCCTTGTATTCAGTGGTTCATCCTCCCACAAACCTCTGTACCGTCCTATGTAAACATGGTGTTTGATGCTATAATATTTATCCTATGATTTACATCATGTTTCCGTAGTTTATTTGTCTTTTGATTGCTTAATTGAATGCATGAGGTTCATTAGAGTTGTATGTCTATATGGTGCTGTCCTTTGGTGTCCATTATATTGTGCGCGCATGGATCAAACACCCTAGGGTTGGTAGTATTTGTAACGAAGCGGGGGAAGTTCTGCCGGAGTGACAGAAACCTGAGAACGCGAACCGATTAGTTGCACGTATGGGAGTAAGAGGACCTTGAACTTAAGGCTATGGTTGGGGAAACCTTAATGCATTGTTAGTATTTGCGGATGCTTTCTAACAATCCAATCATATAGTACTTGTAATCCCAAGTAGTGGAGTGCATGTATATTTAGCCTCTCCCACATAGAAAACTGCATCGAAGACAATGAACCAAGTACCTTCACTAATTAATCTTGGACAAAGCCACCACAATTACCACCACTTTTCCACACTCATGGTACTGTTAGTATATGGTTACTTAGTGTATTTTATTGCTGCAGCACTAACATTTACTTTCTTGTATTTATTATCTTGCAAAACTACCTCTCATACCCGTATTGCTACCGTAGTTTTATTTCTAGATAATGCAAACGTTTAGTGTGCGTAGAGTTGTATCAGTGGTTGATAGAACTTGAGAGAATACTTATCCTACCTTTAGCTCCTCGTTGGGTTCGACACTCTTACTTATCGAAAAGGCTACACGCGATCCCCTATACTTGTGGGTTATCAAGACCTTTTCTGGCGCCGTTGCCGGGGAGCCATAGCGTAGGTTAATGTTCTTGTGTGCACTTGTTTGCTTTATCTCTAAGTAGTTTTTATTTTCAGTATTAAGTTGTTCTTTATCTTACTATGGATAGGGAATGCGAATTACAAAAAAAATTAGGTGTAGTTGTTATCTAAAAACGTTTTCAAAAAGAAAAGTGATTGGAAAGATGAGTAATGGTTAAATGGGGGTCGACCTTGAACACTTGTGTTCATGCCTATGAAACCAAAACAAATCTTTCCATGGAAGCTTTTCATTAAAAACATGTAAATATTGTAAATATTGTGTATATACCTCTGTACATAAAAATAAAATGCTAATATAGTCTTTAGTTAATTGAAAGTTGATAGTTTTACTTTGCTGTCCAGAAACAGATTTTCTGTGCTCCACCGTATTAAATGTTTAAAATCACCAGAACGTGATCTTGATCTGAAATTTCTTGAGTGCAAAGTGATGCTTATTAGCTTTCTTTCATTAGACTAACTTTTTCTGATTTAAGGTACGTAGATAGGTCGAAAAATTCGATCTTTACTGACTGTTCTGTTTAGACAGATTTTGTGCTTCTCTGTAAATAAAATCGTGATAAATCTCAGAATAGTATTTTGACTTGAAAATTTTTGTGCATAAACCTGAGATTATTATCTTTCTTTCATTAGACTAAAGTTTTTCGATTTGAGCTACTTAACTATCTCGTTGAATGCCATCTTTACGGACTGTTCAGTTTTGACAGATTTCTTTGTTTATTCAATATTGTACTTGGTGTTGTTAGTTTCATTAGTTTTTCGACGGACAACGGAAATCATGAACACCTTAGTATATACAGTGGCTAATGTTGAGTAAAAATTATAAAACTTGTCAATGCTTGAACATGAGTGGATTTTATTTAATGAGTACTAACCCTACTAATGAGTTTTGTGAAGTTTTATGTGGATGTAGCTTATAAGATCTAATCAATATGGTGATATGAGATGAATAAGAAGACGCAAGAGCTCAAGCTTGGGGATGTGTAGGTGCATCCCAAGAACATATTCAAGAAGATACAATCATCTAAGCTTGGGGATGCCCGAGTCATCCCCCTATTCATCAACTAACATGAGGTTGTCTCGTTCATACTCTATATTACCCGTCCACATGATATGTATTGTCTTAACTTGTATTATAATTGCTTTTATATGTCTTGGTTTTACCTTCTTTAGTTTTATTAGGCTCCTTATTTGGTTTCGATTGCTTCTTTACTTTCACTTATAAATTCAAAATAACAAAAATATTTTCTTTTGTTTTGCTTCTTTGTTTGGTTCTTTATTTTAATTTTATTTGGGTTTTACTTTTGATTTTTATTTAGAGTTTTCCTTGCTGTAGCTAGCATGTTTAGGTCTTGCTTAGCCTCTGGTTTCTTAGTTTATCAAAAATAAAGTACCAAGTTTTATCCATTTAGCTTAGTTGATACATATGTAAAAAGTGATTTTCTGTTTTCGGTATCTACTGCTTATTGCGCGATTTTTCATATTTTACTGGAAGCTCTAAAAATCACGAAAAAATTACTGATGTTGTAGCACCTAATCCTCTGCATGTACAAAAATTGGCTAAAATTTCGGGCATGTTTAAGTGCACCTAAAAATTGCGTTTTCCAGCTGCTGTTTTTCTGGACAGATTCTGACTTTTGTTGCAAGAGTGGCCTCTTTTCGTTTTCATTTGATTTTTAATGGTTCTTACCTTTCATTTATAAGTTGGCCATTTAAGCAACCTTTCTGTAACTTAAAAACAAAATTTTATTTGGTTTAATAGTAGCACTTGGGAAATATTATCTATTGTACTAATGTCTAACCGCAGAAAAGAATGGGAAAGTTTTTGTGTTGAAGTTTTTTCACAGAGAATGAAGGAACACCAAACTATGGAATATTGAAGAATTACCAAAGTCATAAGCTTGGGGATGTCCCCGCATCCCTCTTCATCAATAACCCCACGGTTTGCAAACCTTTAAACTTTGTTTTTTGAGCAACATAGGAACTTAACTAAACTTGAAGCGGCTGTATTTTATTATCTATTTATCTTAGCATCAAACACCAGTTACATTAATAAGTGGATCGTCACATATTTTATTTATCCTCTGTTTTCAATGTTTACTTGGTTAATGGATTACTTGTTGAAACTTAAAAATGATGTGTGAATAATACTGTTTAGTAGTTTATGTTTTCTTATGGTTAGTCTCAACTAGCTAATAGTGCATATTATGTTATTTTGATATCAACATGCATTGTCCTGTTCATAAGATGGTATGGTATTGTGGTATCCTCCTCTGAATAATTCACTTGAATCGACTTGGCACATGCTCACACATGTTATGACTGAAAAATAAAAGTCAATTAAGCCTTGATGATCTATTTTGCCTCAGAGTTTTAGTATCGTTTTTATGCCTCCGTTAATTTTATTTTGTCGCAAGCATGATTATGACCGTTATCGCTCTCGTGGTTGTCGCTTCCCAGTCTATTGCTAGCCTTCACTTGTACTGAGCGGGAATGCTGCTCGTGCATCCAAATCCTTAAAACCAAGTTATCCCAAAGAGTCCACCAAAAAATTCCTATGCATGGTATTTCAAGCCATTCCAAGTAAATTTGCATGTGCTACCTTTAAAACCTTCAAAATATTTCTCTTTTTGTGTCAATGTTTACTAGCTCATGAGGAATTAGTGTGGTTATTCTTTATTCTATTTGTCAAATGGACTTTTACACCTGGACTAGTGGCATATACATCCGCTTATCCAATAACTTGCAAAAAGAGCTGGCAACGGGGTGCCCAGTCCCAATTAATTACAACTTTAACCAATTAATTCTCTTCACACTTTTGCCCTGATTCATCAGTAAGCAATGACAAACAGTGAAATACCTGAATGTGTGTAAACCAAAGAGAAAGAGGGATGATCTGCCTTGCTGGTAGAAATAACGTCCTTCATGGGAGCCGCTCTTAAAAGTCCGTTTGACAGGTAGAATACTGTTCTCACCCGCTACCATTCGTTGACAATTAACAAACACCTCTCAAAACATTTTTACCTCTGTTTTTAAAACAAAAAGCTCTAGCACGTGTTAATCCCTGCTTCCCTCTGCGAAGGGCCAATCTTTTATTTTTATGTTGAGTCACCATCCTTTCTTTGAGCACTTCTTCGAGAGCATAGCTGTCGTTCTTAGTGTAATGTGCTTGTCCCAGAATACGATTAATTGAGGTATAACCATGATGCTTTTATCTTTGATATCTCTATATCTAGTCTTCACTTGAACTTCAGAGGTGCCTTGGCATTTATGTTTTGCTCCACAATTAAGGGCAAGCGAGATACCACTCTATCATGCTTTATTATGGTCATTACAATCTTGTTGATGTTTATAAATTTCATGTTATAAGCTCTTAGTTCGTTGATACTTTTCATTAGGAAACATGATTGCTAAGTTTTATTATCCATACATCATGCAATTGTTAAAGACCTGATCATAGCATTTACAATCAAAAATTATTTTGTTATCATTTACCTACTCGAGGACGAGCAGGAATTAAGCTTGGGGATGTTGATACGTCCAAAACGTATCTATAATTTTTGATTGTTTCATGCCATTTTTATGCTTTTAGCACTTGTTTTATATTAAGTTTATTATTTATTTGGACTAACCTACTAATAGTTGCAAAAGTGCACAATGTTCTTGTTTTACTCTTTGATGTGTAGAAATTATCAAGAATACAAGAGGAAACCTTGTTGGAGTCGAATTGGGACTTTCCTGAAATCTGTCTGAGAACTTTTTACGAAGATTGCCAGTTTGACCCTCGAAGATGACGTTATATGGAGACCTGGCTGTTACGAAAGTTGTCACAATTTTCCATACGAAGATTTTAAGCCCGAGATCAGCCCAATCGGAGTTCGGACGCGGCCTGTAGGCCCGTTTTGGTGGAACCCTAAAAGGGGTGACGGAAATCCGAGAAGATATATAAAGGGAGGAAACCTAATTCGTGGAGGACTCCTCCACCCACGAATTTCAGCCACCAAAAGCCACGTTTTTGCCTCCCCCATGGATCCCATCTCCATGGGGGAGGGCTCCCAAGAAGCCATGAAGGAGGGAGGCTAAGGGGCGGCGCTCCCCAAGCTTGCCGGCGGCGGGGAAAGGAGTTCCCCGCACCGCCGGCGCCGCCGCCGCCCTGCGCCGCCGCGCTGCCCTCTCCGCCGTCTTCACCGCCATCTCCATCACCATCTCCTCCTTGTATTCAGTGGTTCATCCTCCCACAAACCTCTGTACCGTCCTATGTAAACATGGTGTTTGATGCTATAATATTTATCCTATGATTTACATCATGTTTCCGTAGTTTATTTGTCTTTTGATTGCTTAATTGAATGCATGAGGTTCATTAGAGTTGTATGTCTATATGGTGCTGTCCTTTGGTGTCCATTATATTGTGCGCGCATGGATCAAACACCCTAGGGTTGGTAGTATTTGTAACGAAGCGGGGGAAGTTCTGCCGGAGTGACAGAAACCTGAGAACGCGAACCGATTAGTTGCACGTATGGGAGTAAGAGGACCTTGAACTTAAGGCTATGGTTGGGGAAACCTTAATGCATTGTTAGTATTTGCGGATGCTTTCTAACAATCCAATCATATAGTACTTGTAATCCCAAGTAGTGGAGTGCATGTATATTTAGCCTCTCCCACATAGAAAACTGCATCGAAGACAATGAACCAAGTACCTTCACTAATTAATCTTGGACAAAGCCACCACAATTACCACCACTTTTCCACACTCATGGTACTGTTAGTATATGGTTACTTAGTGTATTTTATTGCTGCAGCACTAACATTTACTTTCTTGTATTTATTATCTTGCAAAACTACCTCTCATACCCGTATTGCTACCGTAGTTTTATTTCTAGATAATGCAAACGTTTAGTGTGCGTAGAGTTGTATCAGTGGTTGATAGAACTTGAGAGAATACTTATCCTACCTTTAGCTCCTCGTTGGGTTCGACACTCTTACTTATCGAAAAGGCTACACGCGATCCCCTATACTTGTGGGCTATCAACGTGTTGGTGAACCCCAAGAGGAAGGTTATGATGTAGACAACAGAAGTTTTCCCTTGAATAATCTACCCAAGGTTATCAATCTAGTAGGACTTGACGATCTATCGGAAGGTTGTTGATGTTGACTCCCCCTGGCGCTAGGGAGCTTGCACCAACGTGGAATCTGCACAGACACAAACCAGAACTTTGCCCAACACGAAACAGAGAGGTTGTCAATCTCTCCGGTCTTGCAGAAACAAAGAGTTAAACGTATGGTGTGGAAAACAGCAGGAAAAACAGCAAGTAACAGGAAACAGATGATTGCAGCAGGTTGTGTAAACAGTATGAGGAAATTGGACCAGGGTCCACAGTTCACTAGTGGTGTCTCTCTCAGAACAGATAACTAGCATGTTGGGTAAACAAATTACAGCAGGGCAATTGACAAATAGAGAGGGCATAACAATGCAATACATGCCAAGATGTCTACTATGAAATCTAGTTGGGCATTACAACAAAGTACATAGACCGTTATTCCAACCGCATCTATGCCTAAATAATCCACCTTCAAGGCAGCATCCGCATTCTGTTCAGTATTAAGTTGCTAACAACAGATTATTGCATGAAGTAAAGTGTGTAATGTAATCAATACAAGTGCCCTTGGACACTGCACCAATGTTTTATCCCTAGTAGCAACAGCACATCTACCATCTTAGACCTTTCTGTCACTGATCCAGATATCTAGAGACTGAACCCACTGTCGAGCATAAATACCCCCTCTTGGAGTCACAAGCATCTACTTGGCCAAAGCATCTACTAGCAACGGAGAGCATGCAAGATCAAGAGCACATAGATAAACAACTTGAATAAACATGGTATCAATATTCATCGGATCCCAGCAAACACAACATCTAGCATTACAATAAGATGATCTTGATCATGTTAGGCAGCTCACAAGATCTAAACATGGAGGCACAAGGTAGAGAGACAACCATCTAGCTACTGCTATGGACCCGTAGTCCAGGGGTGGACTACTCACGCATCACTCCGGAGGCAGGCATGGTGATGTAGAGCCCTCCGGTGATGATCTCCCCTCCGGCAGGGTGCCGGGAAGAGCTTCAGAACTCCTCCGATCTGAGATTGACGATGACGGCCGCGACGGAACTTTTCGTGGAATATGATCGACCGTAATAGGGTTTTCGCGTCGCGGAGAATATATAGGCGAAGAGGCGGCGTCGGTGGCCGAGGGGGGCCACCACGCCATAGGGGGCGCGGGCCCACCCTGGGCCGCGCCCTAGTGTGGCGTGGCCCCCTGGTGGGTCTGCTCCGACTCCCCTTTGGACTCCGTGATCTCCTCGTGATATTATTGACGATGTCTTTTGTTTCGTCCAATTCCGAGAATATTTCCTTAATAGATTTTCTGAAACCAAAAATAGCAGAAAACAGGGAACTGGCACTGTGGCATCTTTTTAATAGGTTAGTCCCAGAAAATGCATAAAAATGATATGAAGTGTAACCAAAACATGTAGCAATTGATATAATAACAGCATGGAACATCAAAAATTATAGATACGTTTGAGACGTATCAAGCATCCCCAAGCTTAGTTCCTGCTCGTCCTCGAGTAGGTAAACGATAAAAACAGATAATTTTTGAAGTGACATGCAACACAATCTTTGATCAAATAACAATGTAATGCACATGATCTGAATGAAGTGATCCAAGCCAATGGTCTATAGTTTGCAAGCAAGTAAATAAAGAGTAAACATAAATGATCACACAAGTGCAAACTTCCATGAATAACACTATAAAACATTTAGAGATATAATAGTCTAACATAATAGTTAGTTCACAGCAGCAATAACTTTCAACATGAAAGTGTTTGTATCAACACAAAGGAAGATAATAGCTTCAGCTTTTGCTTCAACTTTCAACATGTATATCATATAGATAATGTCAATGCAAAGAATATGATCAACCAAACACAAAGTTATGTAAAAACTGTTATACTGGAGTTGACAATGATGTTTGCTTAAGTAGACAGAAAGAAGTGCGAAAACTGACTCAACATAAAAGTAAAAGAATGGCCCTTAGCAGAGGGAAGCAGAGATTAACATCATGTGCTAGAGTTGTAGTTCCCGAAGGCATATAGAGAGCATAAAATATTGTTTTGTAAGGTAATGGTATACAGGTGTCAACAAATCAGCAAATAGGCAATACTCTACTTCACTAGTTGATCAAACTTTACAAGAGCGGCTCCCATGAAGGACGTTATTTCTACCAGCGGGCAGATCATCCTCTTCTCTTTTGTTTACACACTTGTGAACATTGCTTGACTGACGAATCAGGGGCAAAAAGATGTGAAGAGAATTGTTTGGTTAAAGTTGTAATTAATTGGGACTGGGCACCCCGTTGCCAGCTCTTTTTGCAAAATTATTGGATAAGCGGATGTATATGCCACTAGTCCAGGTGTGTAAAATTTGATCAACCAGGAAATAAAGACCACCTATCTACGTCCTTATGAGCTTTTCAAGTAGTGACACAAAAAGGAATAATTGTTTTGAGTAGTTAGTAGATAGCACATGAAGAAATTTACTTGGAATGGTGAAAACACCACATAATAGGTAGGTATGGTGGACACAGGTGGCATGGATTTGGCTCAAGGTTTTGGATGTACAAGAAGCATTCCCTCTTAGTACAGAGTTTAGGCTAGCAAGGTTATTATAAGCAAACATCATTATCAACTGGAATAGCAAGAGTGTACATAAAACACAAGGTTTGACGAACCATAGACTCCCACTGTCTTCCTTGTTAACACATAGCCTTCATCCAAAAATTATCTAGACTACTATGGACTTCCAATTATGCAACAGATTATTATAGCAGAAAATCCTTATAGTAGTTCTTCATTAATAGCCATTACTTACATGATGCACAAGCTTAAACATTAATTACTTGACAGCTCAAAACAATTGGCAAGCATCAAATTACTCAAGACAACGATCTAAAAAGATTCATGTAAGCATTTTATACCACTACCACATGCATAGCATTTTTCTGGTCCAACCAAACACCAATCAACTTATTTGACAACTCTCCAAACAGATATAAGTGAAGCAAGAGAGTACTTTCTTCAAAAGAAACTGAAAGCTCTAACAAGAGATGTATGAAAAACTGAGAGCTAACAGCAATAACAGCAACTAGACAGGAATACTCAACAAGTATAAGTGAAGCACAAGAGTATTCTAATGAAAAAGTGGAGCGTGTCTCTCTCCCAAACATGAATACTAGGATCCAACAAGTATAGCACAGCAAACAAAACAAAACAAACTGAAAACAAAAACACACTGACGCTCCAAGGAAGAGTACACTAGCATGAAGCAATAAAAATATAGCACCATTAGAGATGACCTGATAATTTGTAGATGAAGAAGGGGATGCCTTGGGCATCCCCAAGCTTAGATGCTTGAGTCTTCTTGAAATATGCTGGGGAGGTAAGCCTCCCCAAGCTTAAGCTCTTCACTCTTCTTGATCATGTAATATCATTCTCCTCTATCAACACTTGAAAACTTCCTTCACACCAAAACTTAACAGCTTTTCTCATTAGCAGGTTAGTGCACTAAAAGATAATACTTCAAAGTTCTAGCAAAGACAAAACTCACAAGCCAACTATTTTAAACATTAGCCACTGTTACTAGGCTCAAGTGGGCACTTTTACACGAAAAGAAACCACTTAAAAACTTGTAAAAGAGAGAATGCAAAATAAAAGACAGAATCTGTCAAACCAGAACAGTCTGTAATGACGAATTTTTTGAGGCACTTACGATGCTCAGATGAAGAACTTTTGAAATAATGAAAGTTGCGTAACATCATCAGGAACATGCACAAAAAGTTTCAGCATTTTTCGATTTTTTCTGATTTTCTACTGAATTAAACGGTGACGAACAGCAATCTGTCCCAATGCAGTCCCGAAAATAAAAACCAACTTTGCATTAGTAACTCTCCTTGGCACAACAAAACAGCAAATAAAAGATACAAAGGAGTTGCTACAGAGGTAAACAAGCATCCTTGACACATGGGTTATCTCCCACAAGTGCTTTTCTTTAATGCCTTTCAGCTAGGCTTTAGGATTTTAATGATGCTCGCATAAGAATAAGAGTTGAAAAACAAAGAGAGCATCAAGAGGCAAATATCAAAATCATCTGAGTCTAACCCACTTCCTATGCAGAGGAATATTGTAGTAAAACAAATCATTGAAGCATAAAGCAGCTAGCATAGGAAGATGCAACAAATCCAACTTTAAAACTTCCAACACAAAGAGAGGTATTTTAGTGACATGAAAACTTTTAAAACCATCTTTCCCTCTCTCATAATAATTTTCAATAGCATCATAAACAAACTCAACAACATAACTATCACATAAAGCATGCTTTTTATGATCTACAAACACATAACTTTTATCAAGCAAGATAGTGGGATCAAAAATTTCAAACCCACTTTTAGACATATTGAAACAAGTTGATTGATCACTCTCAATAGTAGAATTAATAATATTATCAAGCAACATAGGACCATCATCTAGAGCTTTATCATAAACATTTTCTAAGCAAACACTCTCATTACCATGCATTTCGAAATTAGGAATAAAAAGAGGATTATCATAAGACTTATCAAAATAGCATGGATTTTCATAAACAACATTGGGGGAAATATTTGGTACTTCTGTTATTTTTGCTTTCTCTTGAGTCAAGGAATGTTTGTCTACCTCAAATTTATCAAAAGAAGTTATTTCAATAGTATCATTACCAACTTCCCCAAGCTTAATATTTTCCATAGCATTAGCAACAACCATGTTCAAAGAGTGTATACCAATATCATTGGTACTATCATGCAAATAAAGTTCCATAGGTTTTTTAATTTTCTCTTCAAACACATCATGTCCTAGCTCAAGATAAATTTCATAAAGGTTTCTCAAGTTGTTTTCAGCCATAGGACAAGTTTCAAGCAAAGTACCCATGAATAGCAAGCAAAGAACTAGACATAATAACAAACCGAAATAAACTAGATGCAGGAATTTTTTTTTTTTTGGATTTTTGATTTTTAACAGCAAGCAAAACAAAACTAAAACAAGACAAAAACAAAGTAAAGAGATTGGAACTGAGAGACTCCCCTTTCCAATAGCCTCCAAGTCCCCGGCAACGGCGCCAGAAAACAGCTTGATGGCTACGTGTTGGTGAACCCCAAGAGGAAGGTTATGATGTAGACAGCAGAAGTTTTCCCTTGAATAATCTACCCAAGGTTATCAATCCAGTAGGACTTGACGATCTATCGGAAGGTTGTTGATGTTGACTCCCCCTGGCGCTAGGGAGCTTGCACCAACGTGGAATCTGCACAGACACAAACCAGAACTTTGCCCAACACGAAACAGAGAGGTTGTCAATCTCTCCGGTCTTGCAGAAACAAAGAGTTAAACGTATGGTGTGGAAAACAGCAGGAAAAATAGCAAGTAACAGGAAACAGATGATTGCAGCAGGTTGTGTAAACAGTATGAGGAAATTGGACCAGGGTCCACAGTTCACTAGTGGTGTCTCTCTCAGAACAGATAACTAGCATGTTGGGTAAACAAATTACAGCAGGGCAATTGACAAATAGAGAGGGCATAACAATGCAATACATGCCAAGATGTCTACTATGAAATCTAGTTGGGCATTACAACAAAGTACATAGACCGTTATTCCAACCGCATCTATGCCTAAATAATCCACCTTCAAGGCAGCATCCGCATCCTGTTCAGTATTAAGTTGCTAACAACAGATTATTGCATGAAGTAAAGTGTGTAATGTAATCAATACAAGTGCCCTTGGACACTGCACCAATGTTTTATCCCTAGTAGCAACAGCACATCTACCATCTTAGACCTTTCTGTCACTGATCCAGATATCTAGAGACTGAACCCACTATCGAGCATAAATACCCCCTCTTGGAGTCACAAGCATCTACTTGGCCAAAGCATCTACTAGCAACGAGAGCATGCAAGATCAAGAGCACATAGATAAACAACTTGAATAAACATGGTATCAATATTCATCGGATCCCAGCAAACACAACATCTAGCATTACAATAAGATGATCTTGATCATGTTAGGCAGCTCACAAGATCTAAACATGGAGGCACAAGGTAGAGAGACAACCATCTAGCTACTGCTATGGACCCGTAGTCCAGGGGTGGACTACTCACGCATCACTCCGGAGGCAGGCATGGTGATGTAGAGCCCTCCGGTGATGATCTCCCCTCCGGCAGGGTGCCGGGAAGAGCTTCAGAACTCCTCCGATCTGAGATTGACGATGACGGCCGCGACGGAACTTTTCGTGGAATATGATCGACCGTAATAGGGTTTCGCGTCGCGGAGAATATATAGGCGAAGAGGCGGCGTCGGTGGCCGAGGGGGGCCACCACGCCATAGGGGGGCGCGGGCCCACCCTGGGCCGCGCCCTAGTGTGGCGTGGCCCCCTGGTGGGTCTGCTCCGACTCCCCTTTGGACTCCGTGATTCCTCGTGATATTATTGACGATGTCTTTTGTTTCGTCCAATTCCGAGAATATTTCCTTAATAGATTTTCTGAAACCAAAAACAGCAGAAAACAGGGAACTGACACTGTGGCATCTTGTTAATAGGTTAGTCCCAGAAAATGCATAAAAATGATATGAAGTGTAACCAAAACATGTAGCAATTGATATAATAAAAGCATGGAACATCAAAACTTATAGATACGTTTGAGACGTATCACCCCTCGTGGGGAAAACACGTCTTCCACTTACTACACACTCTGCACTTGGAGTCTCAACCTAACCCATATTCTTTTGACGCAGGTCATCGGGTATCACGCACCCAAAAAAAATTCTGTGGCGCATGCCCGGATGCGCCACAGAAAAATATCGTGCCACTAAATTATTTTTCTGTGGCGCATCCGGGCATGCGCCACAGAAATCCCACGATTCTGTGGTGCACCCACCACCATGCGCCACAGATTTTTTTTTGAATTTCAAAAAAAAAGGCGGCCAGATCTAGCCGCCGGAATTTCGTCGGAGCTCGTCGGAGGCCGTGTTGCCGTGGGTGGAGGAGGGGGTCGCCGGAGGTGGGTGGGTGGAGGATGGGGGTCGCCAGAGTTGTCGCCGGAGGAGGTCGCCAGGGTGGAGGAGGAGGTCGCCAAAGGTCTCGCCGGGGTGGAGGAGGAGGTCGCCGAAGCTCGCCGGGGTGGAGGAGGAGGTCACCGAAGGCCGCCGGAGGTGGAGGTCGCCGGAGGTGGAGTTGGAGGAGGAGGTCGCCGAGGTGGTGGAGGAGGTCGCCGGAGGTGGAGGTGGAGGAGGGGAGAGAAGAAGTGGAGGAGAGGAGAGGAGAGGAAAAGAGGAGGGAGGAGAAGGCGAGAGGAGAAGTGGAGGAGAAGGGGAGATGAGAAGTGGAGGAGAGGAGAAGGGGAGATGAGAAGTGGAGGAGAGGAGAAGGGGAGAGGAGAAGTGGAGGAGAAGTGGAGGATAGAAGGAGAGAAGGGGAAAATAGAGGGAGAAGGGGGTGCCGGCGGGATTCAAATTCGAATCCCGCTCAACAATTCTGTGGCGCGTATGTGGATATGCGCCACAGATTGTCTTTTATATTTTTTTGAATTTTTTTGACTATGTAGAAAAAAATCTTCTTTTTGAAATAACTTTTTTTCCTTTTGGAATTTCTCGAATCTGAGAAAAGTTCACCGGGTAAAAACCCTGACCGTTCTAATTTTTTTCTGTTTTTTGCAAAAAAGGTCAAAATTCATATTTCAAAATTTCTATACCAACTAGACACTAAAACCTAACTATATCTCAAAGGATTTTATTTATTGAATTTTTTATCATTTTCTTTTCTTGTTTGCAAAACTGAAAAGGCGATCCACCGGGGGGGGTGGGGTGGGGTGGGGTGGGATCTGTTTTCAACAATTCTGTGGCGCATGGGGCCACATGCGCCATAGAAAGGACTATTTCTGTGGCGCATGGGTCTACATGCGCCACAGAAATCGCACCTAGCCCCATGCGCCACAGAAAGGGCACCCACCCAATCATTGGTGGCGGGCCCACCATATTTCTGTGGCGCCCGCATTTCTGTGGCGCATCTAGACCCATGCGCCACAGAAATATGTCTTTCTGTGGCGCATGGGGCTTCCGTGCGCCACAGAATTCCAAATTTTCTGTGGCGCATGCAAAACAATGCGCCACAGAAAATATTTCTGTGGCGCATGGCTATTTGGTGCGCCGCAAAAAGTGATTCTATCTATAGCTAGTTTCCTAGTAGTGTATGCAAGGACTCATCTGAATATTGACAGCTTAGTTGTGGGAAGCAACGCTCTGGTAGCATAAATAGCAGAAATATATTTAGTCGTACGTGCTCGCAATGAGAAACTTGCATGACATCTTTTTTCCTACCTGCCCGTTTGCAGCGGGGCCAATAAAGGAAACTTCTGGTAATTAAGGTACTCCTTTTAATAAAGTACCAGAGCAAAGCATTAACATTCCATGAACACATGTGATCCTCAAGTCAAAACCATCCCCTCCGGTTATCCCAATTCCTGTCACTTTGGGGCCTCGGGTTCCGGACAACGACAGGTGTATACAGCTTGCAGATATGATCCAAAACAATAGTTATACTCATGAAACAATAACATGTTTAGATCTGAAATCATGGCACTCGGGCCCTAAGTGTCAAGCATTAGGCACAACAAGTTGCAACAACGATAAATAGCACTAACAACGGATAATAGGCACCATGCCCTAATAATCTGACATCTATTACATGAACGATCTCATCCAATCCCTACCATCCCCTTCAGCTTACAGCGGGAATTACTCACACATGGATGGGGGAGTCATGGATGGTTGATGGAGAGGCGGTGGCGATGACGATGGCGACGATCTCCTCCAAATCCCCGTCCCGGCAGGGTGCCAGAACGGAACTTCTGATCCCCGTATTAGGGTTTTCGATGGCGGCGGAGCTCGGGAGTGTTTCTGGGAAAAGCGTCTGGTGTCTGGCGTTTTTAGGTCGAGGAGAATATGTAGTCGAAAGGGCGTCGCGGGTGGCTGCACGAGGCAGCCACACCTGACCTGGGCACGGCCCCACCTCTGCCGCGCCAAGGTGTGGTGTGGGGCCCATGGGTCCCGTCTCCGCTTCGTCTTCTAGCTCCGTGAGTCTTCCGGCAAAATAGAATTCCTGGAATTTTTCGGAAATTTTTCCGAAACTTTGAGTTTCTGCACAAAAACAAGACACCAAGTCAATTCTGCTGAAAACAACGTTAGTTCGTATTAGTTTTATCCAAATCACACAAGTTAGAGGCAAAACAATAGCAAAAGTGTTCGGGAAAGTAGATACGTTTTGGACGTATCAAGGACAGTAGGACACATTAGCAGAAATAATTAAACTTGCCACAATCGGTCTAATTGATTTGATTTTTACATGATACGTTATATTGGTATGTTGATTCTAATTGGTTGAACGATCGAAGGTCAATATTTTATTGTCAAAACTAGCCTGCGGGAAGAGGAAAAGCCGACACGTGGCTCCTCCCGTCATATATGATGGCGGCAGGCACGACTGGCGGTAGGCTCATCACGTCTTCGGGATTGGCGGGAAGTGGTGGCCCCAGCGTTGTCAGGTCAATGGCAGCAGCCTCTGCATGCTCTTTCCGTCTGTGGTGATGTTTCCAGCATGTGGGTCAATGGGGCAGCTGCATGCGTGGTCGTACAAGACGCAGCCACGAGCCAATGGCCTCACCTTCCACGTATAGACAGATTAGGTGGGACCCACTTTTGCATGCACGATCGAAACAGCATGTATGTGCGTCCAGCTAGCGCCCTGGGTCCCACCACTTTCCGCCAATCGCAAAGGTGGCAATTTTGACACTGTAGACCCTTAGACGAAACTTTAGCACAAAATGAACCTCGGCCGAAACTATTTCACGGCATTGACCCTTTTGAGTAGCGCCTCACGATCAGGCGCTACCCTACACAGGGTAGCGCCTCGTGATCAGGCGCTACACTAGTTGCCAGCGTGGCGAGCCGGGGCCACGGGGGGCCCAGTCCAGGGGGATAGCGCCTCGTGATCAGGCGCTATTGTGCGATTAGGTAGCGCCTGATCACAAGGCGCTACCCTTCTGTTCCAGAAACTAACAGAGAGCCCAGCAAGGGAACGTGGGGAAAAATTCCTAAGTCAATGTGTCGCGCCTTGCCACGAGGCGCTATGCTACCAATGAGGGTAGCGCCTTGTCTTGAGGCGCTATGCATCCAAACTGGGCACATGCAGAAAAGTGCCAGCAAACTGATGGAATATACAACATTTCAGCAAGTATTACATAGCAAAGTCATACATAGCAAAGTTCACAGCATGTGCATAATAACAACAAGTTCATACATAGCAAAGTTCACCACTACATAACAAAGTTCACCACTACATAGCAAAGTCGAAATGTGAAGAAGGTTCAAAATAAAAGGCACATAGTTCACAACATGATGAGCACGACATAGCTCTATTGTGTCGAGCTATGTCCCTTTCCCTTGTCCTTCCTTTTGGAAGTGCACTCCTCTTCCTCCTCCTTCCTTTTTCTTTTCCGGAAGATTTTACTCTCCCTCTCCGTTGCAAGACGAGCCTCTTGTTCTCTCACCTTTCTCAAACCCACCTCCAACCAACCCGGCCTCTCACAACATGATGAGCCCGAGTCATTGACGAGCTTGGTTGTTGCTTTGTTGGGTTGAGACGCTGCCATACCTAGAAACATTATAAACTGAAAGTTAGAAAGTGTGCAATATGAATACAATATGCGATAAAAAATTACAATAATGGATAGAAACAATATAAAAGTAAGGATTAAATGGAGATACATACGGATACGGCCCAGCTAGATATCCTATCATACTCACGGTCCTACCACCGCCACGGCCTACACCACCACCATGACCTCTATAACCAACATGGCCTCTTGTAAGCCCAAGTTGCCTCCCTCTTTGTTGCCTTGGAGCTTGTTGGCTCACTCTTTGTTGCCTTGTAGCTTGTTGGGTAGGAGCTTGTTGGGTAGGAGCTTGTTGCCTCCCTCTTTGTTGCGTTGGAGCTTGTTGGCTACCTCTTCTTCGAGGAGTTGGAGCTTGTTGGCTATTGTCACCTTGTTGGCTAGGCCCACCATGTTGGCTTGGACCTTGTTGTTGGCTATTTCTTGCTTGGGTACTACCTTGTTGGCTAGGCCCACCATGTTGGCTTGGACCTTGTTGTTGGCTATTTCTTGCTTGGGTACTACCTTGTTGGCTAGGCCCACCTTGTTGGCTTGTGCTTGCTTCATTTCCCTTGGCTTTCTTCCTTTGGGGGCATTTCCTTATGTTGTGCCCCTCCACATTGCACTTGCCACAACGAGAGCGCACACGAGGCTCTTGGAATTGGTCATTCCGACATTCCCTCCCACCACTGCCCCAACCATCCATGTCGCCCCTTAGACGTTTTGTTTTGCGTCTTCCCTTTTTGTCCACCTTCGAAGCCGGATCGGGCCATAGTTGAACTCCATGATACTCCGGCCATTGTGATCGGTCTAGGAATGGGTGAAACCTAGGAGCCCATGTGTTTTTCGTGGTCTCGATAGAGAACTCGGACTCTCTCACGGTGCGCGGGTGATTAACATCCACATGTCTAGTACGAGCCGCCGTTAGCAAGTGCGAGCAAGCAAGATGAAGCAATTGTGGCCTCCCGCATGTGCACTCACAATCCTTGAGTGATACCTTGAATGCCCGGCCACCATGTTGGACACCATCGGCCGTGGTTCCTCCCGGTTCGTTTACTTGGTAGATCAACTCCTCATTATCAAATAGTGTTGCAACTTGGGAGTCCGCCTTCCTTGACTCGAATTCCACGAAATTATCAACCTTTGGTGGGAATTTGTACTTGTGATTGTGCTTGTTGTCTCCCACAATCTGTTGGTCCGTCTGGAGTGAGTAATTCAGAAAATATTCATTCAACTTGGTGAATGTGTATTCAACTATTGCAGTCACGGGCAATGCACGCACACCCTTGAGCACCTTATTGAAGCATTCTGCCATGTTGCTTGTCATTTGACCGTACCTCCGGCCATCTTCATCGTAAGCTCTTGCCCACTTCGATCTAAGTTCAATGTGCCTATGGAGAAACTCTTGCCCCCCGGCGTTCAAAGATCTGTTAGCGAGCAATCTGTTGTACAAGTTTGCGAAACGACGATCAGAGAAGGCGAGACAACAATCTTGAAGATCATCGGAAAACTCCTTGCTCCCACAAGCCCTATAGAAGTTTGAGCAAAAATGCCTCATGCACCATCGGTGGTGTAAACGAGCATGCCCGGGGATCTCGATCTGCACCGCGTTGAGAATTCCTTGATGGCGATCCGAGATGACACAAACTTCCCTTTGAGGTGGAATTATCTTGGTTCTCAAATAGTGAAAGAACCACTCCCAACTATCATTGTTTTCCGCCTCAACTAAAGCAAAAGCCAATGGAACCAGACGATTTCCCGCATCATTTCCTATTGCAACCAATAGAGTGCCCTTGTATGGACCGGTCAAAAAGGTGCCATCGACTGCGATGACCGGCCTACAATGTTCAAAAGCACGGACACATTGTTCGAATGCCCAAAATGCACGGCCAAATACTCGGACAGTCTTGCCGTCCACACTCCTTGTTTTTTGCCCAAACGGCTCAACCACATGGACCATCCCCGGGTTAGTCGCGGCCATGGCTCCCAACAACCTAGGGATTCGGTTGTATGCTTCTTCCCAGTCACCATACAACATTCTGAAAGCAGCTTGCTTTGCCTTCCATGCCTTCCCGTACTTGATCGTGTAGTGAAATATGTTCTCCACAATTTCAATGACACTCTTAATACTCATTGTTGGTAGTGTCGAGATGGAGTTGGAAACCTTATAACCGAGGAACTCGGAGGTGAGTTGACGGTGGTCTGGTTTCACATCCTTGCCATCCACCTTCTTGCCTCGGCACATGTGTGTTGCAACACAACTAGTTATGTGCCAATCGGGACCTTTCTTCAAAGGTCTTGCTCGCACCTCCCACGGACATTCTTCCTGTAAGCATCTCACCGTGTAACGCTTCTTTTTATCGGAGTGAGCCACCTTAAACGGACGATGGTACTTAACTGAGTACTCCTTGATCCATATCTGAAATTCCAACAAGGTTGCGAACCTCAAACCGGGAGTTATCCCATTGTCCAAATGATTCATATCCCGGTAAGAAGTTGGCCTAGATTCGAGCACGATACCCTTTCCGCCATCAACCGTCGCTTCATCCGCGAGAGTAAGGTCAGAAAACAACGGAATTCGATGATCCCGTCCCACTACCTTCTCGAACGCTTCGGCCTCCTTGACGGTGAACCCCTCCTCATCCACATCTTCATCGGGCCCATCGTCATCCGAGTCCGATGCATAGCATCGAGAATAAGGGATGTCATGCTCCATGGTCTCTTGTTCAATATATAAGTCCAAATCTCCAACATTGTTGTCGTGGAGGTCAATCCCATCCTCATTGTCCTCGTTCTCATCATCCCCGTACTCATCAGTTGAGATGAGTGGTGGACTCCTACCATCCTGGTTCATGAGTGGTGAACTCCTACCATCTAGGTTCATGAGTGGTGGACTTTGGTTCATGAGTGGTGGACTCTTACCATCAAATGGGGAGGCATGTCCGTTGGAGGACAAGTTCACATGCGCATCAAACTTTACCGTGGCAAATAACTCAAGAGACTTGTCAAGCGATTCGGCCACGGTTTCCTTGTATGCAGCCCAATGAAGTTCCGAGGTGATACGCAAAAACTTCCAACGGAGATGCACTCCATGACCGGCATTATGTCTTCCCTCCAACTCTACAAACTCATCTTGGTTCATCAAATTCAAATCAATCCTAACTTGTTTCAAAACCTCGGCGTAGGTAGGACTTTGCTCGAACACCAAGGCTACCTCATCCGGATCCGGTTCCATATTGCCTTTCAAAAAGGCCTCTTTATCCACATGATGAACATGAACAATTGTAGGCATCCCTAACATAATGACAACAAAAGACAAATTAAATCATAGCATTAACCTAATAAGCACTAGCATTAACCTAACAAGCACTAGCATTAACCTAAAGATCGTACAAGCATGCCATGGGTCAACAACAAAATCCAAATCAACTACCAATTAGGGTTGAACCGAAACATGCATAATGAGGCCAAATGGGGTCATTTTATTGGACAAAAATTGGGGGATCGGAGGAGAATACCTGCGGGAAGTAGTTGGGGACGGAATCCCCTCGCTTTTCTCTTCAAATCGGAGAGGAAACGGTGGAGGATTAGAAGGGGAGAGAGAGAACCGCCGCCGCTGCCATCCTCCTCTGTCTCTGTTCTTTCTGGTCGATTTGGAAGTTGTGGCTAGGGTTGGGGACGGCCGTGGGCGCGATGCCTGTTAACAGAAGGGTAGCGCCTTGTGATCAGGCGCTACCTAATCGCACAATAGCGCCTGATCACGAGGCGCTATCCCCCTGGACTGGGCCCCCCGTGGCCCCGGCTCGCCACGCTGGCAACTAGTGTAGCGCCTGATCACGAGGCGCTACCCTGTGTAGGGTAGCGCCTGATCGTGAGGCGCTACTCAAAAGGGTCAATGCCGTGAAATAGTTTCGGCCGAGATTCATTTTGTGCTAAAGTTTCGTCTAAGAGTCTACGGTGTCAAAATTGCCCGCAAAGGTGGGATGAACCTCCCGCCAGTCCACATGGAAGGACGTGCCTGCACGTGCCGGCTTTTCCTCCTCCCGCCAGGCTAGTTTTGACAATGAGTTTCAGAAGGGGTCATTTTTTACATTGACGTTGGGCAGATGGCTATATTTATAAAAAAATCAATAAAATACCAATGTGTACACCTCATCATGGCAGCCTGGCTGGTAGACGTTCCTTTTTGTCGCCAGGATGGATGTCTCCTCCCTGAAGCTGTTGTTGTAAAGGACTTCGCCAGCGTTGAGTTTTACTTTTGGTCGGGCTAATTCGACCAAGAACCGATTGTTACAGCAAAAGCACCTGATCGATTGGTAGTTTGTACCGTGAGCATGGGACTTTGTGGTGGTGGCGGCGGCGGCTACTGTTGGGATAGCATGCACTGGTCACGAAGTATGGACGTCTTGAGCTTTCGCCAACTTTCTGGAATGAGCAGATGAAGAACGAAAAGACAAAACCATACCCAGTTGGATCTCAGACCCCTCCGCGTCAATCCCCAGGGCGAACGAAGGAGCCTCAACCCTAGCGCCACCAAAGACACCCAAGGCCGCCGGCGTTGGCCATGGTGGTGGCAAGCCCGGTGCCAAAGGCGCCTGGACAAGAGGTTCGTGGCGGCGGCTCTAGGTTGCGGCTAGGGCGGTGCCCGTGGAGATGCGAGCATGCGGCGGTCGGGGCGGCGTCCCTTGGCCGTGCGGCGGCGGGCATCTCCTACATGGATGACGGCATGAGCAGGGGGCTGAGGTCTCCGTTGGCTGCTCTAGCTATTGTTGGTGGTGGTGGGCGCGTGGATCTGATCCCCGCCAGCTGACGACGTGGCTTCTTGCCGGCCGGTGGCGTGTAGAGGGCCGTCGAGGGGCTGCTAGAGGGCCTCTGTGTTCCGGTGGTTGCGTGCGCCTTCGTAGCACGGTTCCGCATGATCCAGTCAGTTTAGAGTTTGTTTGTGTTAGTTCGGCCAAGATCCAGTTAAACAACGGCTAATTCGGTGAAGACTTGACCGACTAAACAACAAAATGCATGAACTTGATTGCCGGCTGCTAGAGTTCTCGCGATGCGTTCATCTTTTTTTTTACTAGCAAAACTTGCACGCGCAATGCGCGTCTCACTAATATTTTGTTTTGAAAAAACAAATTATATGCCTAATGGTGGCTAATTAACCATCAATTTCCTAAAGAGTCTCATGCCTTATGAATTATGATGGTACTTCAACAAAGACGATTTACACCTTCTATATCATACAAGTTTCATGTGCCATCTTATATCCAAATAAATAATGGAGTTGCGGTCCTGAACAAATACTGACATGTACTCATATGTAGTATGAGGACTGTATAGATCTTCGCTGACATGTAAATCAGCATGCATTTGATATGAATTTAATTGATATGTATAGATCTTCGCTGACCTGTAAATCAATATATTTGATTAGCTAATTTTTAGGAACAAAATCTGACAAACAACAAAACTAAAAGTTAGAATTTAATAGTCACCCCCAATGATAATCAAGTGTCACTTGAACTTAATACTGACCATACCAATTTATGAGATCAGATTTGTTGCCAAGTTGATATGCTGGTATAGGCGTGTTTGTTAGATGTTTAAACGGGCAACTCTCCCGTGATGCAGACGGGGAAGCAGTCAGCTACAACAAAAGTACTTCATCATGCAAGTCGTTGATACCATTACTTACAAATATTTAATATTAGTTGTGCTGATACCTCCTGAAAATTATCATCTACACGTACCACCTCAAGGTATTAGATATAATTCACAATTCAGATATGGGAAAGGTGTACCGTCGGCTCATACCAGCCGAAACTCGAGAACTTGCCTGTGGCAAGATGGTTAGAAGGGTGGTTGTACCCCAGCCCACCAGAGTTCAAATCCTATATTTGACATTGGTGTTTCTCATTTAGACAGAATATTCTTCAGTGGGAGGCGACGTTCCCGTCGACAATGAGGCGCTTGTGGTGACTTCGTCAATCTCAAGACCCGACCGCTGGCTCAGTATTTCGGAGGTGCTCATTGGGGTAGGATGTTCGTGCGTGCGTTCATAGGGGGTGTGTGCACGTTTATGTGAGCGTCTGCGTTATACTGTGTTTCACAAAAAAAACAGCCGAAACTCTACGCAAGGCTAGGCCTTACAGGAGAGGAAGTAGAAACAGAGCACGAGTCTTTGCTAACAAAGCCCGTGCCATAAGTGAGGACTAAATAAAAAGGTATTGCGCATTAATAGCGAATTATAACAAAAAAACATTCAATGAATATAAATGACATCGATGTAATTCCAATGTTGGAGGAGTTCAATATGTGCTTATCGAGCAAATTGTGTTTGACCCGATAATGCTACACCTACATCGTGATTTTTAAGGAATGACACTTACGGACTGACGTGGAGAGAGAGAGATTCATTTACATTACTGAAATCATGGAGGTGTAAGTGATTTGCACAAGCCCGCTGCATCCACATCTCTCCGTAAAACAAATTCCGTAGGTTTGATCCATATGTGTAGCATTACTCTGTTTGACACGATAGGTTTTGTTGTTTCTACGAAGTACTCACGGCCGTTCCAAATAAATTTTTGGATAGAGGGCAAGTTAAAGTGAATATAGTTATACTAAACTTTTATATTTTTTCATTATTTAATCATATTGTGGCTTTACAAAATACTATTTAGTTAGCATTGTTAACCATACAAAAAATCTGAAGACATTTTCTGTGATGAAATCTTTGAAATATATCTTAAGTTACGCAATAAGTTTTTTCGTTTGTGTGATCTTATTCTTGGCAAGATAAAAACCATCTTAAATGTGGAAACAAAAATGAAAGAAAAAACACGTGCCTCCTCGACTGTTATTACAATTGATGAACTATATAATGTATATGTGTATTATTGTTTGATTTTTTTTCTCTATTTTTAATATTATTAATTATATTGGTAAAGTATCCAAATTATATAGCGTTATCAAATATCTTTAATAGAGGGATTTAGTGTATTATTATGTAACAAATATGTAGAAATTTCCATAGTATAAGTTCAGTAGTTGGCATAACCATTTTTATATGAGAAATAAAACATACATATTTTGGAGGATCTCGGCAACCTCCACGTCCTCCCGAACGATTTTAGAGGTTCTGTTAAACTATTTTAACGGATCTAATTTTAGAGAATATGCTAGAGTTACTCTTAGATTGCTTCAGTCTGAATGAATGCTTAACCATGGAAGAACAAAATGCGCAAAAAACAAAAACCATGGAAGAACGCTTACAGTTGGTATACTGGCACCAACAAAATGAACGTCAAGAGAGACACAACAAACAGAACAGAATCCAGCGTCCGGCACTTGACATCTCAAACACATGAGACGCTGCGCTTTTCTTGTGCACCAGGTAAATAAAACTCATCGTGATGATCTGATCCGACCTGATTTTCTCACTCGTGGAAGCAGCAGAAGCTAGGCCACGCTGTTCGATGTCGCACCACAGGCAGAGAACTCGGCCGAACGTATCGTCTCTTTCCTGACAGTTGGAGGAGCAGCTGGGTGGGCGACGGGTGGCAGGTGTTCCTTTTTGTGGCCAGGATGTCTCTCCCTGCAGTTGTTGCAAACGGCTTCAGCAAGCCTTGTGTTTTACTTTTGGTCGGGCTAAATTCGGCCAGGAACAGGTTAAGCAGCAGAAGCGCTTGATCGATCGGATCGGTAGTTTGTGATCTGAAGTTGCCTGAGCTTTCAAGACTCGTACTATCATCAGGTGACGGACATCCACTGCCACTGATCTCGTTCCATTCCATGGGATTAATTTTACCTTTTCCCCGTAAAAAGGCAAATTACTAAGTCCCATGGTTGACTTTTCCTGCAAGACTTGTCTCACGAGAGCAGATTCCAAGGTTTGACCACGATAGTCAAGCAGTCGACGCTGTTCCGTGTCCATGGATTGTTGTTCTAGCAGTATTCGTTCGAGAAGGAGCTAGCTAAACACGCACTCTGTCCGTCAGCAGGTGGAAAGCACGGCATGCCGCTGTTCCGTGGGCGTAAATATGAACAGTTGGAGGAGCAGGCAGGCAGCAGCTCGTATATACGTATTTGTGTGTCATCAGGAGATCCCTGCAATAATCGATTTGAACTGTTGCGGACGGAGTTAGGCGAGCAACGAACTGAACCGGACAGCAGAACCTCCGGCCGATTGCTGCCGTCGTCGGCTAATAATCCAGGGCCACTATTAAATAAACTCTCTATTTATCTTTTTGCAAAAAGACTACTCTATCTTGTGATCCACGGCGGCTGCTGCTGCCGGGATGATGGACGCAATGGCCAGCAGGTTTATTCCACCGAGAATATGCGTCGTCGTCAGGCGCACGCGCGTGCGCTTCAACATACTAGTAGTTCTGAAAATGAGCTTTCGCCACCTTGGGATCGGATTTCGATCCAGCTTATTCCACGTACTGCTCTGCTACCTTGCCAGCTGAAATATTTTTTCTCGCTCATCAGAAATATCTAAGTTCTTTTTTTTTTGAGAGGGACACAAATATCTAAGTTTATCGGCTTATTGCACACAATTATTCAGCTACGTCCCAGAGAAATGATTGTGCGCCTTCTATCCTATTAGAAGATGGATCGATTTCACGTCGTCAACCTTACCTGAATTGCAGTAGCCGAAGACAATGAGCAAAGGCCCTTGGGAAATCGTGTGGTCGGCCAATTTGTTTCGAAGGAAAACCAGACGAGTAACATAGTAAACAACCCCCGACAAAGCAAAGATTGGTCAAGATCAAGTATTGCCGGAGTAGTGGAAGATGCTTCAGCAAAAGGAGTTGGATGGAGGCAACTGGATACCTTCCTTGTTCCATCTATCCACTGCGGATCAGCTAGCACAGTTTGTCAGGTTGTGGGCTATTCTTCAGGGCGTGAGACTGCAGCCGCGGCCAGACGCAATTTCTTGGAGGTGGACGGCGTCGGGGATCTACACAACCGCCTCCGCTTACAAGCGCCAGTTCTCCGGGTCAGTGCCGCCTTTTAGGGCGTCCAAGGTTTGAAAGGCCAATGCGGAGCCAAAGTGCCGGTTTTTCGCTTGGCTTGTCCTCCATGGCAAGATATTGACGGCCGACAATCTTGTCATCCGAGGATGGCCGCATGACCCAATATGCAAGCTGTGTTGCATTCACCCCGAGACGGTTCTCTTCGAGTGTTCGCTCTCGACAATCGTCCGTGACAAGATCTTTGAGTGGCTAGGCTCCATCGGTGCCCCACCCCCGCCATTGGGGAAATGCATCAACGTTTGGTGGAATGGGATGATCGCTGCAATCCCAAAGGAGAGGCGCCGCGAGGCAAGTGGCGCGTTCATCTACACCATGTGGGGTATTTGGAAGGAGAGGAACCGAAGGACCTTCCGCAACGTCGGCCTTTTGCCGGACGCGGTGGCGCACCTCGTGTGGGAGGAGATTGCGCAGCGGGCGTATGCCCACACTCAAGACCCGGGAGATGTTGTTTTTGTGTAGTACTAGAAGTTTGACAAAAGTGACTGTAACTCCAGCCTGTACATAAACACTCTTTCTATCTAATCGGATGGCAGAGCGAGTGCCTTAAACCTCAAAAAAAAAAAATTGAACCGTGACGTTGCCAGTTCGTATGAATAATTGTAAGGTAAAAATTCAAAACATGTCAGACATTTTTTAAAAGACGAGGCAAAAGGAGAAAGAAAGGTCACACATCTCGCTACCGGTACAGAATGACTGGCTTGTCCACGCTCTGGAATGCATATCCGTTCTGACGGAAACCATTTCATGAAAAATCTTGCCTGAAGCACGTGTCCTGTCTCACAAGAGTAACTCCGAAGGTTGACTTTCCCTACAAGACTTGTCTTGCAAGAGCAGATGGCAAGGTTGACTTTCCCATGCATGTACTCCCATTCAACGGTAGTCAAAGAAAATAGTCGACGCCAGGGAAAGAGAAATACCGGTACCGCCAGTCCGCCATGCAAGTTTGTTCTTTCCATACTTTTTTTTGAAACATAAACTTGCAAGATCTTTTGAAAAGGAGGCACGCAGCAGGTGAACAAATAGTCGAGTGTTGTAGTAGTATGGCTGTGAAACAGTTGGAGGGTCAGGCACGCGACAGGTGGCAGCTCAAATCTAATGTTATGTGTCACGAGCAGGTCCCAACAATATCTAATCGATTTCAATTTCGGTGAGGAGCGAACTGGACAGCAAAACCTCTTGCAGCTAGCAGGCTGCTGCAGTTCGGAAGCATTGGCCAGTACGGAGAATACGCGTCGTCATCAAACCGTTCGCGCGTGCGCTGATTCAGACAGCCAAATTTTATTTACTTATTTATCCGGAGAAAATGACCGGTCAATTAACGGATGAATGGAAGGACTTTCGCCATCTGAAATCTCTTCTCTGACGGACCTGTCTGTTCATTCTCGCCCGCCACAAAACTGATCTGCTTCTACAGATGGGAAGCTATCCTGGCATGCACGGATAAGAGAACGGAATGCTACTGGTGTACCGACCTTTAAGTTCGTTCTCCCTCCCCATTTCCTGAAACTTAACTTCAAGTGTTGCTTGTTCTTTTGCTGTTCCAGTACTCCTTGTAGTATTATTTCTTTTGAAAATAAAACGGAAGGATGGGCTCACACGCTCAAAATAAGGAAGCAATACTATTTCAATGCCAAATATAGGATATGCACATTTTTCCCGCTGATGATTAAAAAATGTACAAATAAAAAACCAAATTAGAACTAGAAAGAGCCAATAAACCAGTAAAGTGAAAGATATAAGAATATATTATTGTAGATGTCTCATCGACTCTATTACTTTCTAGTATTCCTGCAACTAATATATAAGGGCTATACTTTAGAATTCTCTATATTAACATAGACAAACATAAACTCTACAATCCTTTATCGAGATATTTGTTGAACATATGCTCTAGAGAGCTCTCTTCCAAGTTACTTAAAGAAAATAAAAATGGACCTCGATGCATGCATATGGACTATGATTTATTTGAGTGCCACAAATTAATTTTTTTATATATGAAATTTTGTCTATTTTTCTCTTCTGGGATCAAGAAAAAATTGATTGGATGAAAATGTTACCATAGCAACGACACACAAAAAGTTTGAAATAGCAAATGTAACTTCACTGAAAATAATGTTAAATTATTTGGGAACAACCCAATAAAACAGTAAACTTGTGTAATAAATAATATTTCGCCTTAAACATTTACGTATAATATTGAACTAATCAATTGTATTGAGTGTAATATAAAACTATAGTCAAAAGCAACTTTTTGTATTTAAGGCTCACAACTATTAGAAGTGTTGTTCTAGTCAGTTAAACGCAATTCCTTATTCCACTGTTCGGGGGAGGGTTTAAATTTATTTAGCTTAAAGATCGAAAGAACCCTTAATTAAAGAATTTTCTTAGACCAGAAAGAGGGATCGATCAAATGCTTCAGCATTTTTTAAGATTTAAGTATGGTTTCTATATTTGAATATTTTTGTTTTACGTTTCTATACACATATCTTTTTAGATGTTTTTCATCCTAGCATTGTTCCAACACTGTAATGATAGTCCAACTAGATTAAAAATAAATGGAGTTAACTATTTCAAAACTAATTTCTATAAATCAAAAGGTTGTTTCTCGTGGATAATTCGGATTGATATTAGCTGACATTGCCACTGTTGACTTTGAGTCACTAACGTGTGACCCCATCCATGGTTGGCCACACGTGTCAGTGACTCAAAATCACCTGACTTTGCATTTTACAAAGTGAACCATTCTTAATCCGGACAATTCAAGTTTGGATCTTTACGAGACTGTATGCATAGAAGGGTTTCCAGTTCAGATGATAGTTCAATGGAATCAAATAGTCTGACGCCCGGCAAAGAGAAATACATGTACCGCCATGCAAGTGTGCATTTCACTTTCTATCAGTAATCGATTTCAATTTCTGGTTGGGTTCGGTGAGGAGCGAAGTTGACAGCAAAACCTCTTTGTGTCTAGCCAGCCGGCTGCTGCTGTTCGGAGAATACGCGTCGTCGTCAAACCGTCCGAGCGTGCGCTGATTCAGACAGCCGAATTTTCATTCTTTTATAAAAAAATCCGGAGAAAATGACTGGTCAACTTACGGATGCATGAGTGCCCAACCAAAGACGAGCCTGGACGTCTCCCCTCTCCCCGTCACTGTAGCAGAGGGCGATTTTTTCTCCCCCCCCCCCGCGCAGATCCACCTCCACCCCGTCGTCTCGCCGGATCCCTTGTCCTCCGCCGGCCGCTCCGGCGGCGGGAGGGCGGGGGATCCCCGTCTCACGGGTGTATATAGCGTAGGATGTGTAGGGTTTGCTGTCGGCGGCGCCTTGGAGGTGGTTGGGTCGCCGGCTGTGTTTTTGTTGCAGGTGCGCGTCCCCTTCGACGGCGGAGCTCCCTGGAGGTCCGCGGTGGTGCGCCTCGCCTCGCCGTGCCCTCGGATCCGTGGATCTGCTGGGTACGTCTTCCCCCTTCCAGATCTCGCGTGGCGGCGGTTCTGGTTTGACCTTGAAGCCGACGACGTCGAAGGATGGCGGTGTTGCAGCTGGAGCTGGATGGAGGCTTCTAGGAGTTCGAGGTTCGGCGACTTCCGCTCCGCTCGGGGACATCTTCTGATCCATGGTTTGAAGGAAGATGCAGCGGCGGCTCTTCACCGGCACGTTCTGCTCCACGCCGGCGACACTGTGTTGCAGAAGGACTGTGTTGTAATTTTCATCTTTCTTGGGTTCCTGTCTGTGATGGTCATCCTTTGATGTTTGTATACGGTTTCGTCGCAAAAAAAAAACTTACGGATGCATGAATGGACTTTCGTCACCTTTCTAGAATGGGGATCGGAGCTCGATCCAGGTTGTTCCACGTACTATTACTACTTTTTTTTAAACCGAAGGCAAAAGCTTTGTCTTACCATTTATTAAGCAGAAGTTGCTCGGTTTATTATCGGAAGAAACCAGGCGAAAACCATACAACAACACGACCGAAACAACAAGGCATGTACTACTACTACATTTGCTCATCTGAAATCTCTTCTCCGACGGACCTGTCTGTTCATTCTCGCCCGTCACAAAACTGATCTGCTCCTACAGAGGAAAGCTAGCCTGAAGCAGGGCATGGACGGATAAGAGAAGGGAACGCTAGTAGTGTACCGACCTCTTTAAGTTGGTTCTCCCTCCCCATTTTTCTGAAACTTTTACGTTCCAAGTGTTGATTGTTCTTTGGCTATTCCAGTACTCCTTTTAGTACTCCACAAAAGAGGCACGTACGTCAGTCAATTCGTCACCGAGTGAAGACCACGGAATGTGCAGTGTGTGTTGGAGCCTTGGAGGAGCTGGTAGTGGACAGCGTGTATAATTTGCGTGCGTGTCACCTGGAGGTCCCTACGTTAATCGACGATGGATTTCACTTGTTTTGGACTTTTTGGTTGGAGTAGACAGCAAAACCTCCGGCAGATTTGGGTCTCTCGCCGGGGTGCTCTAAAAAAAACAATCGTTCTTGTGCTCCACGGCCTGCTGCTGCTCGGCCAGCAGGTTTATCCCACGGAGAGAGAATATGCGTCGGCATCAAGCTACACGTGCGCTGCAATATCCCTTCTTTTCCTTGCCACCACGCTTCACTACCGTCCTTGTAAAATGGGTTGAAAACGACCCGTCAAATTTCGGGTGAATGAATGAACTTTCGCCACCTTTGTAGACCCGGGGTTTGATCCAGGTTCTTCCATCAGAAATATCTTGTCTGTCTACCTCGCCCATCACAAAACTCGCTAGAAGCAGAGCAAAACAGAGGGTGGAAAAAAGTTCAAACAAAGAAAAACGTCATGTGTTTGTCATCTGAAATCGTAGGCCAAGGAAAAAACCAGAAGACAGAGACAAATTCTTCAGACTAAACTTCATCTGCATATACCACTTCGATATACCAGGAACAATTAATATCGCCCATCATCCATTACCAACAGGCTCTCTCTCCCTCTCTCTATCTCACTCAGCACTCTCTCTCACTAAACAGAAAAACAAAACAAAAGAGAAAATTCCAGGGACGTTGCCCGCTTCTCCGGACGACTCGTCCCCACCTGTCACACGGCACCACCACAACCAACTCCAGGAAAACACACGGACCAAACAGAGAACAAAGTTTCCTGACACCAACGCCGGAGCTGTGTCCAGCCGGCCGCCAGCCAGCCAGCCTGTGGAAGTCGTCGTCCTTCGTTCCTCTGCACAAACCCCGCACGCAACCATGGGCGGCGGCGTCCCCAATTCCAATTCCCCTTCCTCTCTACATCTAATAGAGACTGACAGCTAGTAGCAGACGGGCATCAGGCCGGCGTTGGGAGCGAAGGGATGCGGCAGGCGGCCGCCGGGGCTGAAGGTCGGCGGCGGTGAAGGGGACGGGGACGGCGAGGGCGACGGGGTCTTCTTGGGGCGCTCGATGGGGCCCACCGGGGAGCGGAAGCCGACGGTGACCGCGTCGCGCACGCACCAGTGGAACGCCGGCTGGCGCATGGTCGCTGCCGCGGCCTCGCACTCGGGGCAGGGCGTCCAGAGCGCCGGCGGCGGGGAGGCGTCGCGCTCCGGGAGGAGTAGCGAGGAGGGGAGGTATGGGTCCGACGCGGCGGCCGTGCTCAGCAGGTACCACTCGTGCTGCCGCTGCAGCTCCCGGAGCTGCGCCTCGTAGTCCCACGCGCCGAACGAGGCGGGGGACGCGGCCAGGGACGCCAGATCCGTGGGCGGGAGGCCGCGCTTGAGGATGGTCATCTCCGACGGCGGCGGCTGGGAGAGCGCGGCGCCGGCCTTGCGGTCGCGCCTGGAGCGGCCCCCGCGGCGGTCGCGGCGGGAGCGGCGGAGCGCGGCGAGGACGTAGCAGCCGGCGCCCTCGCGCGCGACGGCGGCGGCGAGGTCGGTGCCCTCGTCGAGCGGCACGCGGCGCGGGCGGCGCGGCCGGGCCAGCGACGCCGAGATCTGGTGCGGGGCCACGCCGACGCGGTCGGCCACGACGGCCTGCAGCTTGCGCACGCCCAGGGAGGGCTGCACGGTGACGGTGTCCAGGTCGACGGTCCGCTCGCCGTCGACGAACACCACCTGCAGCACCGCCGTGGACGGCGACGGGGCGGCGAGGTGGACGCCAGCTCGCCCATCAGGAGGAGGAGCCGGTCCGGATCCGTGGAGGGATACTCGCGAGGGGCGCCACAAGCATCGGATCCGGCGGCGGCGGGGGAGTAGAGGTGGTGGTCTGAAGTTCTTGTTCTTCTGGTCATGAAAATTGGGATTGGGGGAGGAAACGGGGCAAGGAGGATATTATATAGGGGAGATTGGGAAGGAAGGAATTAAAGGCGGTTGGGTTCGGGTCAATGGTAAATGCGAGATAAGGCGGTGGGGCCGTTGGGTCGGTGGGGCGAAGTGGTCGCTCTCTTTCCTTGGGAGCCAAGGCACGGCGCGGCACGGAACGGGATCCAGGCAGGAAGGTACTGGACCGTGGGTCCCACGGACGTTTGTGGTGGGTCCCATCGGAGCGGAGCGGGAGTGACTGACCGGAGTCGCGGGGAGCCACGTCGGAGAGAAAACGTGGGCGGCCGTTACGCGGCCAGCGAGGCGCGTGGCGGGCGGCACGTGCGGCGCCAGCGAGGCGAGGCGTGGTGGTGACGGTAGCTGGTGTGAGGTGTTTCACGTGATGCCGTCCATGGATTTGGCGTGACAATTTCTAGCGCGTCGCGTCAGGACGGAAGTAGACGCAAAGCCGTTGCATCATTTCGCCGTCTCGTTTTTTCCCCCATGGACCGTCTCATGATCCTGCTACGTACGGCTCGGGCCGATGTCGATAAATAATTTCCGTGTACCACATGAGAGAAGAGAGCAATTGGTACATTCCAACTCATTAAATTCGTACCCAACGAACTATCAATGTTCAACATATAATATTTTTGTTTTTTAATCAAGGGCTTCACTAATTACTCATGAAGGTTACAAGAGAGTTGGAAACATGCTTGGAGAAAAAGAGGAGTATAGTTCACCCTGTTGAATTAAAATGAGATGTAGAGTAATGAATCGAACTTGATAATTCACATTGAAGATTTGGGGAATATATACAACGAGTAAAAACGCTCGTTTCCAAGAACTGCCATTGTTAAGAGGCGTCTGCAAGGACACATACATCCATACGGGCGAGAGTGGAATTCGTACAACGCTTGGACACACCTAACCACAGTCGGTTGCAAAACATGCAACTAGTTCTTGATTTATCCTAAATCAAACACTCTCTATTATACACATGCATCTTTGTATAAAAGAACCATTGTCTTGAGAAGCTCATTGTTAACAAGCGTATATTATCTTGAGTACCTACATTAAAAACCCCTTTGGACAAAATACGAGTACGTTGCTAAAACTCTTTTAAACCCAGTGAGTAATTAAGAAAAAATGATGCAACATATAATAATTATTGTCCCGTTGGTAACTCATATGAGAAAACGTAAAAAAAAAGCAATTTGAAAGAACAATAAATATGTTGTTAAAATTCTTTTAATCTAGTAGAGAATAATATTCAACATGTCATTCAAACACTTTTAATCTAGTGGAAATTTTATCTTTGAGAACTTATTTGAGTATACCTTGTAAAGATAAAACCCATTGATAAGGTTAGAGAACAATTATATGTCTTAGATACAGCTGTTAAAACCCCGATGGGGGAAAATCACATTGGTACTAGCACCTCAATAAAAATCTTGATGAGAAAGTTGTGAGTTAACTCATAACAGGAAAATAAGTGTAATATAATGCTTGAATAGATTAAAATTCAAGAAGAGACTCCCCTGATCCTTGCAAATCAGGGACGGTATGCTTAATTATATTGTTCTTTTGTATAACATGTTTACATCTTTGTGCCACAACTATTATTACCTTTTAGTAATAGTTGGTGATTCAATATACCGAATACTGAATGAAGACAGTTCAAGGAGCAAACATGAAAGTACTTCGTATTTTCATCCCTATCGAGGGCATTTTGAGTTTTGGATCGCCTTCCATTCGTTAATTCTGCACCTAATAGCGCGCTGAATGGTGGTGATGATCATACACCAAAGATTGAACTCAGGGCGCGAGAGTGTACCGTGTTCTTCGATCTTGTCAATGAACGAGATGATGATCGCTAGCTTTGAGTTGATCTCCATAGTAAAATTACATATGAGCTGCCACCTATCGCCTGGCTGCGCCTCCAACTGTTACACGTTCGGCGTTCCTTTGGCACACAGAACAATGGCCTGCTGCCTTTTTTTTCGAGTGTACGCCTGCCGCCTTTTTCACCTGCCGATGGATCGAAATGCACCTCTTTTTGCTGAAGAAGTACAGCTAGAACAGTTGGGGGATCAACACTTGCAAGGCAAGTTTCAGAAAACGGAGAAAGAACTTAAAAGGCGGTACTAGTACGAGTAGTTCTCCTTCCCGGGCATTGACTATTTGACTATCACTAGTAATTGTGCACGTGCAATGCACGTGTTAGCTAATGCGACTTAAATCATGAATACTGGAAACTAAAATTGTGCATACTCGTGTTGAAGGCAAAAGACAAACTTTCAAGTTAAATAATTCACTAAGTTGGCGAGCAAATACACTACAACATCAATGCATTAGAGAGTACAACGGAATTACCTATTATCTTATTTGCTGCGATGATGACTTTCTAGGGAAACTACGTATACGGCTATCATGCTATTGTATCATCCGGCATTATTGTACAGAAGGTCAGTCAAGAAAGATTTTTTGTTAGGGCTTCCTTGGACTCTCTCGAGTAATTGTACAGAAGGGTTACCTTCTCATCCCTCTACTACTTGTACATTTTTCACTTCAGCTTGTAAAAAAATTATGTGTTGCATAAATAAGTTTTACTGTTGGAGACACTCCTACAATCTTACAACAGATGTTAAATCAGAAGTTCACACAAATGGAAACATGGTAGCATATGAATAAAACCGAAGGATAATACATCATCTCCTAGCTCCTCGTACCTTTTAGGGTATCTCATTTAGTTTGGTACTCAGTTCATGTTTCCTCACTTGAATCATCTCTTTCAGGTCCCATTTAATCTCACATATCATTAGATGTGGTCTCCTGAAGTATTGTAGTCAATTGCGCTCACGCACCCTCCAAGGTGATAAAATTCATGATATATATTTGATATTTCTAAATGTAGATACTTCAAACTGAACCAATAAAATCAACTACTATTTATTTTTTAAACCGAAGTACCTACTTCATAAACGTCGTGTAGACGGCATTGTAAACGGCTTCTCCTTCTGCGCGCCGCACCGGATTTTGCAAACATGAAGGTGACAACAACCTCTATTTGGGGTGCCATGCTTGGTACCAGTTGACATGTTCCTCCAGCCATAAATGCCACGATTTCCACCACTGCAAGCTAAAGAATAGTCAGTCTGTAAAAAATGAAGCAATAATATCTCAAGCTGTCTGCAATGTGCATTAGCAGAGTTGATGGATATGGAAATAAGAACAATTTCAGAGCACTTACATTAGGGCACATACTTCGCACACAAGCAAAACAGAAGCCAAAAACTATCTGTCATAACATGCAATTCATAGTTATTATCTTGCACACAAGAATTGATTCTTTTTACACGAAACTAAAGCCAAAGAACATTGTATGAACTGTTAAATTGTATCCAAATACATTGGCAATTCTATCACAAATAGGTTAAGTGAATCAACTAATCAAAATTATGGAAAACATTTTGCTCAAATCTCTCATTTGTAGAAAGGTGAACACTGGAGTTAATAATCAGGCTCCTCCTATACTCTGATTCTCATATGCTTGGAGTCCTTTGAAGCAGCAGGTGCTAGTACATACATTTTGGCAAAAATCTCGTACCTTTCAGATTGTATGAAGATACAATCATTATCATATTCCCTATGAAACAATGCATTAGGCATGAACGATTCTTCCAAACTTATAATTACCTAGCAATACATATTCCATAGGAGTCACAAGCACATAACTTCTCATCATCCAACTTAATCCCGGTGAAAGTAGCGACTGCACATGCATTTGGCAATATAACTTATCATTCCTCAATACAACCCATATGAAAACAATGACAGCTCATAGATTTTGCGTTAACTTGTAATACTTGACACATGGACAAAATATTGAATATATAGATCTTTGATGGTATGCTTGGCTTGTTCGCTCTATGTACGCAAGAAATTATTGACATAGATAGAGATCTCACATAGATAAGTTCAATTAAAATCGGACACTAAAATTTGTTGTAGTTACATCTGTAGCAGGAGTTGGTTCAGTTTTCTGGTTATTAACTCCAAGCACAGGTAAAATTAAATTCCGAGCTCCGAGATCACCTTGCCATGAACATACTAAAGCTCCTTCTCATCCTAGCTCTGGTTCCAATCCTGACGGCAACCCACCTGAACTCCTAATATCGGCTGGTCTATGTAAATAACTGGCAAACAAATCATAACCCATCATGCAGGCAGATGAAAATCCATACCTAATATACAGTTGCAGGTGCCATTTGTATGTACTGACGTCTTCAGGCCTCAACGGCATAGGGTCCCGTGGGTGGTGGTGATATTCATGGCGCCTGTGATGTCCATGACACACACCGTGGACTTGGCCAGCAAGATCTCCAAGACCTCGAGATTGCCGCTGCCGCCGCTGATGAGCAGTTGGCGGTTGGCCACGCGTCTTCCGATCGCAGGTGAGGTTGTGAGACCGCAGTGGAGAGTCGGGGGCCGGGTCGTCGGGGTAGGCCGGAACGGCGAGGGAGAAGGAGTAGTGGCGCTTGACTGCAGCGAAGTCCTAGGCGAGCGGCTAGTGTATGGTGCTGAGGACCGCGATGGCAGCGAAGGAGGTGTCTCCGGCGCGGATCCGACGGAGGGAATGGCCGCTCTCGGCCAACATGTGGCTGCGTGGAGATGGCGGCAAGGTCGGCGGCGTCATGGAGGTCGCGGAGCGGGGAAGCCGGAAGCGGCCACAGCGTGCAGGACGGCGCGGGGTCGCGTGGCGGCGGTCACGAGTCTCGGCTCAGCGGGCAGCCGGCGGGTGCAGCGCAGCGATGGCTATTTCGGGGAACAGAAGGTAGATTACCGAGGTTAGCGACGTGGGTGTTGCCGGCGGTTTTCTTCCTGCGTCACTTCGTGGGAGGCGTTTGCGGTAAACGTGTTGAGTGTTAAACATTAGAGCAACGTGGACTGTACGATATGGGTGTTGTACGGCTGAGATGATCTGAATCTCCGCCCTCTCGGTCTTTAAATATTAGTCTAGATGTTACAACACCCTACTCCTAGGCAAATTCAGATCTTGGCATTTACTACTCTCGTGATGCTACTAAATCCTTGGAAACTACTAGCTGCTCTCGTGATAAAAGTAGTATTGTAGGAACTGTCTGTCAACGTTGGAATTCAACCTTGGAATACTGTAAGAATGGATAGAAAACGGTCAGTCAAATTCTCTGAAACATACTCCAGTTACTGGTTTTGTGTGGTGGTAGCCTTGGGATTTCAGAGGGCTGCAACCTACGAGCTTACCCGTGCATATCGTTTCAGTAGTTCAGTCCAGAAAGGTGGCGAAAACATAACGGTTGATTAAGCATTTATTTTCGCGGGAAACAATAACAAATCAGCTCGCCGTTTCATAATTTATTTTTCGACATGGACTGGAACGAACAGCCGTCAAGACGAGCCTTCAAGTTCAGGCAACTTCACATCAAAATCCATTTTCCACGCGACAATACTTCGTCGCCGCTAGCCGCCTCCAAAGTTTATTAGTACGGTTTTGCTGGTTCTCAGGCGTCTGAGAACTAACTAAATCTCAGTCATCAAATCGGCCGTTAGATCTAGTGCTCTAGGATTCGTGCAGCCCAGTTCACGCTGTGCTATCCGTTGTGCGAGCGATGGGCTTCTGTTGATTTTAGACATGGACGTGGGCTGTTGCTGCTTGTTGGGCATGCTGTGGGCTCTAGGTTTGCTGTTTTTTTCTTTTTCCTTATCTTCTTGTGGGTGGAGTGCATGGGCTGCTTTTGCTTGGTCCTTTTAATGGTTTTTGTTTGTTGCTTCAAGTTATCACACAGAGGGAGAAAAAAGAAGCTGGAAAGGAGGGCCGGAGCACACCTTCCTCCTCTTTTTTTCCTATATATATTTTTGCATTGTTTTCTGTAGGAGATTTCGATTGATCAATTGCAAGGCTCTACTGATAGTACACGTATACATTTAAAAATAAATGGAGGCATGAAAATATGTTTTCAGGTTTATTTTTTTATTATTATTATTTCCTCGTGGTATTGTACATCTAAACATCGAGTGTATTTCTTGTCATTTTATTTCTTATCCGTTCGCTTTTTTTCGTTTGGTGTTGCTAATGATGGTTGTGGTTTGATTTGATTAATGCTTTTTCGTGTCATTTATATTTGAATATTTTCTTATTTCATATTTACAATATTATTTCTTGTTTTATTTTACATTTGGTTTCTTCATTTTATTTTTTATTTTTAGCTTTACTCCAAATTTTATGGTTACCCCATTTTCTAATTAGTTTTCACTATTGATATTGCCTTTTGTAGCAGTTTCCCTAAAAATGTACTACTATTTTTTATTCGTATTTTTTATGCTAGTTGTAACTAGGATTTTTATTTTTTGAGTTTTTTTCACGAGTTGCATCCAACCTGCAACTGGTAAAAAAAATCAAGTTTTTTTACTAGTTGCATGGTAGTTACAACTGGTATTTTTATTGTTTGAGTTTTTATTCACGAGTTGCATGTTAGTTGTAACTGGATTTTTTTTTTGTTTTGCACCAGTTGCATCCTACATGTAACTGGTCATTTTTTGTTCGTTTTCATTGTTTCCTTCCGTTTTGTTGCATTCAGTTGCACGCTAGTTGCAATTGTAAATTTTATTTTTGATTACGTTTTTATTTTACCAGTTGCATGCTACTTGCATCTAATCTTTTTTTTTCATCAGTTTGCATGCTAGTTGCAATTGTGTTTTTTATTGTTTGAGGTTTTATTCACCAGTTGCATGCTAGTTGCAACTGGACTATTTTTTCTCCCTACAACTGGTCATTTATCAGTTGCATGCTAGTTGTCATTGATTTTTTTTGCACTAGTTGCATCCTAACTACAATTGGTCATATACCAGTTGCATGCTAGTTGCAACTGGACTCTATTTTTTTGCGCGAGTTGCATCCTACCTGCAACTGGTAATTTTTGTTTCGTTTTCATTTCTTTCCTTTCCTTTGTTGCATACAAAAGTACCAGTTGCATGCTAGTTGCAACTGGGAATTTTATTTCTTGGAGTTTTATTTCACTAGTTGCAAGCTAGTTGCCACTGAGATTTTTATTGGGTTTCGAGTTTTATTGCATGCGTGTTGTAACTGGGATTTTTCTTGTTCAAGTTTTTTTTCACCAGTTGCATCCAACCTGCAACTGGTCATTTTTTCAAGTTTTTTTCACCGGTTGCATGCTAGGTGCAACTGGGATTTTTACTGTTCGAGTTTTTATTCAGATTTTTATTTGTTTGAGTTTTTATTCACCAGTTGCATACTAGTTGCAACTAGACTCCATTTTTGTTTCTGCACCATTTTGCATCCTACATGCTAGTTGCATATGAGAGCACCAGTTGCATGCTAGTTGCAACTGGGAATTTTGTTTGTTGGATTTTTGCAACTGGGATTTTTATTGTTTGAGTTTTCTTCACCACCAGTTTGCACCGGTTGCATTCAACCTGCAACTGGGCATACTGTTTTTCATTTTTTTATCACCAGTTACATGCTTGTTACAACTGGGCTTTTTATTGTTCGAGTTTTTATTCACAGTTTCATGCTTGTTACAACTGGACTTTTTTGTTTTGTACCAGTTGCATCCTACTTGCAACTGGTCATTTTTTGTTTGTTTTCATTTTTTCCTTCCGTTTTTGTTGCATTTGAGAGTACCAGTTGCATGCTAGCTGCAAGTGGGAATTTTATTTTTTTGATCGAATTTTTATTTTACCAGTTGCATGCTAAATGCAAGTAAACTTTTTTTTCATCAGTTGCAACTGTGATTTTTACTGTAACTAGAAATTTAATTAATTTGTAACTAGAAATTTAACTGATTTTTATTCACCAGTCGCATCATAGTTGCAACTGGAAATTTAATTTTAACTAATTGGTTTTTATTCACCAGTGACATGCTAGTTGCAACTGGGAATTTTATTTGATCAGTTTTTTGATATGTTCTTTATTTGACGTAATAGGCAAAAAAAAAAAAAATTCCTCGCTCCCTTTTGTTGGTGTGTTCAATTGAACTTGTGGGCTGGGAACCAAGCACAGACACAGAAACAATAATACTGTTGAAAGCCAATTACTAGAAAATATAAGTCAAGCCAGTCCCGTGAGCCCAGGAAAAAAACACAAGGAAAAACATAGCACACAACCCTAGTCTAGCCCAGTTAAACCCAGCAAAAGATATAATACACCCAAGAACACAAACAGCCTGGGCCGGGCCACAAACACACATGCGCAGATCGTACCGTAGGAAGGAGAAAAGGAATAGGTAATATGGAGTTATGCTCAAACAATTACGTACGATGGCGTTGCAGGTCGACTGAGAATTACTTAATTCTCAGTCGACTGAGGCATAACCGCCTCCGTGGGAGGCCGCTGCTTGCTGAAAGTCGTTTATAATTGCAGGGACACACTTACGAAAAAAGAACACCTGCGCTAGAACATGTGTACGGCACGAATTAGAGACGGAATAGGATTGTAGTCCATATTGTACTCCCTCCGTCCAAAAATAAGTGTCTCAAGTTTGTCCAAAAATAGATGTATCTATACATGAAACATGTCTAGATACATCCACTTTTGAGCAAACTTGAGACACTTATTACGGGACGGAGGGAGTATTCGAAATCGTAAGCCTTCTTAACTACCCTCTAAATATTATACTGTATATATATCCCTATTAGGGTGTGATCAATACACTGCAAAAATATTAGGGTTCAATATTTCTGACAAGCCGCTCCTCTGCCTGTCGGAAATCCGATGATAATATTGGAGCTGACGCCGACGCCGGCGCCCTGTCCTGAGTGTGAGAAGGCTGCCGCGGCGGGCATGCGCGTGCCGGCGTTCCACCGGTGCGTGCGCGACGCGATCACCGTCGGCATCCGTTCCTCGGTCGGCCCCATCGAGCGCCCGCCAAGAAGCCCCCCGTCCCCGCCGCCGACCCTCAGTCTCGGCCGCCTGCCGCGCTTGGCTCCCGTCCTGATGTCCGTCTGCTAGTAGCTGTTAATTACTCACAGAAGAAACTGTAGAAATCGGGGACGCCGCCGACCATGGTTACGCGCCGGGTTTTTGCAGAGGAGGACGGCAGCACAAGCAAGGCGACGACTGGAGATTTTTGTCTACACAGCGTTCGTGTTTTCGTCGAGTTAGTTGTGGTAGTGCACTAGTGCCGCGTGACGTGGCCTGGACGAGTCCGGACTCCGGAGAAGGTGGACAACCGACAACGTCTTTGGAATTTTCTCTTGTTTTGTAATGGATGTGCGATATAAATTGTTCTTGATGTATATGCAGATGAAGTTTAGTCTGAAGAGTTTATGTTTGTGTCTCTTGATTTTCCTTCATTTGATATTGCACGAAATCAACAGATGTAGAAATCGGTCCTCGACCTGCGATTTCAGATGACAAAAACACATCGCGTTCTTCTTTGTTCTATTTTTTCTCCTAGTCCCGTTTTGCTCTGCTTCTAGGGAGTAAAAACGCAGATCAACCTGGATCGAGCTCCGATCAGTCTAATAGTCCGGGATAAGTGGACGCCGCTGACAAGAAGGTTTGCTGTGTAAGCGGAAGAAGGTTGGGATGTGTGAAGAGAAGAAGAAATCTGTAGGGGAGCTTCGTAGAGTTTCAGTTTTCTTTCTTTTAGTTGGCAAACAGCAGCTGTGTTGGTGGTTTATGTGGTGTGTTGGTTGGCAACAGGTTGTTCTAGCTTAGTAAGGTTGTAGGTTCAGGTTAGGATTCTGGTAGGTGGTTTGGTGTGTGAGGCGACAAACCAAAGGGGGCCTGGAAAAATGCTGTATTATCGGTTTCGTTTTCAATAAAGTGAAATCGGGGGCGGAGCCCCTCTATTCTAAAAAAAAATAGTCCAGGATGGTGCACAAGCTTATTGCACATGGGTTTACAGGTTGGCATATCCAGGATCGAACGAACAAACTCTTACTCCCTCTGTTTACAAAAAGATGTCTCAATCTAGGTTAAATTTGCATGTATCTACACACTAAACCATGTCTAGATACATGCACATTTGATCTAGGTTGAGACATCCTTTTGTGAACGGAGGGAGTACAATGTACAATGTAGTACGTGTTGTAAATCAAATTCCAAAATGATTGGAGATTGATCGTTGGCTGCCTTAAACCTGCCTCAAAGTATTGTAGATAATAGATATTGCTTATAAAGGCAATATCTATTATCCAGATAGCTATGTGAATGTGATAAATTGTGCATCATAGCATATTTAGAAGAGATGTGAACTTATAAGAAAAATATTGAAGTTGCTGCACTCACAATGCAAGAAACCGTCGAAAATGTTTTTCCTAACTATTCCAGATTTAAGGTCCAGCTAAGCTACAGCCCAGCCCAGCCCAGCCCAGCCCAGTTTAGCCCGCCGACTCAGCAGAGTTGGAAGCGACTCATAGTCTAGCAGCCCGTCACGTTAGTCTTCCCGTGAATTCCTCAGATTCCAAATTTCCGATCCCATCGAGCTCGCTAGGTGTACGATGTCCGGCGGCGACCGCCTCTCCAACCTCCCAGATGACCTCCTCCGGCGCATACTCTACTTCGCCCCCGCCAGGGAGGCCGAGTCCACCAGCGCTCTCTCAAAGCGGTGGCGCGGGCTCTGGTGCTCCACGGGCGCCGTGAACCTCGATGAACGCGTCCCTAAGGACAAGGACGACGTACGCTTCTTCTCCAGGCGAGACGCCTTCGTATCCGCCGCCAGGTTGTCTCTCGAAGCCGCCGCCGCCGCCGGCGGAAGCCCCGTCAGAAGGCTCACCTTTCGCGTGGAGGTGGCCGGCGGCTACAATAACACAGTCTACGATTTTCTGTGCCGCAAATCGGACGGGCAGAGGAGCACCGACGTAGTCGCAGAATTACTCTACCTCCCGGCAGCACGACACGTCGAGGAGCTGCAGCTCGCTGCAGTGCAATCCTGCCGCGGCATGTCCTCCGAGTCCGATCGCGAGGTCTCGCTGTCGTTGGACACTTCTTCTTCGTTCGGCACGCTCAAGTTCATGTCTCTGCCGTCGGAGACGCTCCGCGTGCTGGACATCACCGGCAGCAGTGACCTCACGCCGGCCGCAGGTATCGTGGTTCCACAGCTGGCGTCGCTGCGATTAAGCTTCTGCAGTGTCTCGAGCAAGCATCTCCAGGACTTAATCCACGCCGCGCCGGTGCTCGCCACAGTGCACCTCGAGTCCCTCATGTTGGACCGATGGAATGCTTACAACAAACCGCAGCCCGAAGAAGGCTTGACCATCCGCCTCCACTGCCCGGCTGCCACCGCGCTCGTGCTGGAGAAATGCTGCTGGGCGGAGAAGTATTACGAAGGGAGCAGCGTCTTAGAAATCGATGCGCCGAGGCTGCGGCGCTTCACGTACAAGGGGTTCTGCGGCGGCTGTCCCTGAGTAGGCAGGCCCCAGATTTGGCACGGGTAGAGCTGCACATGTTCCCTCACGTTTATCCCAAGTATGGTAGAGACGGGGATGCACGCCGACGCCGCGACCTTGTGACCTTCTGGCAACTCCTTCACAACTTCACCAATGCCAAGGAGCTGAAGCCGAACTCCTTTGCTCTTTCCCCAACCTCGAGCGCCTGGAACTGGAAGGAAGGCTCGCACATAACGAAAAGTCTGCAGCGGTGTCCCTCGCAAACCTGCTCCAGTGCTGCCCCATGCTCCGGGACCTCCGGATCAACCTCACCACGCCCAACGCCAGTATGGACATGGGCACCGATAAGGGGATATGCTACTTGGAGAAGAAATATCGACACGATCTCGACTTGTCCATCCATGCTTTCAACAACCATCCATGGCTTCAACACATCATGACGACGACGCCGACGCTATATTACAGGATGATGAGCACTTATCCAAACTCCCCGCTGCCTTGACTCGGCACGTTTTCCGATGCTTGCAGAGTAGCCTAACTTGCGTGCGCCTGCAATTCCGGCTTGAGACAAACGTCTCGGTAAAGTTGACCGACACATTTGGTCTAAAGCTCATCAAATTCTTTGCCGAAAATGCTATGCTTCTTAAAGAGATGTCCATCGACGCTGGAAACCAAAAGATGTGCGGGCATATAAATTCCAAGGTTCAGAAATGGGCATCCGGAAAGAGCTTCCTAGTCTTGCCCCTCGAAAGGAGTTGAAATCAACATGTGCATGGTATATATGGTTCTCTAGCTAGCTAGTATTAATTACTAGTATTTTTCTTTTTGCAGCCTAGAGCTATTCTTGTATCAAACGTTTCAGTTTGAGATTCCGTGAAATACGACATTCAAGCATCTACATGACGTTTACTCAAAGCATTAGAACAATCAACAATGTGGTTTTCTATTACCTCACCTGACAGTGTTTCGATCAGTTGTATCAAGATACTCCTTCTCGCCCGCTACCAACATGGCAGGCAAAACTTATGATCAAACAAATCAATATTTCCATAATATCATGTTTCACAATATCCCAACATCGATCCATGGTAAAATTCAATGGTGAACCTATCAAGGCCAACAGTTTTGCTTTCTTTCCATCTGGTCTATCACATTTTTTCTTCTTCCTCTTTAAAAGGTTTGTCCATTTACAAAATGTCTGCATCATTCAGCTTTTCACAATATTTCCAATTCCCATCTGCCAACCATGTGGTAAAATCTGGAGCAGGGCCAAACAAACCTTCGGGTAAGTATAACTCAGTAGCATGTTTCAATAAATGTGGAGTTCCGTGCATGTAATCATATCCATGTTTAAGCGAGTGACGTGGACCTATACCCTTCGGGTGCAACACTATGAGGATATCTGGTGCACGTATAAGGATCAGGACCCGCATGGAGGCCCATTAAGGAACCAAGACCAGGGCCTACGAAGGAGTATGCTCCAAGTCAAGCGTAGATGAGACCTTGGACTCGTTCCCCTCCCGCTACAGTGACCCGAGGGCGATTTCTTGGAACCTCCTTCTCAAACCACCTCGCCGGCGGCGATTCGCTGGTTCCCCTTCCCTCCGCCGGCCGCTCCGGCGGCGGGAGGGTGGGGGAACCCTGGATCTCGTTGTGTACATAGTGTAGGCTTGAGTAGGGTGCTCCCCGGCGGCGTCTTGGAGGCGGAGGCGTCGGTGGTTGGAGTTTTGGCGTCGTCTTCTTCCTCTCCGGTGTCGGCGCTCTCTGGAGCTTCGTCATCAAGCAGGCGACTTCCCCGTGCTCGCGGGCCTCTGGGCTCGCCGTGTGCGGTTCTTCCCCCTCTGGATCCGGTGGCGGCGGATCCAGTTGACTTTCTTGATGCAGGTGGTGGTGATGCAAGCGTGGCGGCTGATGGAGCAGGGTGGAGGCTCTACGGGGTTCGAGGTTCGACGACTTCCCGTCCGCCTGGGGGATCCTTCCGTTCCAAGGTTTCAGGGAGGATTTGGCGGCGGCGCGTCATCGGCACGTCCTCTTCGCCGGCGGCTTCGATGCAGAAGGACTTGGTTGTAATTTCTTTCTTTGTGGAGGTCCTTTCTGCCTACTTGATGTAATCACCAACTGTATCCTCGCAAAAAAAAAGTCAAGCGTAGATAGGGTCGGTTTAAACTTACCTTACTTGTAAACCAAGTCGGTTGCGAATCCCCGAGACCCAGCCTCCTATGTAAAGGCTAGGAGGGCCGCCGATCTGGGACGCGCAATACCATAGCCACCAAACCCTAGCGAGATCGACGTCTCGCCGGGACTCCATTGTAACTCCATTGCTCACAACCATCAATAATCAGACAAGCAGGAAGTAGGGTGTTACCCTCCGGGGGCCTGAATCTGGGTAAATCTTGCTTGTCAGCCGTAGTCACCACCAGCGCTACCAAATCTCTCACCCGATCTCAACCCTAGGTGCCTAACCATGGGATTTGCCGAGCTAAACCCTCGTCAGCGAGAAAATGTTTTTTCCATTTCGCGCTATGAGCAATATGATGAAAATATTCACTATTGTTGTCTCCTTTCAACAATCAAGCCTCCGTAGATTTCTTCATTGATTTTCATAATTTCATGCTGCACTTTACTCTTCCTCTTCCACTGTTCACCATTCAGCAAAAAAAGTTCTTCAAAGTCCTCAAATTCTTGCACCTCGTCAACCAATTATTTCTTGAGCAATTTCTCTAGACCTCTGACATTTGCATCCCACCCTTCTAAGTGTTTCTTTGACAATTTAATGTTGTGTTGAACTCTCTCCAAGCTATTTTTCTTCATCTCCATAAGTCTGCAACCCTTATTATGAAATCGGGTTCTTTCAACCATCTCTTCTCAAATATAAAAATGGTTTTGCCACCTGCTTTCCCTACTAGAGTATCTGAAGCTTAAGTTATTTTATACAAATATATTTCTTAAATGTTCACACAAATTTAAGTTATTTTAGCAATATTTCAATAATTTTACTCATAGCCCAACCTTTTATAGAATCATTTCATACATGTACCAATCACTCCACTGTTTCAAAACTATGCAAGATCTCTACTATATAATATACGTAAGCGACCATGGTTGCGGTGGTAAGTCGGACGTTTTACACTTTAGCCCTTGTAATTTATAAATATATCTATACTACTATTAAAAGAGTAAACTTATTCGAAAATGATGACTTCCATTTGTCCAAAAGTGGATGTATGTTTTCCGAACGGAGGGAGTATCAATTATTCGGTGATATCCCTAAATAGGAGTAGCCAGACGTGTAGCCAGAGGATTCTAAACGAGGCCGACCTAAATCGTTCATACGAATCTCGACTACTTGTCGAGCGAGTCCCGCCGCCGCCGTACGTACGTGCACAATGGAGATCGCCCAGGCCGCCAAGCCGGTTCGCGAGGACCGCATCAGCAAGCTCGACGACGCCGTGCTCGGCCACGTTCTCTCCTTCCTCCCGTCCAAGCAGGCCGCGTGCGCTGCCGCTCTCTCATCCCGGTGGCGCGACGCCTTCGCCGGCGTCCACACCATCTCCGTCGAGGAGCCGGGGGGCACCGTCCCCACGTATGATGAAGGCCCTCGCCGCGTCAGCCACGACGACGGCCGGCAATGGGAGATCGACATGACGCCGTCGCGCTTCTGCGCCACCATCACCGCCGCCATCTTCGCCCGCCACCGAGGCCCAGCCCTTGCCGCCACGCCACCGCTGCGCGCGCTCCGCGTCGCCTTGCACAACTACAAGTACCGTGACGCCGTCGCCGTGGACCAGTGGGTCTCCTACGCCCTAAAGCAGGCCGGTCCCCGAGCTCGAGCTCGACCTCCGCCTTAAGTGCCTGCCCATCTATTGCCGACGCGCCTACAACATCGAGATTAAGGCGGCGGATCCTAGTAATGCCTACGCGGTTAACGACTCCGACGACGCAGCTTCCATTACCACCCGGCCTGAGCCGGAGACAGAACACATCGATGATGACGGAGACGACGACGAATCCGAGGAACATGAGAGGGTTCTAGGTCCGTCGTCTGAACTCCTGTACAGGGAACGTTTCCTGTTGTACACCGTTCCAAGGACTCTCTTTTCCTCCTCGGCGCTCCGAAAGCTCCGCATCGGACCCTGTAGGCTCTCCCCGCCGTCCGCTATCAGCCTGCCGTCCCTCGAGGAGCTCTTCCTCACCCCGTCGCCGACAGCGAGGAGAACGTGCAGAGGCTCATCTCCGCCTGCCCGCACCTCGCCGACCTCACCCTCGAGGCCTGCGACACGGTGACCGCGCTCACCCTCATGGACGCGCCGCGCCTCCGCAGGCTCGCCTTCCGGTGCTGCCATAACCTCACCAGTGTTATTGTCGACGTGTCGGAGCTCGGCGTCTTCGAGTACCGCGGCGCCGTGCCCGAGATCCCGTTCCTGACCACGTTCGGCGCCCAGCAGGGCTGCTGGTTCCTCGCCATGCCGTCACTCGCGTCGTGCACCGTGGACATCTGCAGCGGTGAGGTCTTGGCACCGGAGGAGCTCTCCAGGCTCACAGTTTTCCTACACCACTTCGCGTCCGCGAAGCACCTGCGCCTAAGGTCCAAGCGCCTTTGCCCCGGCATTGGTAGGGACGCCGTCACAGGGCTCCCGGTGTTCCGGAACCTCCACCATCTCCAGCTATGGGGCCACCTGGCTCACGACGGCGATGCCGCCGCCATCATCGGCGTGACGAGCAAGATTCTCCAGCATGCCCCTAACCTGGAGGTGCTCTCCTTCGTCTTCGAGTTATGGATTAAGACTGACGTCGACGACAATGGACCGCTCCCGCCCGGACGCTATCGACGCAAGGAGAGGGAACTCCTCGACGCCCACCGTCTCAGGTACAACCGGTACAGCGTCCTCGACGAGCCCAGTGGCGGCGCCACCATCCCTTGCTTGGCGAACCGGGTGAAGGAGATCAACCTGGTGCACTACCAGGGAGGCAGGGCGCAGAGGACGCTGGCCAAGTTCTTGCTATGCAGCTCTCCGGTCATCGGCAAGCTGTGGTGCCAGTTCGCCGAGGGGCCCCTGTGGATGCAGACCGAATTGACGCGGGAGATGAAAGGCTGGGTGATGAATGAGAAAGCCAACACGGTCTTCCTGTGATGCGTATGTAATCTAGCTGCTGGAATCGCTGCTGCTCGTTAATTGCCTTTTCTTCACTAAATAAAAGTGCTTGTGCATTATTGGTTAAGCAACGATGTTTCTCTAAGACCGAACTGACGCAACTCATTTTTTAAGGGTAACTGACACAAATTATGAACAACAGCATTGCATTTTCTATCAATCTTGGCCCAAATGACTTGGCGATCTGGGGGTTCTTCAGCTTGAATTCTTTTGCGATTGTAGACACTTCTCGCCTGGACACAGCCTGTTTCGACGGTCGATCAGGTTTAGAGCAGAGTTATTCCCAAGGCGGTGTTTATAGCAGTGAAGGATGACATGACACCCCAAGCCGAGCAAACAATCAATCCATTGTGATCTCGAAGAACCGCTCCCACGCACCATTATTCCCATCTCTTATGAAACTAGCATCAAAGAACGTCTAAAACAAACTGCAGTTGATCCAACCGTTCTTGACAGGGCTGCACTACGGGAAGCGGATGCTAGTTTTCGCGCCGGTAGCACTGATTCCAAGGTGTTCGGGCTGCACACCGAAATATTTGATCAGTTTGGACGAAGGGAAATAGCTAAGTTTAGCTCATATATACTGATTGAGCATGCACGGGTCTGTCTAATGCTGAAACCTTCTCTACTGTCTAGAAATGTAGAGGTTTGGTTGCGTTACAGTTTTGGTTTTTTTTGTGTGTGTGTATGATGCAGGTGCCGTGAAAAGATCATCATAAGTAACATGAGAAGAACGAGCGACAGTAGAAAACAGACTGCGATCATTTCCCTACTGCTAATGACTGCTGCCGCTGGTGTAAATTTTGCTTTAGCTGTTGCAGCCTACCTCTCCAGATTCTCTTGGTCCGGGTAACGAGAAGTCAAGAACTCAACTAGTGTTAGTCAAAGTTTCTAAGGGATGTACCGCTTTCTAAATGTTGAAGATATTATTTTTCACCTGCGTCATGTGTATTCCTTTTTTTGACAGGGCATCATGTGCAATCCTTGCTCACCCAGTCGATTTTAATTTTTGGCTCTTCTAGCTCTGCATTGCTCATTTTAATCCCAGTATACAGAAAAAAATAGTGCAAGACTACAAGTTACAATTCGTTTGAACCAGTTAATTTATTTAGAACTTTGATATACAAGATGTAAAGTGAATCAGCCAGGATCATGCTGACAACACTTGTCAAGAGAACAAGAACAGACTATAGTAACCTTCTACGCATGACCACAAATACTCCATTTGACTGGACATTACATTGTTTGCTTCTCACACTTCATCTCACACCACTCAGAAAGAAGCTACCACCACAAAGTTGATCAGTTACTTGTTGCGAATGGTCCAAAGAGACCACATCACAGCCGCAGATCCAACCCAAATCACATCAAAATACTCTACCACTCCATGACAAGTCAAGGATAACAGATCAAGTACAGAGTCAGAGTGGGGATTTGCCGCCAGCCAGTAGATTGAAACTCTTGACAGTTGTCCATAAAATTCAGCAAGCCAACACGAAAACACAAACCAGAAGTAGGACCATGCCTGGTCAAAATATGCTCCCGGGTAGGGAGCCTATCTTTAATGACTTACCAAAAAAAATCTTAATTTTTAAAAGGACTCTTGAGTTTCCAAATCTTTTGTAGTTATGGGTCAAAAACTCCATCAAAAGCTAGCGAGCGATACATAGATTTGGTCGAATACACTTCACCTTATCCTTTTGATCTGATAAAAAGATTAGATCTAGCATCCCCAACAACCGCTCCTAGTAAATCACGTCCTCAAATCAAACAGTTCACTTAAACCCCACATCCAAGGAATGGGAGTCCAGATCATAGATTCATAGGTGTCAACCACAGAGACATCAGGATTAATAGCAGCCCAAAATAGAGAATGGTACACAATAGTTCAGACTAGTGCTGTTCATAGTAATTCAAATGTCACAGATGTAGAGAAACATTGTTGCAATAGCAAGATTTTGATGTTTTTACAGATTTTATCCAACATTGGAGTACATATTTTTAGTTCGCAGCTTACCTTTTTATCATTAAGAGACTAAGAAATCTTCTCAGTTGTGACATGCAAACATTAGCTTAAGCTCAGTAAGTAATTGGCCCTAGCATCCCACTAGTACTATTTTCTTAGGGCACTTGCATAAAAAACAAAAACAGATTGATTTTTGGCCATGCAAAATAAAAGTTGGACAATTTTTCAACCATAATTTGTCCCCGAAATAAATCCAATGCCTCCTAAGCTGTATCGGAGATCACTAGTACAATTCTCATTTATATGGCCCGAGAAATAAATGCCAAACTATGACATAACTACGAAATAAAGAAAGAACTTAGAAACTGCACTATGTTTTCCGTGGGCATTTGCCACTTGGACGTTAACCTTACGATGGAGCAACATGGGATGGTTCCGACCGAGTTTATAGATCGGCCCTCCCAGGGTACCTCGGAAAGGCAATGACATCTCTGATGTTGTCGAGACCAGTGGCGAAAAGGATCATCCTCTCCAAACCCAAGCCGAACCCACTGTGCTTGACAGATCCATAGCGCCGGAGGTCCAGGTACTTGTCGTGCTGCTCCAAGGCCAGACCAGCAGCGAGTATCCTGTGTATATAACACATTAAAAAACCATCAAGGAGATGCGGATGCGGGTTAATTTGGAGGACAGGCACGGAATGTCAAACTGATTTCAGATCACTAGTCTTTTACAAAAAAAAGTGCTCATCTCTTTTTATTGTTCATCTTGTTGAGTTGTGGCAGATGCCCCACCATTTCGGTACCAGTATGAAACACCATCAAAGGGACACCATTCATTTAACATTTAAGTGAGCAGAAGCAAATAGAGCAGTGTTTCTTTATCAAAATGCATTACGGTGTTCTAATTGTGAAAGAACTTGCATGCAAAGTACATGATCATATGGTCCGTATAATTGCATCTAACAGAGATCCATCTTCACTGAACTGAGAATATCACCAACAAGCAACAAGAATGTTTTTAAAAGGCATAGTATTCGAGTAAAAGTCCAACAGCAGTACCTTTGTTCAAGAATATCTAGACGCTCCTCCCTTTGGTTTCCACCGATTAATTCGCCAACCTAGGATGCATGATATCCAGAACATAAGTGATCGCATCAAAGGATTCAGGTAGATATTATCAATTTTCAGTAGACAGAACCTACTGAGCACAGTGCCAAATTTCAGAGGGATGAATTATACATATCGAGAAAGTACAGTAAACATCAACACTGCATATACTATGTAAAAAAAATGATTTAACAATTATTATAGTACCTTGGGAACAAGAACATCCATAGCAGTCACTGTCTTTTGGTCATCATTGAGCCTCATATAAAATACCTTTATTCCTTTGGGGTAGTTAAAAACAATAACAGGCTTCTTGAACACCACATCAGTCAAATACCTTCGAATTGCATGAAATAATTACAAATCCAAACAGGCTAAGTAAAAATAATAGATAAATGTCAATATATATTCTAATCTCTATACCTCTCATGCTCCGATGCTAAATCAATTCCCCATTCAACCTTTTTCTCAAACTTCATGCATGCATCTTTCAGTATTTCCACAGCCTTTGAATATGAAATGCGTTCAAATGGTGTCGAAGAAACAAGCTCCAGGCGCTCAATTGCCGCCTTATCATGACTCTTGACCATGAATTCCATCTCTTCTCGGCAATGCTCAAGTAACCATTTGCAAAGGTATTGCACATAGCTCTCTGCACAGTTCCTGTGACAGGGGGTTGAATATTGAATAAAACAGAAATAAATCATCAGCAGTGTGTTAATGCAAACTCTAACATGACGTGAGAAGTAACCCAATTATGACAGGCAAACCGATCAAATTAGTTGATGGAGAGACATAGATCACCTGCAAGTTTGCAAATGCAAATTCTGCTTCAACCATCCAGAACTCAGCTAAATGCCTCGACGTGTGCGAGTTCTCAGCCCGGAACGTTGGCCCAAAGGTATACACGTTTCCGAGACCACATGCTAGGGTCTCTAGCTGAAGCTGCCCTGAAACCGTCAGGTACGAAGGGCACTTGAAAAAATCAGTCTCAAAGGCAACACTTCCATCTTCCCTGCGTGGAATCCCAGGTTTCAACTTGGACCTCTCTTCCATCGTCGACATGACCTCTTTTGCCTTCTTGAGCTCCGAAACAGCGGCGCTGATCTCCTGCTTGGTGACTTGTGCTGATTTAAGCTGCACGACGGAGTCCCCTTCTCTTTGACGGCGATCTTGGCGGCATCGATGTCGGCCTGCGATGGAGCCGGGTTCCCTGTGAGCTCCGCCTCTAGCCTCTCGGCTGGCTGAACAATGTGGTGACCTGGAACATGTCACCGGCGCCCTCGCAGTCGCTGGTGGTCACGATGGGCGTGTGCACGTGCAGGAAGCCGTTGTCCCTAAAGAATCTGTCAGTTGCAAACGATAGCTCTCTTCTTATCCTGAACACTGCACTAATCTGCAACAGATTACAAGTCAAGAAATCAGGCCGTGATGATAAAAAAAAACAGGGAATTACATGTCAAGAAATCAGGCCGTGATGATAAGAACAGGGCAAAGAAAAGACAGAGGAAAAATTGTAGTACCATACCAGGTAGATGCGCGCGCGGAGGTGGACGAAGTCCCTGATGTAGGCGGGGTCGAGGCTGTGGCCGGTCTTGGTCTTGGGCAGAGGGTATGTGGCGCGTCGACCTCGCCGACCTCGAGCACCCTGGTCACGGCGAGCTCGACGCCGTGCTTGGCCCTCTCGTCCCCGCGGACCACGCCCTCGACCAGAACGGAGGTGCCCGTGGCCGTGAGCCGCGCGAGCGGGTGGCTCACCACGTCGCCCTTGACGAAGAGCTGGAGGTTGCCCAGGCAGGAGCCGTCGTTGAGGTCGAGGAACGCGAAGGGGTCCGGGGCCCGTGGCCCTGCTCGCGCCCGGCCCGCACCCACCCGCCCACCACCACGCGCCGCCCGGCGACCTTGTCGCCGGCCTCCAGTATGGCGCGGATGTGGGTGCGCCTGCTCGGAGGATCCAGCACCTCCGCCGGCGCCATGGCCATCGCTACTGCTACGTTCGAGCAGGCGGGCGGCGGGTTTGGCGCGCGAGAATTAGGTTGGGTCGCGACCTCACGACCCGGGATCGAGTAATATACCACCGCAAATTGTTAAGAAACTGACTCCTGTTCCAACTGATCGGCCACGGGAGCGGACACATTTGGCACTGGAATCGGACACATTGGACACAACTTTGTCTACACAATTTTATCTCAGACAAAGTTGTGTCAACTAATTTGGAATAGATAGAGTATATATTTTTTGGAATATGTGTTTTTAATATCTAGCGGCTCAAAGCATTTCCAAAACAAGTGTAACGTGCATGGCATTTTTATGCAATGTATCCACAACATATAATATTGAATAGAAGGCTTCATCAATTCTTTTTCTTATTTATCTTTTCCTTTTCTGATTTCCTCGACAACGACAGCAAACAATTTTGAAGTATAACCTTAACTATGAATGAAAATATCCTTTTTCATCTTAAAGCCCTACCGAAAATCTCTAGGCCGATGTGTTAGCTCGTCGGTAAAATAGTCGGCCTCTAGCATCTAATGTCTCCCTCATCCTATGATGATCCTTCTTCTTATTCCTCCTTTTTTCGAACATACATGTCGAGAAATGGCATTCATGCATCTCCGCTAGTAAAGCAATAAGACAATTGATGATTATCAAGCACATCAATCTCGGCAGAGGCGGTGGCTTCCTCTTAATGAAATGCGGGCGGTTGGAGAACCTCCACCAAAGTAGCACTTGTAGTCATGAGGATGCGAGAACCGCCAATCCCCACACGTGGACACTCCTCCACAAAGCCGCGGCTCCAAAACTCGGTTGAATGGGGACAAGCAATGCCTCACACCAACCACCCGAGAAGAGAACCCTAGTCGGTTTGTCATGCTGAAGAGATGATCATTCTTCTGATCACTATACTACAGCTTCTGGTGCTGAGCAACCTCTGCATAGAGCCCAAGGTTAACCGACTGCTAGAGAAATTAGTACAAGCTCCTAGCGAAAGATTTGATGCTTACAGATTATAACAATGATAGACAAAATCAAAAGAGGAGGAAGGAAATATCCAGCTAGATCGATCCACACCAAATACTGCTTTCTCGGTGCATGCGACACAACAAGTCCATATGCAACACCGATCCACACCAAATACTACTTTCTCAGTACATGCAACACAACAAGTCCATATGCAACACTATTAAAACATCCATGCTCCTTAAGTATCATCACTAGTTATTGGTATAGAGCATACAACTTGAAAAAAAATCAACTTGACAAGCAACAACTAGGGTAGTGCTACTGCTAGTGCATAAGTAACAGCCACATATATCACATGCAAGGTCAAATCTCTTAGCTGAGATCAATAGTCATAAGTTAACAGAAGAGACCATGCCACAGTTACTTCCATCTCACAGGAGTCGACCTTCAGCATCATACGGCTCCTACCGGCTTCCTTGGGTGTGAAAACCCGATCATCACTCAACGCATCCTCGCTGCTACCACCAGGTAGTAGTGCCTTCACCGAGACATTAAGCTTTCCGTCGACTTCGACACCGACAACATGGCGAGAGAGCCTTATCTTTTTCCCATCATCTTCAAGAGGCAACCCATCTTTTCCAAAACAGAGCAGCATGATTTGCATGCCATCCATGCTAGCAGTACTGACCTTAAATACACCTCCATGACCACTTGGCCATTTCCCACTGCTGACCTCCACACTGATTGTAGCCTCAACAGAGTTTGTAATGTACCCAACGATCAACTCCAGCGTGCTAAGCCTGCTAGACAGAACACGTTCCATGATGAACGACTGAGACGAGCCGATCTGTATGTACCCAGTAGATAGGTAGCTGAAATCTTTATCATCAGACTCATTAGAATTGCCCTTGATTTTCAGCTCAACCTCAATGTATGAATGACGCACCGACAACACAGCAGCACGGGAAGGACCCGTCAGAGTTAAATACGGATCCTGCACACCACAAACCATACATATGATTAGTAGATATAATACAGTAGATCGGTGCCAATGAATTACGTAAATGATGGCATACTCTATAGCTACCAAGTGATGTGCGAAAAAAAAAGTTAAGATGTAAAGAATGCACACACCATTCAAAAGACTCTTGCCAATGGCTTGCAGATAGTCATTTTCAAGCACAACTTAACAAGAAAGAACACAAGAAACTATGTAAATGAGAATTCAAACTAAAATGTACTTGGTGGCTCAACAATCCGCCTACCCATTAAGGAAGTGCATGTAAAGGGGCCTTAATTTTCAACAGGCGAAGACAGGATTATGGTAGAAAGTTGCAGGCCGTGTTGCTCCTTAGGACCGACCTAATTAAGACTAAGTTGACGTCCAAACTGTATTATCCTCAAACATCGAACATTAACATTGATAAAAAATAGCAGAAAACAAAATAAACAAGCACCAATGCTAGTCAAATTATAAGAGATTTACAGCAATGCATTGTTGCATGTGACCTAACTACATAATTGTTGATTATGCAATAAAAATTAAACTCAGAAATTAGAATAAAACAGACTCAGGAAACTTGAGTTTTCCTGCTCAATTTGTATATTCAGTCTCAGATAAGCTACCTGGCATGTTTAAAATTGTTACAATATTCTTTTGACCAAGCCCGAATCAATCTGCATTCTGCAATCGGGTTTACTGTGGTAGTTTTGTTTAGAAGAAACACTATTAAACGAATAAATATTTGCACGAGCTCATATCTCTGCATCAGTATGGATTGAACAATATGTATATTCAATCGATCTTGGTGAGGCCCAAAAAGGTGACGTTAGTTGAATAATATCCTAAATCTCTAGACAAATAATGTACTAGTGTTAATTATATATTATGTGAACGGAGACAGGAAAAAGCAATAGCATTGTTGGAATTTAAAAAAAATATATATGTATATATGAACGAACCTCCTCGGTGATGGTTTGACAGTTGTCTCTTTGGCGATCAAAGATGATATTACGATTATGGTCGACTGTGTCGCGTACGGCCATCTTGCCATACACATGCAGTGGCCAATCAACACCCTCCTTTGTTCGGGCGACTTTGACGGAGAAGATCTGCAGAGTCTCACGCGGGCCAGCAGAGTGATACCCATACACACGGTCGGTGAAACGCATGGCGGGGATAGAAGCTGCAATAAAAAGAAACGCATGTTTGGTTCGAACTTTTCAGCCCATTATCAGATTACGCAGGTATCTTAGGAAATGTACAACGATAGAGAAGGGAAACCTTCTCTTAGCCATCACATCATTTATAGAAGGCAAAAAATATAAGTTATACAATGCATTATCTCTTATGGTCATCCCTAATAATTAATGAGAATTAATTACATTTTAACGAGAAATTGTGTTGCTCAGAGAAGACATATGGTATAATGGAGAAAATAGCCTTCTTTTATTTCGTAAGAGATCATATCTTAGCTAAGGGAAGATAACCTCCCTTCTATTCATTCTCTCTCCTCTAACTAGACAAATATCCTACATGACAACATTAAGAGAAGACTGACGTCACCCCATTGTACATGCCCTTATACCGTTAATCACGTTTGTTTCTCTCAGCATGTAAACAAGTCCTGCGTAATCAAATCCCACCGCAGGTCAAAATCGATTCCGCCCCCTACCCAGCGTAAACAAATCCGTTACCACTAGCGGAGTCACGTCGAGCGATCCTCCGTCCCGAGACCGAGCGCCCAAATCTCCTTCGCCGATTCGAGCGAATCCTCCCGTCTGGATCCTAGCGCCCAAATCTCCTTCCACACCTCTTCTTCTCCGAGTCGTGCGTCGAGCGGAATCCTGCCGTCGCAATCCCTACCGCTCCAATTCTCCTCCGCCGAGTCGCGCCGCCTGCGCTGTTAGATAGGCCACGAAAATCTTCCAGTCTGCTCTCCCCGTGATGGCTCCAGCTCTTTCACCTCTGATCTGTTGCAGTTTCGAATTTCCGAACCATATGTGCCTGGCTCTTCTTGGGATTTCGTGGCATTGGGGATCCGAGATTTGGTAGAGAAAAAAGAAGATAGTTGTTGTTTCCCTTCCGGTACCAGTGTGTACTAAACAGATTTGGACTTTTCCCATTCCATTACCATTACCGTTTACGTTTACAGAACTGAAACAAACACGTCCTAAGAGATTTACTAGGGTTAACATGCATGCATGGAAGTGTGGCCGTGTGGGCGAATTAACTAAGAGCCAAAGGCAAAGGATTACTTACTGATGGTCTCGTAGGTTCCGTAGTGGCCACGGGCAGCGAAGGATTCGTTCCAGGAGTCGCGAGCTAGGCGAGCCATGTAGGCGTGCCAGTCGGAGAAGGATTCCGGGTCAGATTCTTCCCTCCCACGCCGCCAGATACGCCGCCGCCTTGTCCTCAAGCGGCGGCGGATCACTGCTCTTCTTACTAGTCTTCGCCTTGTCTTCCTTCATCGCGATTCTCCTTAGAGCCATTCTGCTCTTGCGACGATGGTGCTTCCTGTTGCGTTCCTGTCGCTGGTTCTCTAGTCTCTGTCGCTGCTCTTCTTTGTCTTCTTGATTCAGATTGGACATCTCCTTGTGATCTGTCGGCTGCATTGGGTTCAGCGGCGTCTCAGATATCTTCCCGGTCCAAGTCCAACTGCTCGCCGCATCCTCGCCTTGTACCTCAGGTGCCTTCCCTGAAGCATGCGTCTTCAGTCCCTCAGACCTCCGATTGCTCGGCACCTCCTCCCTCTTCTCTTCTCGCAAGCGAGCTGCAGCTCTGCTTTTGTGCCCAAAGGAAACCCTACGATATGGGTTTGGGCTTCTTCCTCGGCATTTTATTTTACCTGTATGGGCCTGGCCTAGAAACTGCCACAATCAGCTTGCTCTCCCGTTAGCCAATCTGGGCCTCAACAAAAACTTCGCCGTCAACTTGCACACAGCTAAAAAGCTCAAAAACAAAATGGTGGGACCTTTATGCACTGTTTACATGATGCAAATGGTGTTGCTCGTGAGCTAGATAGCTTTTGTTTTAGACTGAATAATCTTTACTACTAAATGGGAGTCTGCGGTAGTGATGGTTGGTTTGGTGGTACGTACGTCGTAGTCTGCCCTCTCCTCGCGCGATTGTCTGCCCTCTCGATCGTCCGCCCTCTCCTCGCGCGATCTCAGGCCAGCGATGGGCCAGCTATACACGGGCCACGTCCTTTCCTATCCTAGGGAAATCACGTTTTTCCGCCGCCGCCAGCCTCCCACCATCGCACCATTTCTCTACCATCGCCTCGATCGTCAGCCCAGCCGTCGCGCCGCCTCCATTTCCACCCTCGCCCGCATCTTCTCACATGAGCCATGGAATCCACGAGGAAAAGGAGAGGCCCTGTGGTACATGCCCTGGCGTTGCAGTTGCAGCGATCTGTACAAGCGGATCGTTGCGCACGTGGTGCCGTGGTGGTTCAGGCGAATCGCACGCATGCGGGAGTCAACGCCGGTAGCGATGGCGCTTTCGCTCACCTCGTGCCTCCCTGCCATCTCCATTGGTCCATCGCCTACCACCACAGTTTTCTACGGCAGAGTGGGCCAGTGAAATCAGCCCGCCTCAATCGATGTTCTCTCGTGTGAAACGAAGGTTAACCGCAAAAAAGGTATAGCCAGCGCCGCCGCCTATACCACCGTCCTCGCCATAGTCGCCTCGAACCACCGCGTTCCGCCGCTGTCTCGCACCAATTCGTCGCTCAGGTCGCCGTGGACGCGGTGCCCAAGAATTGCACCATCGGACATCTGCTCCTTCCGTCCAGTCTGTGCTCAGCTACATCTACCCGGGTGCTCTACCACGGTTGGGCTTCCTTTGCAAGATTCGGTGGGATGCTTTGTTCTACAGAGGGTGCATCCGTGCTTCAGCTACATCCAGCGCAGGGTGCTCGATTGGCCTTCCTTTGAAAGGTTCTTCTAGATGCAGTGTTCTACAAAGGATTTTTTTGTAGATCTGTGAGTTACTGATCTGCATGATTTTGTTCATATTTTGCTACATGGATTTTGTATTTGTTGTACTGTACCAAGTGTATCATGAGATCTATGTGTTTTGTAGAAACTTTGTTATATAGATTTTGTATCTGGATGAATATCATTTGAGCATGTTTGTCCAATACTCTAATTCTTGATCACTGACCCATAATCTAATGCTGTATCACCACAGGGTTATGTCGATTGAGGAGAAGAGACACGGTTTTTAGTAGATAGAAGAAATGGGTTGTTCACTTGCCTTCAGTGTTCTGGTGTGGATTACTCCGGGATAGTGCAAAAATGACCGCTGGAAAGTTTTACTTACAAGGTGAGATTGTGAAAACACACTCCCTCTTTACCATCAACATGTTATGCACTCTATTTATTGAATGTTGAAATATCAACCATCTACTTTGTTATGATGGAGTTTGGATAATTTATTTTTGCTTGCAGTCAAACGGGTATATTTCATGAGCAAGCAATGCTGCTCCAAATCCTACACATTAATCATAATATCCAGGATCCATGTAATCTAATTTATATGTATCCGGTGAGCTGCATAAAAGCATATGTGCTCAAAACTCTTCATATGAAGGTACAATACGACTACTATGTACTGGCATTGGATGTCTGGAACGACTACTTATGAATAGATAGATTTTTCCGTTAGCTCATCTCAAATATTAATCAAGTAACTAATATACTAGATTGCAGGTACTGAAGCTTATCATTTGCTTTGGCATTTTTGTCCTTCGGTCTATATACTAGGTTGCAGGTACTAAATCTTGTAACTTGGAGATAAAAAATGTTTAATCTCATAGTGTACAGTTTTCACCTTTCTCGGTTTAGTCTATTCTAATTTTATATATCTCACATTATTGGTTCAGATTTTAATCAAGTTACAGATGCTTGATGGAAAGAGGAATATTAAGCAGTGTATGTATAAATGATTCTAAAGCTGTTATCTCTAATGCATGATAACTTGATAATTTAATTTGCATATTTGTAGCAGCTTGAATATTTTGAGCTGACGGTGACCAGTTGGGAACATCATAACTGAATTATTTTCATAGCCAAAATGAACTATGTAACATGTGTGAGTACTCACTGCGCTCAGTCCCATATACACCCATTCTACAGTCGTACTACTTGATGTTGCATACCCATTCCAAAGTAAGTTTGTCTCACTAAATTTTCAACATATAGTAAGTCTAGAGCGGTACTATATATAGCTTGATGTTCCATACCCATACCAAGTCTTTTTTACTTTATTTTTTTTGCAATGCTTATAGTTATATAATTCAGTAACATATATTTTTTCTGCAAATTTAATAAGAACCCCTGTGGTTAGAGAAATTAAAAATATTCTGGGATGAGCCTTTGTGCTACCTTTTAACTCAGTGAACAAAACAATGATGCCTTTATGCTACCTACAGATCCGTCATGATCTGGTACAGCAGGATGAACTTTGCTTTGGGGAGCCCCAAACTCAGCACAAACTGTAGCAGATCGATGTTAAATCGAAGGATATTTTGATGCATGACAAATGGAAGAGCTGATATCTGAATTATGCATGTAAATCACATTTACCTCAGTTGTAAGAAATTGTAGAGCTCATCTCTGAATTGAAACAACACTATAGCTTACTTATTTTGGTTGACGGATGAGATTAATGAAGAAATGATGACTTTCTGTTTGCCGCTGTCCGTTGTCTTCATATCCACAGTCAGATGATCAACTTATTTCTTTAGCTGAAAAGGTGATTCTGTTTTTTATTTTTGCCAATGTTTGTTTTATTACAATTCAAAGCCTCTCAATGGATCAATTTGTTTCATTAATAGTACGATGTGAAATTTTTATCTTACTCTATGAAAAAATATTTACGGGGGACGAGATCGGTATGGTTGGAAGGAATGCTTTTGGCGGTTGTTCGAGGCATAGCCGATGTGTCAACGGACCATGACCGGAACATCACCGGAACAAAAATGTTGCTAGGTGCTGAGAGAGGGGTGTCAAAGTTTCAAAAATTTGCGCGTATAGTGTTGCTCGGGGATTTGGGGGAGGGCAAGAGAGCGGCATACGTGGTATGAATGGGTTCACATAAATAATTTTATAATTTTTTGTACGTTTATCCGTAGCAACGCACGGGCATTTAGCTAGTTATTGTAACTGGGTAGATGAACAACCAGATTTCCTGGTGGATAAACCCGTGACCGTTGTAATTATGGTTTGATATTAGCAAAAGCCGCCATGAGGGCCGTCGTATTTTGTTTCACTAAGACAAATCTTTGACCAATTTTTTTTCAACGAATACAATGTTATAACTTATATACATGATTATTTTTTCCCTCAATTCAATTTCGAAAGTACTACTTTGTAATGATAGTAATTTTGTATCACATTAATAGCCTATTAAAACATCAATTGTTGGTCAAATACTTCTCGTTACGAAGTAAAATACGCCTTAATCATTGAAACTTAGGGAGTGTGAGTCAAAAAGCATATCGATTTCACCCAGAACCAAGCTATGCTATAAATTTATGGGCTAGCTCATGTGAATTTTTACATTTCCTTGTAAATCACAAAGCCTCGTGTGTGGCAAGAGGTGGACACGTAATTGTTAATCCCACGTTGCTAGTTGAGGAGGAGTGAAACCACCTATATAGTGTAGCCTCACTAACTCGCTCCTCTCGCCTAGTCGGGCTCGGTCTGGGCACACATGCGACATGCACATGAAGCCCTCCCCCCCCCCCCCCCCCCCCCCCCCCCCCCCCCCCCGAAATCTAGTCCATTGTCTTAATTTTGGTTTCTTGATTGTTAAGTTTATGAGTAGGAAACTTAGTCGGTTTAGATTGTGATCGCGACACGAAACCGTTCAGTTATCCTCCTATATATACGACCTAGCTATCGGACACTGCCAAACACAGACCAAACTGAGCTAGGGTTTTTCTGCACCTCTCCCTCCTTGCATCACCATCATAGTCTACTCCATTCCATGTGTCGGCGTGCAGCTGTGAACGGGAGAGCAGTTTTTTCAAAACCACTCTCTCTTATGATTCTGTATGGGAGAGGAAGAAAGAAATGTTTGGAAAGCAGTCTATGCGACCACTCCTGTTATGCATCACAAGTCATCTCTTGTCCAAATCGGGTGGTGTTGCGTACCGCCTTCTTTTTCTTCTTCGTCTTTTGGACCGTTCTTTGTCAACATTGTTATTAACAACGTCTTCACTACATAAGCCATGACAACTCGACAAATGATCAATACATACCACGTTCTCTAATTTTAAACATCTTTTGCAGTTAATTGTTCATATTCATGATGTTGTGTAATCAGTCTATAGTGTGTTAGTGAATTGTTTGCTAGTTGTTGCGTACGTCATGATATATATTATGGATTTAGTCATGAAAATACTATTTATCCAACAATCGAAAGACATATTTGTATCCAACAAATGGCCATGTGGTACATACCTTTTTCATGAAGGAACTTTGCCATAGCTCTCAAATATAAGATACATGGGAATCATTTGAAACCTATTAGCGTCTCTTGATGTTGAGAAAAAAGATCGGGCTAAGTACACTAATGAGAAAGGAAGTGAGGGTGAGTGAGTGGAAACGTGGTGAAGAAAAATCCACACGACAAGAACAAAGTGAAAACCAAGCCCACCTTGAACAAGCCTACCAAGACTACTCTGTTAAGAAGAAGAAAATGTTGAGCTAGGTTGCTTCATGTGGCATCTAAAAAATTAGTCCATCAAATACTCTCATCTAGACGCTGGAATAACAACACATGAACTAAATGTCATGTCGAAACTAGATAACTTACACGAAAGGAATGTGATTCCGCGCTTTTAAACCACGAAAAGATTGTACATCTCCGAAAAAACATTGGAATTCCACAAAATATTAGACACAATTATATACTTCTATCACGCTTTCCGTTTATAGAGCTCGTATGTTTCTTTTGTTCTAACCCAATTTTTCGATATTACTATTATGTTACACTTGTAAATCCGAGGAACTTTTTTAGATCTTTTGATTTACATGGTTCAAATTCGAATTAAAAACAATCCAAATAACCACCACATCCAATCCAATCCAGGCCACACAAGTTAGAATCGTGCGGCGGAAGGAAAGCCGCCACCGTCATCACCGATAAATAATGCTCCTCCTCCGCCTCGGCCTCGCCGTCGGCTCCCTCCCCCGCCTGCCTCCCATCCCACCGCTCCTCCGCGCCCAAGCCCGCCTCTCCCGCCGCCGTGCCCTCATCCTCCCCCTCTCCCTCTCCTCCTTGAGACCGCTCTCCGCCTCCGCCGCCGCTGCCGCGATGGCCGCGCCGCCGGTGGCCAGGAAGGTGCCGCGGGAGCTGGTGGAGCACGGGGACGTCCGTGTCGACGACTACTACTGGCTCCGAGACGACGACCGCGCCGACCCGGCCGTCCTCGCGCACCTCGCCGCCGAGAACGACTACACCGCCGCCCTCATGTCCGGTGAGATCACTACTAGTCTTCTTTTCTTCCTTACCTAGACTAGATTGGCTGCCAACGCTTGCTCGCCTGCCCGTGAATTGGGCGTGATCCGTTAGCGCGACTGCTGCTGCTGATACCGATCGTTGCTTCCTGCTAATGCTACTACGGGATCTGACTGAGTGGAGCAGATGGCTTTGGTTTGGGCTTAGTTACTGTGGCCTCACCGAGATTACCTAGTTCTTTTGTACTAGCATGAACTATAATTATACACTGTTTTATTACTAAATTGAGCTTGCATTCTAATCGGAGGGGTTATCAGCCTGCTCAGCTTGGTTGGTACTATTTGCTAGGGAATCCATCCGCTCATGCCGGTGGCACTGGTTATATGAATGTCATAGGCCTATAATGAATAGCTTCGCAGTGGATATCATAGATGTGCTGGATGTCGCATTGTTTGTTCATCTCTTCTGTCTACTTCCTTCTAGATGCCAAACAGCTCGAGGATGAAATGTTTGCTGAAATCCGAGGGAGAATCAAGGAGGACGATATAGACGCGCCCCTTCGCAAAGGGCAGTACTACTACTACGAACGGACATTGACCGGGAAGGAGTATGCGCAGCACTGTAGGCGTCTTGTACCGACCGAAGGTCCTGTTACAGTCCATGATGTGATGCCTACAGGACCTGATGCACCAGCTGAGCATATTATTTTGGACGAGAATGTGAAGGCCGAGGGCCATGACTACTACAGCATCGGGGCTTTCAAGGTGTGATTGTGGACTAAACCCTGCTCCATGTGTCCCTGTGTCATTTCTGCTTCTCTCCGGTGTTTCTCATTCTCTTCTTAACTAAATATTCGTTCCAGGTCAGTCCCAGCGGCAAGCTAGTCGCTTACGCAGAAGACACTAAAGGTGATGAAATCTACACAGTTTTTGTTATTGACGCGGAGAGTGGGGAGTTTGTTGGGCAGCCACTTAAAGGAATTACTTCCGACATTGAGTGGGCTGGTGATGACAACCTTGTTTACATAACAATGGACAACATTCTTCGGCCTGACAAAGTATGTAGACTCTTTATTCCTAAGTAAAATTTATCCTGATCTGTGCTAGCAAGGTGAATACATGTACTAGAGAAAAGATTAAAAACGATGTTTCGTGATCCGCTTAGTGCAATTGCTCTATTGATCATTGTTCTTGAACCACTATTTATAGTGTTGTGCATGGTTCCCCCCCCCTACATACCAATTCTTTTAACGCTATTTTCTTGGAAAGGAAAAAATTTACTTGGATTCTTCATGTTTAGTTAAAGAAAAGATTATTCAGTTATCGTTTGGTCTGTGGATATTCTATAATTGGGTGATACAGTACCAAGTTTTGATATTATCATAAATTTTTGTCTGTGTGCATGTGTTTTCTAGTTTTTGTATTTTTTATTTTGTTTTTACCTCTTATGGGCTTTTGCAGGTATGGCTACACAAGTTGGGATCTGATCAGTCCGATGATAGTTGCCTGTATCACGAAAAGGATGACACTTTTTCACTTGGTCTTCAAGCTTCTGAAAGCAAAAAGTATTTGTTTGTTGAATCTGGAAGCAAAAATACAAGTTTTATATTCTACCTAGACATACCCAATCAGAGCAAGGAACTTGTAGTTTTGACACCTCGTGTTGATGGCATCGATACAACAGCTAGTCATCGTGGAAACCATTTCTATATTACGAGGCGAAGTGATGAATTCTACAACTCTGAATTGGTTGCTTGCCCATTGGATAATGTAGCTGAGACCACTGTCTTGCTACCACATAGAGAAAGGTAATGAACTAGATTTCACCGTTTATGTTTGAAAGATCAGTCTTGTGTTTGATGGATCATATACGGGTATACAGTACCCAATTTTTTATATGTAAATATTATTTTCAATGCAATTTATATTTGCCATATTCAAAATTGGAGACGATATCGAAACAGTAATAATAAATCATAATATTTTAAAATTTTACATTGTTCATCCTTCAAAGTATAAGACATTGTTAGTATCATTTGTCCATCTTATATGTACCCTTGCGTAACATATTATAGCTCCACCCTCAAGCTTCGCTATGGTGTTTTCTTAGTTCTGTTAATCCACTGATAAGGATAATATTTACTAAACGAATACTCGAACTGCGAGCATATTTCACTGCTGCACCATTGACCTAGTCTCTTTGGAAGCGCGCTGATGAAAAAAAGGAAATATGTTCTTGTACAAGCAGTGCTTTTACTTTTTTTAGATCTTGCATGTACAAAGTTCTAGATTTAGCTACATCTGCCTCCTAGTTTTTTTTTCTTACAGTTAGGAAGCATGTCAGCAAGGTTTTTGAGTCGCCGAGCCAAGTCGAGTCGCCAGCCCTGTGGCTCAGCGATTAGTTACGAAAGTCTATATAATCGCGATAAGTCGCTGTTTAGTCATGCTACAAAGCGACTTGGCGATTAGTCAGAGACCATACAACGACTAATCATTGAGTCAAAAACCATGCATGTCAGAAGCTTTGATGCTAGGACTTTCTCTAATATACTCAAAATGTCGGTGGTGAAGTATGATATTAGATTACACTAGAATAGTCCTCTATTATTATCGCGTCAAATAGACAGCTGCACACACCTATCAGTTAAGTTGTGCATTGCAAATTTTATCGACTATGGCTTGCTCTCCTTATCAATAGATGTTTTACGTGTTAGGGCTGCTTCAATGCATTGATACATTAAGTAGTACGATTATATAAATAACTTGAATCTCTTTTCAGTGTGAAAATTCAGGACATCCAGCTCTTTGAGAATCACATTGCTGTATATGAGCGCGAGAATGGTCTACCAAAAGCAACTGTATATCGCTTACCAGCCACTGGAGAGGTAGTTGGGCAACTTCAAGGAGGACAGGCGATTGATTTCGTTGATCCAGCATATGCAGTGGAACCTGAGTCGTCACAATTCCATTCAAATGTTATTCGTTTTTATTACAGCTCTATGAGGACGCCACCCTCTGTTTTTGACTATGACATGGATACGGGAGTGTCAGTGCTGAAGAAAATGGACACAGTAAGTTACTACCTGCACCATTCAGTTTTTGTGTACCCTTTTATCAGTAGTAGTGCAATGGGAAGTACAATCTGTATATCTGCTTTACGATGCCCCACTGTACCTGGCTACAAGCTGTAGCACAACGAATGAATTTCGTAAATTCAACAGTTGATAATCATTTGGTCAGTTCTTATTTACGGCTTAGGCTACTGCTTCCACTTTCCATAATTTGCTAGATTATTCTGACAGTATAGTTAGTTACTCCCTCCATATCGTCCGTATATATTTCGTATTGGAATACCTAAAACATCTTATATTATGGTACAGAGGCAGTAGTTATTTATGGTCTACGGTATTCAAACAGAAAATGTTTACGCTTGCTGTTTTACAAACCTAATACTCCATCTGTTTCCATGTGTCATTGACCATTATATTGTGAGTTAATGGCACCCGCGGTCATACAACTCGACGCCAATGTGCACTTAAGTCACACTTCTCCAGAATGTGATTATTTGGTCACACAACTCGACAAGTGCGTGCACGCAAGTCACTGGCCCCACTTGTCAGCCCATTTTGGACGGTAAATTTTCAGAAAACCCCTTGGAGTAATATTAATTTTACAAAATGGTCCCCCCTGGAGGACCATTTTGTAAAATTAGAAGGACCATTTTGTAAAATTAGGAGGACCATTTTGTAAAATTAATATTACTCGAGGGGGTTTTCTGAAAATTTACCGTCCAAAACGGACTGACAAGTGGGGCCAGTGACCTGCGTGCACGCACTTGTCGAGTTGTGTGACCAAATAATCACATTCTGGAGAAGTGTGACTTAAGTGCACATCGACGACGAGTTGTGTGACCGCTGGTGCTATTAACTCTTATATTGTGTACTAAGATAAATCTTCATGTGGACAACATATTTCTCTGTTTAAATCGGTGACTAAAGTTGCATGTCTGACTGTACATGGACAACTAAGACATGCAGGGGAAATAATCATAAGAGACATCCATAAGGGATTTGAAATTTTCAATTCATGATGCAAGCATTGTCCTCTTATGCAGCAAATGCTCTAGGTCTATGTACATTTCGGTATCTGCTTCATTCTAGCAGATGTGTCAATTTATTGACCAATTTCAGTAGAAATTATTCTGATGAAACCCTGCTGATCTGAGCTTTTGAATGTTCTTAGGTTTTAGGTGGATTTGACGCATCAAACTATGTAACAGAGAGAAAATGGGCTGCTGCTTCTGATGGAACTCAGATTCCCATGACAGTTCTTTACAGAAAAGATATGGTGAAACTTGATGGCTCAGACCCCATGCTGCTATATGGATATGGCTCGTATGAGGTATGGACTGTCATATTCGTATCTTTTATAAATATCAGGTTTCCACAAATTTGTAGTGTCATATATATAGCTCATGCAAACATGTTTGGTTCATCTTAGACGCAGTCATGTAGGTCACTCGTTTGAACAGTCATTTCAATTTTGTTTATACAACAACACATGAATGATGTTGGACAGTAGTTTCAGTTTTATTTTGTACAACAAATACCAAGTATCTGCACATGAATATCGCGAACAGTATGTTGGCCTGTTCATACCAACATCTTTGGTTCATCTTGGATGCCAATCACTAATCTGGAATGTTAATTTACTTCTTATGTATGTGTACAGCAAACATGAACTGTTTGACATTTACACATTACACACTTGCTGTTCATGTAATGAGATTATCCAGAAAATTCTCAGAGTGTTTCATCGAATAGTTAGATACATAATGAGCTTGATATAGTTTACAAACATGTGAAAAACACTCAATGCCTGAGGCAAATTGCATTGCAAATTTACCTTTTGAAAGTTAAGGGGACATATCCAAGAAAAGAGAACGTAAACAGTGAAGGAATTCGCCTCTCTGATAATGCTGTGTTTGATATTGTAGTATCCTTTAAACTCATAAAAGTTGCCATATAACTAAGACTATCAACAGATTTCGGGTTTTTCCGATAACATGTTGTTCTAATCATGCTTATTGTTTACACCCCTTATGTCAACAGATATGCATAGACCCGAGTTTTAAGGGATCTAGATTCTCTTTGGTGGATAGGGGTTTTATATATGTGATAGCTCATATCCGCGGAGGTGGTGAAATGGGCCGCAAGTGGTATGAAGATGGGAAATTGTTAAAGAAGACAAACACTTTCACTGATTTCATTGCTTGTGCTGAGCACTTGATAGAAAACAAATATTGTTCAAAAGAGAAGCTTTGCATCAATGGGAGAAGTGCAGGTGGCCTATTGATGGGTGCTGTCCTAAATATGAGGCCTGACTTATTCAAGGCAGCTGTTGCTGGGGTGCCTTTTGTTGATGTTCTCACAACTATGCTTGACCCAACAATCCCGTTGACTACAGCTGAATGGGAGGTACTCATCTCCCGTGTTGCATTTAATTTGTTTCCATGTTTCACTGTCATATCGTCACTTCTACACTAGCTTCAGTTGACTTCGATTAGCTTGGCATTTGATCCGAAGCAGCTTAACTTGGGCAGGTCCAAGACTAGGAAATGATTGTCTTTTTATAAGATCTGTCAACAAATATCTTTTTACATAATTTGAACACCTAAATTTTTATGTCATTTATTCTAGGCGCCTATTTTCCATTGCAATGCATCTGAAGTTTTGTTTCTTCTCTCACCAACTCATCTGTCTATCCTTGGTTCAGGAGTGGGGTGATCCAAGAAAAGAAGAATACTATTATTACATGAAATCGTATTCTCCTGTTGATAACGTAAGTGCTAATTCCTACACACATTTACTAAATTAGGCTTATCCTCAATGTGTTTATTTCTGGTTGATAATTTAGTGCTGAAGTATGTCAGTGGCACCACTGTTAGTTCCCTTTTTTGACTTACACTCCGCGAATATGATCTTTGATTCTTACAAGAACAAGACTTTGTGAGTACGTGAATAGTAATCTGCGAGACTGTGACTTGTATCTGTTCATTGCTATATATGGTTACTTGCCCTGCATGCTATCTAGGCTGGCTGCAGAGATGTATTCACCCGAGGTGTCTTTACATGCTGCAGGTAAAAGCACAAGAGTATCCCAACATTCTGGTCACTGCTGGGTTAAATGGTAAGGTCCTTGCTTCCGAGTTTCTGTTGGGTACGGTTATGTTACACTATATGCTGAAAGCTTACAGCTTACTCCTCTGTGACAACTAGATCCTCGCGTGATGTATTCAGAGCCTGCTAAATTCGTGGCGAAGCTGAGGGACCTGAAAACAGATGACAATCTCCTGCTATTCAAGTGTGAGCTAGGCGCTGGGCACTTCTCCAAATCGGGGAGGTAAATGGGGAAGGGGACATTATTTCCATTGCGATTGGTTTGCGGCCATTGTTCTTGGTGCACCATGCTGTTGGTGCGAAAAGTAAGAATCATTGCGTTTGCGGCCTAACTTTTCTTGTTTAACTTGCAGATTTGAGAAATTGCGAGAAGACGCCTTCACTTACGCGTTCATCCTCAAGGCGCTGGGCATGACTCATCCAACAAAGGCTTCAGGTATGTTTTGTTCATGCCCAAACTAGCCCTCCAAAAAATGGGTCGCCTATTATGTTTGGTCTTTGCTTGGTTTTCTGCCATATTTTTGGTTGCCAATGAGTGTCCACACACCCCTTTCACGTTTTCTTGCCCAATATTTTGTCAAGTGTGGGTGGAGGATTACTTGGCCAAAAAATTGGCTAACCAATTCCTGCCAACATTTGGTAGGGCATGAACTAAATACACCCTTCTTTCTTTGATGCCCACGCATATTCATCGCCATCATTGCTAACTGGGTAGATTGGTTTTAAGACCCAACTGATTGGCCCAAAAGGGAAAAGAAATGACTGTTGGAATTAGTTGCGAGTTGTGAGGAATCTGATTTTGTCACATACCATATATATATGTATGGTCTGTGCATGCTGGCCTCACAAATTAATCGAATCCCTGTAATCAAAACACCCTCCAGATTTTTTAACAAAAGAAAAAAAGCAGCCATTATTAACTAGTTAAATGCGTATATACGCCACGCATATGCCCCCTGCAGCTTGAAGCCACAACTCACGGCACACCCGCCATACATTTGCTGAGCTAGCTGCATTGGCAAGTTCCTGCTTGCCCTTGAGCTTTTGCTGACACCTCGATGGCGATGCTCATATTGCGCTCCTTGGTAGCGTTGAAGACTTCGCGGCAAACTGGGAGAAGTAGGGCTTGTCCATCTCGATCTGCTGGGTTTTTTTAGCAGCTGAGGATGTAGCGGGATCCCACCAGGAGCCCTCGTGCCGCATCCCCGCGCGTCTCACCATCCACCAGAACACAAACTGCCCGCCTGCCGCCGCCCTCTGCCCATGATGCTGATGTTCCTGTCCATGAGGAAAGTTTGTCATCTGCGCACCATGCGCGCAGATGAGCATGTTCGTCTCAGCAGCCCACCTGCCAATTAAACCATGCTATGCGTACATGAGATCCATGGTGCCTGTGGTGCACACATGGACTATATAAATATGTTTTTTTAACAAGGAGGGGTCCTGAAGGACCCAGAGAGCTGCATTAATTAAACCAACCTGGTCACACAAGGTCAAGTTGCCGGATTGCGCGGTTGTTAGTTGCAGCCGGCAATGCCCGCAAAGTCCTGATAGAACACCCGCTCGATGGCCGCCTCGTCCTTGAAATTGACAGCCCTTAGAGGTGGCGGTTAGTTGTTTGGCTGATAAAAGTGATTCGTTCAAGTGATCAACAAGCTGATATTTATGGTTTCCTTACTTTTCTTGTTGTAAACTGATGATTTAGTTTTGTACTTTCAGGAAAGAAAGTCGAACAAAGGCAAGCCCAGCTCTGAAGCAAACGATGTGGAAGAATCAAACCAGGACTAGCAGCAAAGCAAAGTTGCATCAATGAAGCTAAACCCTTTTTCGGTTTCAGAATTTTTTTTGGACCAACAATGCTCTACCACTACGCTGGAATCGAAAACGTCATCATGAAATCTGGGTTGAACGACAGAGCAATCCCCTTCCCTGTATCCGTTCTAGATAGGTTGACTCGAATTAGATAAACAGCGTGATTACTTTTGGCGATGACCAATCATTGGAGCATTTATGATCATGCGTAGAAGGCCATTATAGTCTGTTCTTGTTCTCTTGGCAAGTTCGACCTGATCGAGCTAGCTACTGCACATCAAAGTACTAAATAAATTGGTTATAGTTGCACTCATTCTATTCCTGCATACTGGAACTAAAATGAGAAATGCAGGGCTAGATGAGCCAAAATGTTTTCTAAAAAATGGACTGGGTGCTGAAAGCAAGGATTGCATATGAGCCAAAAAAAATCAAAATGTGCTGGGTGCTCAAAGCAGCGCCCGGAAAGCACAGGCGTAAGCATGCTCAGCAAAATAGATTTCGCCATGCATTTGATGGAAGACACTGAAGCGAAAACCTTTGGAAAAGGTTGAACACCTTCTTTTTCGTGTACACAAGCAGATGAGGCAGGCCTACTGTATACTCTTGTAAGGGGCCAGCCCAAGGACTGATCAACCACCAGTCTGCACTAGGCAAGACAATCGCATGAATAGAACATTGGGATGAAATCCGATGCTCTAAACTCAAAAAGCTTCTATCTGCTCTAGTTGTATGGCTCACCATGTGGACGAAATTCAAAAAAAAAAAAAATCTGGCTCACATAATTGAGAAGCGAAGACTCCCATCAAGTGGAAAGTGTGCTATGAATATCGTGAGTATGGGCATTTCGCAAGAAACAGCTGTAAGATAATGAAGAATCATCGTCTCCAAAGGAAGCACCATCAGCCCTAGATGTTACTCCTCCTAATTGCATCCTCTTAATCTGACACGAGCATACAAAGTGCATGGACAAATCATGTGTCTTTAAAAGGCATATATAATCAACCAAATATTGAATAAGAGAATCACAAACATCAAGATTATCTAGGAAAATCGAAGCAGACTTTGAGCAGTACAGTAAAGAAAAAATATAGTAATTAAAACGCAACAGGGCCTTTGAGATGCACCGGCTTGTTTCATTAATCAATCTAGTGTTATCTCATCTCCCAGCTGAGAGGAGACGAGAGGACATTGGATGGCTAAAGACCCAATTCCATCTCATAGAGCACAGAGTGTATGTAACCACACGTCGTAACGGTGTGCCCGCTGCAGCAAGTACTAGTGCACGAATCCGCAAACCAGCCTTTATACCCTGCTCCTTCCTTGTTAAGGTGCATCGGCGTCTTCTCCTTAGTTTTGAGGTCGACAATAGAGAATCCGCCACCCTGCTGGTGGACGAGTAAAGCGCCTCTGCTCTCCGCAAAGAAGAGACGGTATATACTCATGCTCCCGAGATCTGTCAGCTCGGAGCATCGCCAGATTCCATGATCTTCGTCGTGGATGTCTTGTTTGTTCTTGGTCCAAAGCTCTGCCACTCCATGGTTTGATATAGTAACAAACGAAAGCATTCCTTCTTCTCCAGCGATGCAAGGGATTGGCGATCGTCGCATGCTTGCCTGGACTTTAATCGGGATCGCGGTGAGAGAGACTTGTGACGTGGCCACGTTTATGTTAAGGGCGCGGTAGCCCCGGTTTCTCTCGTCCATGAATAGCCAGTTCACGATGCCACCGCGGGTGACGACGCCGGCTTGCGGCCCGCGCCTTGTTAATCCAGCAGCCTGGCAGCACTCGACGGGCGCACTCCAAGCACCAGCGTCGGAGGAGTAGGTGCAGGCGTACATAAACCCGTTGTTGTCGTTAACGTTGTTGGTGTAAATCAGTAGCACTTGAAACACGGTCGTCGTCTTCGCCGGCTGCTGCTGCTTGTGGTCTGGGTTAGTGCTGTCATCGTCGGCGTGGTCCGCACCGGTGAGAATCGCGCAGCCGATCAAATTGGAGTTCCAGTAGTCCCCGTTCATGTTGAAGGGAGGCGGCGGGAGGAGACACGTGGTCCTCTTGTTGACCAGAGGGCGGCACACGGCTAGATGGAGCTTCGGTCCGAGGTATTCGCCGGGCGGCGAAATACGCGCGAGGAGAAATCCACGGCGCGACGCCAGCGGCCTTGCCAAGTCGAAGAGCTCAACATCGTCGGCGAAGGCGCCGAATGCGTCGAAGCTCAGATGCGTGCCACTGGCCTGAAGGCTTAAGAACTGCGGGGGCATGTAGTTGTCCCTGTTGAGCCGGGGCCAGCCGCTGCCGGTGGGAGTAGAGTTCTGGGAGAAGATCCCGGCGAGAACGCACGGACGGCGCGCGCTGTCCGGCCAGAGGCCTGCGCGCCGGAGGAAGTCCCGGTCCGTGACGAGGCGGCGCCAGCGTCTGCACGTGGCCGCGCAACGGAGGAGGTCATGAAGGTCCGGCAGGCGCGCGAAGGACTCGCGGAGCGCGTCGTCCGCGATCTCAGTGGCGCCGCCGGCGTTGAGTGCGCGTTTGCTGGCCATGTGTAGGGCTCGATCGATCTGAGTACGTTCCACGGCCTGGAGATTGAAGGAAACTTGGAAAGAACGCCAGCACGGCACGGGTCATATGCGTATTTCGTGACGACGATGCACCTGCCAAGTTGTGCTTTTTTTCATGCAGAAGAGACTACAAATCAACAAGCCAGTCGTTTCGGAACTTTTGATGGTACACGATGCATTTTTGTTTTTGAGAATGTACATGATGCATCTAGGCTCTATGTACAAACGCGATTGTTTTGGGGTTTCTTTTTATCTTCTAAATTCACTTTTTAATTTTCAGACCAAATCTTCTTGTCCAAGTAAACATAACAAAACCATAGCTATTAAAGGCTAGGGTTTCACAAAACCACAACTAAAGATGCTTTTTCCCACAAAATCACAATAATTAGAATAAATTGTTTCGAAAAACCCCAAACGCGAGTAAGTCGTTTCATGGCATTTCGGGCACCCTGGTCCCACCAATCAAACGACACATTGCGAAACAACCAGTCTGCTTTGTTTTTTGACCCTATTTGGGTTGTAATTTTTCCCGATTTGTTTGTAAACTTTGTAAATTTGAACAAACACTACCCAAAATAACCCTTTAGTGAACCATCTCTGCAACAACCGTCGGTAATAGTGGTGCCACCAACACGTTTTGATGAAGGATGGCAAGTTTAGTCCCACTCGACACTTCAGGAGCCGCGTGACCGGTTATGTGCCGGCGTATTGGAAAGGCGGCAAGCTCCTCCCAATTACCGCTTGCTTTTAGCTAGTTTTCTTCAAGCGAAAGTCGGTATGTTTCAGTTATCAAGCAAAAACATTAAACAACATTAAGAGCCAGCAAGTGAAAACTATCGGACTGACACGGTAAAATTTACACATACACAAATACATGATTCTTTGACTCGATCTTGATGTTACTCCTCCTAATTGCGTCCTCTTAATCTAACACGATGCATACAGAGTGCATGGACCAATCATGTGTCTTTCAAAAGGCATATATAATCACTATAATCAACCAATATATAGAATAAGAGAATCACAAACATCAAGATTATATCTAAGAAAATCAAAGCAGATCTTTAGCAGTACAGTAAAGAAAAACTATAATTAAAACGCAACGGGGCCTTTGAGGTGCACCGGCTTTTTTTTTATATGGCATTAATCAAATCTACTCTTGTCTCATCTACCAACTGAGAGGAGACGAGACATTACATTCGTTGGCTAAAGACCCAATCCATCTCATAGAGCACAGGGAGTTGGTCACCACACGTCCCAGCGTGTCCGCTGCAGTAAGTACTAGTGCACGACTTCAGAAACCGACTAGTGGCCCTTCGGTACCCTGTTCCTTCCTTCTTGAGGTTGAGGTGCATCGGCATCTTCTCCTTAGTTTTGAGGTCGACAATAGAGAAGTCGCCACCCTGCTGCTCGAAGAGTAAAGCGCCTCTACTCTCCGCAAAGAAGACACTGTATATTCTCATGCTCCCGAGATCCGTTAGCTCGGAGCATCGCCAGACCCCGTCACACACTCGAACATGGTGTCTGTCATCGTCGACATCTTGTTGGTTCTTGGTCCAAAGCTCTACCACTCCACGGTCTTGTATTCTAACAAACGAAAGCCGTCCTTCTTCTCCGGCGATGCAAGGGATTGGCGGCCGCACGCTTGCCTGGACTTTAATCGGGATCGCGGTCAAGGAGACACGTGACGTGACCATGCTTATGCTAAACGTGTAATAGATCCGGTTGGCCTTGTCTGTGAACAGCCAGTGCACGGTGCCGCCGCGGGTGACAACGCCGGCGCGCGGCCCGCACATGATGAGCCCAGAAGTCTGGCAATACTCGACGGGCGCACTCCAAGTACCAGCGTCGGAGGAGTAGGTGCAGGCGCACAGAAACCCGTTGGTGTAAATCACTAGCACTTGAAACATGGTCGTCGTCGCCGGCTGATGCTGCTTGTGGCCGTCGTCGGCATGATGGTCCGCACCGGTGAGAATCGCGTAGCCGGTCAAATTGGAGGTCCAGGAATAGCCGGCCATGTTGAAGGGAGGCGGCGGGAGGAGACAAGTGGTCCTCTTGTCCACCAGAGGGCGACACACCGCTAGTTGGAGACTCTGTTCGCAGTATTCGTCTAGCGACGGGATAAGCGTCAGGAGAAATCCACGGCGCGACGCCAGCGGCTTCGCGAGGTCGAAGAGCGCAATGTCGCCACCGAAGGCGCCGAATGAGTCAAAGGTCAGATGTGTGCCGCCGGCCTGAAGGCTTAGGAACTGTGGGGGCGCGTCTTTCTTCGTGCGTATCATCCAGCCGGTGGGATGCAAGTTCTGGTAGAAGATCCCGGCGAGGACGCACGGGCGGTGCGATGTGTCCGGCCAGAGGCCTGCGCGCCGGAGGAAGGCCCGGTCCGTGACGAGGCGGCGCCACCGTCTGCACGTGGCCGCGCAGCGGAGGAGATCATGAAGCTCCGGCAGGCGCGCGAAGGACTCGCGGAGGGCGTCGTCCGCGATCTCAGTGGCGCCGCCGGCGTTGCGTGCACGTTTGCTGGCCATGGATCGTTCTCGGTAGGTTTAGGGCTCGATCGATCTCCGTCTATATATGTACGTTCCACGACCTGGAGATCGAAGGAAACTTAGGAAAGCACGCCAGCACGGCATGGGCCATATGCGTATTGCGTGGGCGCCACGATGCACCCACCCAGTTTTGTTATTATTTTCTCATGCAGAAGAGGTTGCAAATCAACATCCCAGGGTCCGTTTGGCAGCTTTGGTTTTTGTAGACAAAAGTATTCCAAGAACATAGTATTGCAACGCCTGAGCAGGAGATAATATGTTTTTTTTTTGTAAAACCATAGTTTTTGAAAAATGAGGTCCAGACCTCCTTCTCAAATAGTGTAAAAAAAATCCTCAAGTTTTGGAATTCCGCGATTGTTTTGGTCCTTTTTCTTCTAAATTCACTTTTTAATTCTCAGATCAAATGTGCTTTTTTTAGTAGATATAACAAAACCCTAGCTACTGAGACTAGGGTTTCACAAAACACAAGTAAAGATATATTTTCACAAAACCACAATAACTAGAGTAAATTGTTACGAAAAAACTTAAACTCGAGTTTTAAGCCGTTTGATGGCGTTTGGGTGACAAGATTGGATGTTGTCCAAATAACACATCATGTCACCCAAATACCTAGTTGGCACTGCAAAGTGATCGGATGTTACCACCAATGATACCCTACTATGAAAGTTCTAGAAATAGCACCGCACTCAACAGTCAACATTTATCACATGCTCCTGCCTTTCCATCCCGCATGGAACTATCTATATTACAATTTAATATACCCTATTTCCGTTTGTAAATAAGGATCGGCAACATGTTAATCCTGCTGAAAAAATAGTGGTTTGCATTAGCATCCCAGCAATGGGGTGGGTTCAAACGGTTCGCATAAGTTGGTATGTTCCGGAAACCACAAATGGAACACGAGCTACAGGAGCCATTTATTTTGAAAATTTTGAAAACCACATTTTAAAGTTGTAAAAAATTCTGAAAACATTCCTGCATGTAGACAATATTTTGAGGTAAAAAAACAAAATCTGACAGATTTGGAGGAGTTCAAATTTTGCACTGTTCACTACTTTCAAATTTCAGATTTTTCTTTTTTTGTGCAGCCCAAAATACGTGGTATTATTTTCTGATATTTTGCACGGCGGTACAATACAACATTGTCTACATGCACGAATTTTTTCAGCATTTTTTACAACTTCAAATTGTACTCGTAAGTGTACAATCAAATGTAAACAAAATTGCGTGCGGTGGTAACGAGAATCGAGAAATGACGCAATGACTAGATGAAAATGAATATCCTCACCCTCTCGGTTAATCAGGCCACATCAATCCATGTTCATCCAAATATGTATATCATTCGGCCCATCGTAAAACTAGCTAGGTAGCACCACATAATCATGTCCTGTTTGTTATTATTATCTTCACAATCTTGATCAATCTACTCTCTTGTCATCTCCCAACTGAGAAGAGGCGAGGGACTAAATACGATCGCCAAAAACCCAATCCATCTCATAAAGCACCGGGGGTGTGTGTCGACACATCCAACCAGGGTGTCCACGGCAGTAAGTGCTACTGCACGACCCCACAAACCAGGTAGTGCCTCTTACATGTTCTGTTCCTTCCTCCTCAATGAGCAATGCCGTCTGCTCCTTGCTCTCGAGGTCGACAACGGAGAAGGCTCCGCCCTGCTTGACCAGGAGAGCTCCTCTGGTCTCCGCAATGAACACAAGGTCTATTCTCCGGCTTCCCAGATCCGCCAGCTTGGAGCATCGCCAGGTCCCTTCGTTGAAACCTCGACCATCATCTTTAGACCGTTCTTGTTTCGTCCAAAGCTCTGCCACGCCACGGTCTCGTATGGTAACAAAGGAAAGCCTCCCTCCTTCTCCGGCGATGCATGGGATAGGCGGTCGTGCGTGGACTTTGATCGGGATCTCGGTTAAAGAGACATGTAACCTGACCGTGCTTATGCTAAGGCTGTAGTAGATCTGGTTTATCTCGTCCATGAACAGCCAGTGCACGGTGCCGCCGCGTGTGACGACGCCGGCGCGCGGCCCACACCTGATGAGCCCTGAAGCTCGGCAACAGTGTACGGGCGCACTCCATGTACCCGTGTCATCGGAGTAGGTGCAGGCGCACACAAACCCGTTGACGTCGTTGATGTAAATCACTAGCACTTGAAACATGGTCGTCTGCTTGTGGTCCAAAGTACCATCGTCGGCGCCGGCATGGTCCGCACCGGTGAGAATCGCGCAGCCGGTCAGACTGGAGTTCCAGTAGTGCTCGGTCATTGGGCTCCTGGAGCCTTTCCTCTGATAGTAGTGCTCGGTCATGTCGAAGGGAGGCGGCGGGAGGAGACGCGTGCTCCTCTTGTCGAGCAGAGGGCGGCACACCGCCAGACGGGGATGCCTGTAGTGGTCGCCGGGCAGGAATACGTGTGCGAGGAGGAAACCACGGCGTGACGCGAGCGGCCTCGCGAGGTCGAAGAGCGCATCGTCGACGATGAACGAGTCGAAGGTCAGACGCGTGCCGCCGCCGGCTTGGAGGCTCAAGAACAGCGGAGGCGTGTGGAACGGTTTCTTCACGCCCGGGGCCCTAGTCTGGCCCACGGGGTACTCGTTCTGGGAGAATATCCCGGCGAGGAAGCACGGGCGGCGCGCCGTGTCCGGCCAGTGGCCGACGCGGCGGAGGAAGGCCCGGTCGGTCACGAGGCGGCGCCACCGCCTGCACGTGGCCGCGCAGCGGAGGAGCTCCTGCAGGCCCGTCAGTCGCGCGAGGGCCTCGCGGAGGATGTCGTCCGCGATCTCGGTGGCGCCGCCGCCGCGGCGTGCGCGTGCATCGCTCATCGATCGATCTCGGTCAGTTAGGGCGGGGATCATGGATCGGTCTGTGCATGTATTCGTCGAGGCGGTTCGTACGTACACGACTGATCGAGTCAAACAAAAACTTGGGAAAGCACGCGCGGGTCGTACGCGTGTTATGACAATGCCACGTCCTGTCAAAAAAAAAAGAAGACAATGCCACGTACCAAAATGTGTTATTTTCATGTTAAGGAATGTGTTATTTTGCCGTGCATAATACAAATCTGAAAAGAAATTAGTCGATATTCAGAAGAAAAAAAAGTCGATAATACATGATTCGAGATAGCCGTTTTTATCTTTGAAAAAAACGCCCCCCTCTCGTGCGCAACAGGAGAAACCCTAACGCCTCATGCTGCCGGCCCCTCCCTTTCCCCTCCCATCTTTAAATCAGCTATGTAGGTTATGTGTCCGCGACACCAAGTGCTATTACACGACCGCACAAACCACTGAGTGCCACTTACATGCCCCATTCCTTCCTCCTCGAGGTGCATCGACACCTGCTCCTTGCTCTTGAGGTCCACAATGGAGAAGGTGCCACCCTGCTTGACGGGCAACCGTTATTTTAGCGGCCATGCGTATGCACGTGTTGTTTACCACCATGTTTTATTAACTTAATAGTTATAAACATTTCCTTTATGTATTTTTTTACCTGTCAAGAACTCAAGGTTTTCTGGTAGTGGTGGTTCCAAAAAGAACATGATGAGTCCGTGAATAAAGGTATATGACACATCTACATTTACACCAAACATAAGATTGTCATTAGTGAATTCAATATTCTATTAAAAATGGTATCAAGCAAAATAATTATTCATAATACGTATAATACATCATGACATCTACAAGCAAAGATGAAATGAAATTAATTATCACGAGATTTAAGCAAACTGTTTTGGGTTTATAATAGTGAACGAAGGGCGTACTTTATAGGAACATAGGAGACACAAGTATGATATGAGCTGAACATACTTGAGTGTTCAACCTAGTGTCCGCTCACCGTAGTTCCGAAAAACACTCTCTTTAATTACGAAGCTTTCTATGGTTTGATACTTCACTCCCACATGATTACATGAACAGAAAATAGTTTGCAAGATATGATAAAATCATAATACAACAAATAACGATAACCAAATGACCAGTTGAGAAAAAAGGATATTTTCAGAAATGTGAACCTCTTGGTAATGAAATGGAGAAGTAGAGTGATAGGAGGAGCAGGATCACCGACACTACCCGCGACACGAAATTTTATGTCTATCTACCGATTTGACAGCCGGGATCGGCGCTTCTCCTATGTCATCTAGTCTCCCCTGCATGCATGCCCACCTTCAATGAGCAATCACTCTCGTCTCGTGTGTTTATCCTCGATCTCGAATAACGACACCACTAAACACAGTTTGCTAGGTGTGTGCGCACTGCTCTAGCACGTGATCTGTTAGACTACTCATAGTGAGGAGTAACATAGAATAGTAGCATGCACAAGTTAGTACTCTATGTTACTACCTCTATAGCGGAGAGTATCATATGTGTGGTAACATATATCACTTAATGATGCATAAGTGTTTCATCCTTTTATTTTTTCGATGGCTAGTGTTTGTGGCCACACTTTCTGATCCTTGAGATGTAAACTCCTAAATAAGTTTGAACCTGATACTTCAAAATGTAATAAAACGGTTGTGTGCATCCCGTGATGCAGAGGCTGGGGCTTTTTGCTCCTTTTCTAAAAATAAAAAAAATAAAAAAATTACATTAGGAAACATTATGTTACGGTAACTACCTATGTTACTCTATTTGTCTCTCTCTTCATTAATTACATGCCACATCATCTTTTTTACCTACGTGGCATCTATGTTACTACTTATGTTACTCCCACTATGGCTAGTCTTATACACACACTGGAGTCTGTTGGGAACATAACAAAAAGAGTTTGTGAGGGGAGACAGAGAAACGGGTCAAGGTCGAGGCAGCCACGTAGGCGCCGCGCACACATGACATTCTCCGGTGACAGTGGCAAGACGAGAAATGTTCTAGCGCAACCAAATCCCCCTCCCTTCTCACCGCTTATCACCACGCCACACCACATCCTTGATCCCCACAATGACACTGCCTCAAACCGAGAGACCACGAGGGCACCCAAGTTTAGGGGGGGGGGGGGGACATATACAATAATCATAAATAATCATCTCAGTGTGTTCAGACCAATCATGTGTTTTTAAGGCGTGCATATATAATACTCGGCATATACAATAATCACAAACACCTTGATTATCTAAGAAAATCAAAGCAACGGCTCTAGGTAGTAACGGAAGTACAATTAAACCACAGCGGAACCACTGACAAAACACACTAACAAAACATTGTTTAGGCCTGCTAGCACAACAAAAAAGAGTACATATTCTATAGCAGTTTCAATTTAATTTGAGCAAATTTGTGTCCGACGGTAATGAGAGGTGAAACAATGGCTCGATGGAGATGAATATGCAGTCTCTAGTTGAATCCAGCTACATCAAAATATGTATCACTGGCCCATTGTAAAATAAGCTAGGTAGTACCACTTATGTGATATATCCTGCTTGTTATAAAATCTTGATCAATCTACTACTATGTCATCACCCAGTTGAGAAGAGACGAGGGCACGGCTAAAAAAACAATTCCATCTCGTAGAGCACTGGTGATGTGTATTTACACATCCAACCGGGGTGTCCACGGCAGCAAGTGCTACTACACGACCCCACAAACTGGTTAATGGTCCTTTTATACCCTTTTCCTTCCTTCTTGAGGTGCATCAGCGTCTTCTTAGTTTTTAGGTCCAGGATAGAGAAGCCGACACCCTGTTGCCTGACGAGTAAAACGCCTCTGCTCTCTGCAAAGAACACGAGGTCTATTCTCTTGCTCCCCAAATCCGCTATCTCGAAGCATTGCCATACCCCATTACACCCCCGACCATCTTCTCCGTCGTCTTCATCTTCATATTGTTCTTGTTTTTTCCAAAGCTCTGCAATGCCATGTCCTCCTTTGGTGACAAAGGACAGCCTTCCTTCTTCTCCGGCGATGCATGGGATCGGCGGTTGTGCGTCGACTTTGATGGGGATCTTGGTCAAGGAGACGTGAGACGTGGCCACATTTATATTAAGGGTGACGAGGTTTGTCTTGTCCATGAACAGCCAGTGCACGGTGCCATCGTGGGTGACGACGCCAGCCCGCGGCCCACACATGGTCAACCCGGAAGACCTTGGACAACACTCGACCGGCGCATTCCAACTACCCGTGTCGGAGGAGTAGGTGCAGGCGCACACGAATCTATCAGAGTTGTAGTAGATCAATAACACTTGGAACGGAGGCTGCTGCTGCTGTCTGTGGTCTAAATTACCATCCTCGCCGGCAAGAATTGTGCAGCCGATGATACTTTTGTCCGGGAAGGGAGGCAGTGGGAGGAGATGCGTGCTGATCGGAGGGCGGCACACCGCCAGATGGTATTGATCGCTATGCAGCAAGACGCTTATGAGGAGGAAACCGAGGCGCGAAGCCAGCGGCCTCGCGCGATCAAAGAGAGCATCGTCGTCGTCAGAGGCAAAGAACGAGTTGAAGCTCAGACGTGTGCCGCCACCGGCCTAAAGGTTCAAGAACTGCGGAGGCGTATAGCAGTACTCGTTCTTCTTCTTCGGGCGCCACCCCGAGCTGCTAGGGGGGTACATGTGCTGGGAGAAGATCCCGGCGAGGAAAGACGGACGACGCGCCGTGTCCGGCCAGTGGCCGAGGCGCTTGAGGAAGTCCCGGTCGGTGACGAGGCGGGCGCCACCGCCTGCACGTGGCCACGCAGCGGAGGAGGTCCTGCAGGCTCGGCAGGTGCGCGAAGGACTCGCGTAGGAATCGACGTGAGCCGGCTCGGTCCGGCTCGGGGCGAGCCTGCAAAAAGCCCGAGCCAGAAATGCCGAGCCTCGAGACGGCTCGAGACTGCCGGCGAGCCGTATAATGGAGCTCGGCCCGAGCTTCCCATTAGCTCGGTGCGGCTCGGTGTAGCTCGCGAGCTTGATGGAGGTGGGTCACTGACGAGTGGGGCCGTCCTCCCCGGCGGCGGCGCAGTACGGCAGAGGCAACAGTGGGCATGCGGGGCCGCACGGGGCGGTGAAAATGGAACGCGCTCGTTGCGGAGGCCTCCATTGACGGGCGGCGATGCAGTGGAAGTTGTTTGCTAGGAGACGAAGCGAGTTTGCTTGCAGCGGCAGCCATGCGAAAGACCTAAAACTGAAGCCCTCCTTGCCTCAGGGCCTGTTCGTGGACAGAAGCAACACGCTATTGGGCTAGAACTGCCAGTGTATGCTACATGGGCTGCTTCACGTACCAAACAAGCGAGCCAAACGGGCCGGACCGAGCCGACCCTGGCTCGGCCCGAGCTTCCCGCGGTCCAGTAATATGACCTCGGCTCGGTCAAATTTTCTAACGAGCCGAGTCAAGCTCGCACCGAGCCCACGAAACTTGGGCCGAGCCAGAAAGCTCGGTCTGGACGTCCAGCCAGACGTAGGACGTCGTCCGCGATGTCGGTGGTGCCGCCACCATGGCGTGCGTGTGCGTCGGCCATCGATCGATCTTGGTTGGTTAGGGCTGGGATCATCAATCGGTCTGTGCAATTCGTCGAGGCGGCTGCCTGGTAAATTCCTTGTATGCGAGATCGAGTCTAAGTTTTTTTATAGCAAGGTAATACGTTGGGAAAGCACGGTGCACATACCAAAATTGTGTTTTTCGTCCGTGCAGAATACAAATCTCTGGAGTCTGGAGTACGTACGTTTTTTTTGCTGCGCCTGGCTGACTCCCCGCGGATCGCACATAAATTCCTTCCATCCCCCCCAACCAAACCCTAACCCGATCTCTCCACTCTCCTCGCCTCCTCCAAGGCCGCCGCCCCGGATCGCCGATCCTGGCCTTCACCCGCCGCCATGGACGCCACCGTCGACTCCTTTCTCCCACATCATGCCATTGCCACCGAGTCACCGACGGCATCCCCCTCCGGTGCCCCGTCCGCGTTTCAAGGCACGTGCTCGTGCTCGCCTGCCCGGCCTGCTGCATTGGATCGTGGATCAGGCAATCTCCTCGAACCGAACATGCTGCTCCTTCCCTTGAGGTCTCTTCCTCCCCGCCTCCATCTATTCTTGCTTAAATTTTCTTCCTTTTCCTCCTCATCCAATACGGGTACGCACTGCATGTTAGCTTCTAGCTCTCAAACTCACGCGATGGATTCCATCACAGAGATTGACACGGCATGATTTTGGTGCTCTGTAAAACGTACAGCTTTTCTGTTCTTCCTCTTGTCTATTTATTTATTTATTCAGAGTTACGGTTCAACTGAAAAACAAAAATCTAGCCTATCTAACGATTGATCAGGGCGTCAATCTAGCCTATCTAAATAACATAATTAACCACTGAGTCGCACCTCAATTTATTATTAAAACTGACGGGAAACTATAACTCACCTAAGATCTCTCAAACTCGACACTAGTAGCAGCTGCGAAACAATGCATGTACATTTGATCTATTCTCGTGTGCACACACAAAGGGTGTATATATGTCGTTGCCAATCGGCAACCCTAGCTACCTCTCCTCTCTCAACTAGCTCGCTCGAACAAGGAAGAAAGAAGAAGAAGCACACGAGACAATGTTTTCCGGCCGGCGCACGAGCGCCGCCGCGGGCGCACCAACGCCCGAGTCTTCTTCTCTATTCACAGGCTACATTATGGCAACTCGATGCCTTACAAGCTCTGATCACGACTTACAAGCTCTGATCACGACTGGCTTTATAGCCCTGGGCGACACAGCACCCACGCACCCACGTCCACACACACGACGCGCACGGCACCAACTCACGCACGACCTGGCCACGATCTTGTTCCGCTCAGTCCGCAAGAGACGCGGGCCTGCCCAACAGAACGCCAACGACCTCGGAGTGGTTCAGTGCTATCAATCTCCCCCCTAAACCACGACCTGCCGTCGCCGGAGTTGTTGCGGCTTCAGTCGTCGTCGTCATGTCCGTCGCACCGCGCCGCTGCGGCCTCCGCCGCGCAGCACCCTCAGTACGCCATGATCGGCATGCCCCCAGCTCGCGCCCATGCCGCGCACTGACGCAAGCAACGCGGCCGCTCGAGCAGCTCGATCAAGGTCATCGTCTTCTTCCTCGGCGATCGTCGCCACGCTCCACACGCCCCAGCTCGTGCCCATGTCGCGCTCCAACGCGATCAACACGGCCGGCGTGCACAGGACGCGGTCTTGACGCCTCGCTCCTCCGCTGCATTCGCCACGCCCCGCACGCCTCCAGCTCGCGCCATGATCGCGCTCCGACGCGATCAACGCGGCCAGCCCGGCGCACCCAGGACGCGGTCTTCTTTCTCGGCGAGACTCCCCGTGCTCCACACGCCCCCAGCTCGCGGCCATGATCACGCTCCAACGCGATCAACGCGGCCGATCCGGCGTGCCCAGGAGCTCGGTCTTCTCTCCGCCGAGCCACTCCGCGCCATCGCAGCCTCTGCGCCACCACGCAGGTCCGCCGCGGCCGCCGTGCTCCCCGCACGCACGGCATCACCGTGCTCCGCTCCACGGCCTCGGATGAGGCTCTGATACCAATTGTCGTTGCCAATCGGCAACCCTAGCTACCTCTCCTCTCTCAACTAGCTCGCTCGAACAAGGAAGAAAGAAGAAGAAGCACACGAGACAATGTTTTCCGGCCGGCGCACGAGCGCCGCCGCGGGCGCACCAACGCCCGAGTCTTCTTCTCTATTCACAGGCTACATTATGGCAACTCGATGCCTTACAAGCTCTGATCACGACTGGCTTTATAGCCCTGGGCGACACAGCACCCACGCACCCACGCACCCACGTCCACACACACGACGCGCACGGCACCAACTCACGCACGACCTGGCCACGATCTTGTTCCGCTCAGTCCGCAAGAGACGCGGGCCTGCCCAACAGAACGCCAACGACCTCGGAGTGATTTAGTGCTATCAATATATAGCATAAATTTTGGATGTGCTCAATTTTCTTTCTGCTGCTTATGCATCGACGTTGCTGTAATTTTTCAGGTTCAAGCCGTATCTGAGGCACAGAGGCACATCGGGGGATCGTAAGTTCCTAACCCTCAGGCTGTCATTGGCCACAATCGCCCTGCCGCGGTCCACCAACAATCCTGCCACCGCCAAGGCCAGGTTACCACCCCCACCATCCCCTTTTTGCTTCACTATTATTGTTGCCATGCATTATTACTGCTTTTTTCAAGTCTATGCCGCTGGGTTATATGAATGGATTGAACAAGCAAATCTTGTCTTGCAAACACATATGCATTCATTTTCTTTTATGTGCTGCTGCTTCCCATGGTTGCAAATTAGCTAGCTAGCTACTGTAAATAAACAAAGAAATAAACTTTCTTTTGTGTGCTCCCATGTGGCAACCTGATTTACGCTGCTCTTCATGCTTTGAATTTGCTACCCTTTGATGGTACATTAACAGGAAAACATACAAAATTATAATCACTCCATTCCGGTTTGTATGGCCCCCAATTGGCCCTATTAGCATACGTCGTCACGCTGCAGCACCTAGTACGCCCAATAAACCGGAATGGAGAGAGTAAAATAGTGTAACCAATATAGTGATTAAAAATGATGTAAAATGGTGACTTGTATAGTAAACAAACACTCCACTATTTTTAATTGTTTCTTTTATTCTTTTGCCTAACTTTTTGTATTAGGACAGAAATTTGTTTCCATGGGGAGGATATACCATAGTTTCAGGGGTAGTCGCGTTTCTAACGCAAAATGTTGGTGACCATTTACTAAGATAAACCTAAGGGTAGTCCGTTATATTCACATTCTATTCATGTATTGAATGTTTCATGCATGTTATTACTCTGTTTGTACATCAGTACTTTTATGGACAAAATTCCTGAATGAGCAAAGGAACAACTCTGAAGATGCGTTTAATACTTTATCTCAAGTAAAGCTTGAATTTGACTCATGATTATTATGTGTTGAATCAAATCGAGACTAGAAATAGAGTTGGCACAAAAAAGAAAAAAAACAACTCTAGAAAATGAGAAAGTAGATTGAAAGAAACTTAGTAAATAGGTATATGCAACCTGTGATATTATTAGTGTCACCAAAGTATATGACAAAGTGGAATGGGAAACTGTTCATCGTGTGATTAACAGCTTTCGAATCCACTTTGTGAGGGACTTTGGTGGCTATACTAATGTCACGGGTTGCATATGTCTCCTTTCTAAGTTTCTTCCAGTCTACTCTTTCACTTCATGAAGTTGATTTTTTTTCTTTTTAGTACCAACTCTAGTTCTACTCTCGGTTGGATTCAAGACAACATAATCATTAGCCAAATTCAATCTTAATTTCCTTGACAGAGCCTACAGTAAGGCACACCTTAAACATTGTTCAGCTTGTTTAGGAATTTTGCCCCAAGGTAGATAAAAGCATGGTTGTATATAAAAAAGGCAATGAACATGCATGAAATGTTCGATATATGAAGATAACGTGAATATAACAGATTACCTTTTGGTTTTATGTTAATAAATGGTCACCAGCATTTTGCGTCAGAAATGCGCCTATCACTTAATCTACGCTACATCCTGCTTATGACAACAAATTTCTTGGGCCTAACACACAAAAATGAGGCAAGAAAAATAAGGAGAAGAAACAATTAAAAATAGTCTGAAAGTATTAGAGTATACTTGTTTAATATCGAGTCCCCATTTTACTACATTGTTTCTTAATCAATATGGTTGGTACACTATTTTTACAATTGACTCCATTCTGGTTTATTAGGCGTAATAGGTGCTGCAGCGCGACCAAGGCGTATATTAATTGGGCCACTCCCGTCACTATGTTTGCCTATAAAGTGTATGCTAGTTGGGCAGTTATTAAGTTGTCATGCATGAGCGGAACCCTCCTCCCAATTTACTCTTGCTAAATTTGATATGCTGACCATCATGGCATGTTCTTGTTCAAGGATAAATGGAAGACTGAGTAGCTGGAACCTGTAGCTGCCAGCGGCCTGGACTACTTGGAAGTTGGAAGACCTGCATTAGGTACAAGCTGGAAGATGAGCAGGGGATAAGGAGACGTCATATGCCTTGGTCGAGCTATCTCTATGCTGGCAGCTTTCTTGCACCTTGGCTCTGTGATACTGTTATTTACATTACAGTGCATGAGCCAACATTTCAGAATTGTCAGACGTTTTTAACACAGAATGTGTTGTATGTATGCATCCCAGGATTGGTTGCAGAAACTTCCGTGTCGCCAGCAACCACTCTGACATATTGCTGCCGTTGAGGTCTCCTCTTCCTCCATCTATTCTTGCTTAAATTTCTTCCTTTCCCTCATCATCCAATACGCGTACGCACTGCATGTTAGTTTCTAGTAGCTCTCAAACTCACGCGATGGATTCCATCGCAGAGGTTGACACGACAAGATTTTGGTGCTCTTTAACACGTACAGCTTTTCTCTTCTTCTTCTTGTCTATTTATTTATTTATTTATTTATTTATTTATTCAGAGTTAAAGTCTAACTGAAAAACTAAAGTCTAGCCTATCTAAGGATTCATCAGGGCGTCAACTAGCCTATCTAAATAACAGAATTAACCACTGAGTCGCACCTCAGTTTATTCTTAAAACTGACGTGAAATTATAGCTGTCAAAAACGACAGTGTCACCTAACTAAACTCTCTGAAACTCGACACTAGCATAGCAGCAGCTGTTAACTGACACTGTGAAACCATGCATGTACATCTGATCTATTCTTGTGTGCGCACGCAGTGGGTGTATATATAGCATAATTTTGGATGTTCTCAATTTTCTTTCTACTGCTGATGGATCGACGTTGCTGTAATTTTTCAGGTTCGCGGAGATGGTAACTGGCATGCTGTCATTGGCCATAAGCGCCGGCCGCAGTCCACCAACCAATCTGCCACCGCCAAGGCCAGGTTACCACCCCCACCATCCTCTGTTTGCTTCACTACATTATTATATTGCCATGCATCATTTTGGCTTTTTTTAGTCTGTGCTGCTGGGTTATATGAATGGAATCAACAAGCAAATCTTGTCTTGCAAACACATATGCAATCATCTTTCTTTTGTGTGTTGCTGCTTCCCAAGGTTGCAAATTAGAGTTAGCTATCTAAATAAACAAAGAAATAAACTTTCTTTTGTGTGCTCCCATGTGGCCTGATTTACGCTGCTCTTTAGTCCTAGAATTTGCTACCTTTTGATCGTACATTAACGGGAAAACATACAAAATTATACTCCCTCCATTCCGGTTTGTATGGCAGCCAATTAGCATACCCTTTATTTGCATAATCGATGCAACTGTTTTTTGAAAGGCAGATAACTTACTAACTAGCATACCCTTCATAGACAGAAATAGTCACGGGAGTGACCCTATTAGCACACGCCTTGGTCGCGCTGCAGCACCTAGTACGCCCAATGAATCAGAATGGAGGCAGTAGAATAGTGTAAAAAAATATACTGACTAAAAATATAGTAAAGGTGAACTGTATAGTAAACAAGCACTCTACTATTTTTAATTTTTCATCTTTTTATTTTCTTCTGCCTCGTTCTTTTGTTTTAGGAGAAAAAATTAGTTTCCATGAGGAGGATCTACAATTGATTCAGTGATAGTCGCGTTTCAAACTCAAAATGCTAGTGACCATTTACCAAGGTAAATCTAAGGGTAGTCCATTTATATTCAACTTCTATTCATCTATTGAATGTTTCGTGCATGTTATTTCTCTTTTTTATACAACAATGCTTTTTATGGACAAAATTACTAAACAAGTAAAATAACAACCTGAAGATGCATTTAATAAGTTATCTCAGGAAACCTTGAATTTGGGTCATGATTACGATGTGTTAAATCCGGAAAGATGTGTTAAAAATCCAACTGAGACTAGAAATAGAGTTGGCATTTAAAAGAAAAAATCTAGAAAATGAGAAATTAGACTGAATGAAACTTAGTAAAGAGGGATATGCAACCCGTGATATTATTAGTGCCGCCAAAGTTTTTGACAAAGTGGACTGGAAAACTGTACATCGTGTGATTATGTACTATAGATTTTCAATCCACTTTGTCAAGGACTTTGGTGGCTCTACTAATGTCACCGTTTGCATATACCTCCTTTCTAAGTTTTTTCCAGTCTATTGTCTCACTTTATAAAGTTTTTTTTCTTCTTTTTGATGCCAAATCTAGTTCTACTTTCGGTTGGATTCAACTCATCATAATCATGATCCAAATTCAACCTTTTCTTTACATAACCTATTAAAGGCACATCTTCAGCATTGTTCATTTGCATTTTTAGTACTTTTGCCCCAATGTAGATAAAAGCATTCTTGTATATAAGAAAGCAATGAACATGCAAGAAATGTTCAATATATGAATAGAAGGGGAATATAAAGAACTACCATTCGATTTTACCTTAATAAGTGGTCATTAGCATTTTGCATTGGTAATGCGCCTATCATTGAATCTATGGTACATCCTCCACATGGAAACAAATTTCTTGGTCCTAACACACAAAAATGAGGCAAGAGAAATTAAGAAGAAAAAAACAATTGAACGTAGTCCGAAAGTGTTAACACTGGAAGACATGTTTACTATACAAGTCCTCATTTTACTACATTGTTTGTTAATCACTATATTTGGTATAGAAAACTATACAATTGTCTCCATTCTGGTTTATTAGGCATACTAGATGCTTCAGCGCGACCAATGTGTATGCTAATTGGGTCACTCCGATTACTATCAAATTGTCACGCGTAAGCGGATGAAACTTGAAAATATCGGCTAAGAAGTTGTGGAAATGTGACACGTTAGTCATTCCTTCACAGAAAAAGGTCGTTAGGTTGCTGACATGGCTATCTATTTTGCAAAATACACCCTGTATTTTGGTTTCTTCACATTCGTTCTTTCCTAGTTGAGACGATCATGCATTTCATGCTCATTCCGGAACAAATGTCCATGGCTGAGATGGTCCCTCGCCGAGCTTGAGCCTTGCGTGATCCCCACACCCGCTAGCTCAAGGACTCGTCAGTGGAGCAGGACATGTTGGTCGATGCAGCGCCGAGGAGCACGCGATGCTGTCCATTCTCTGTTTGGGCACATGCTATTACATGATATATTAATGTATAGGAAATAATGAACGTGCCTAACTTTTTTGATTTGTTTACTTATGCATAGGCAGTGCTAAACTTAAATAATTTCAGGTTGTAGGTCAGGCCATCCCTCGACTCGACTACTGCTGCCCTCACTACCATGCGTTGGGAACAAGTTCACCACAACCGCAGCAGGGGTGGCCTTCTAATACGCCTCCATGGTTTATTAGGTGAGTCATTGGGTTCTTCTTCTCCTCTATGCGCACTGTGATTCCATGTCCTTCGAGCAAATGTTGTACTGTCCTCCAGGCTTCCAAACCAATGGTGTAATGGTTTCAGTTGTGGTTGTATGCTTACGATCTTTTCATGATACTACTATCCTAAAATTTGTGCAATTTTCATGCTTGCTTGCTGGTTATTGTAATGTATTCCTTTAGAAAGAATCCTGATTACTATATATGAATGATCAGGCTAGATGAGCTTCACAAACTGCCACCATTTTCATGATATCCGGTAATTCTTTTCATAGTTCCTTCTGTTAAGCATGAAGGAATGTGTCGGCATCCTTAAGATGCACATAAGTTTCTCTTGATTACTGCCCACTAGATATCCTTTGACGCACATATTTCCTTCTAGCAGCTCCCTTGTTTGACAAGAAGTTCCAATAAAGTAATCAGTAGTTAATCTTGTTATTTTCTATGGGCTCAAATACCCACTGTAAAATTATTAGAACTATCATTATCTGCATGGATGTTTTTATCTTCAATGTGTCATACTGTTGGTGCATATGTGAGCTTCAATGTTTGCTCCCCTGTTTTGCGTCCTGCTTTATAAGAATAGTAAGCTAGCCTGCAAGTAATGCTTAGAAGCTTGATTAGAAGTATATATACCGTCTAAAAAAATTAGGAGTGTATGTGAGCTTCACTTGTACGTGTCATATTGATTTAATCCGCAATGCTACAAAATTTCCTTACATCTACTAAATATTTATTTGATGTTTCTTAACTGCAAATTTTAGAAGATTGGGAGCATAGGACACTGTTGTCTCCACGAAGAGCTTCTTCCCATGATCTCGTACTTTCATTTCGACTTCTTCCTACTTCACTTGTGCCCTCATGCTGTTGTGTGATGCTTTGGGCGAGTATCTGCTTCTCCCCTGTGTGCTCTCTGATACCACGGCTTGTAGTGTGCTCCGGCCCATCTAGCCGATGACCTAATGGTTCAGATTCATTGGTAGTTGTATGCTTATAATCTGGGCATGTTTCTCTGGATTATTATTCTGCGATGGTCTCAAGTACATAGTGATGATTCTCACACTACTTGTATTTAGGAAAGTTATTAAATTGTATGCCTAGGCTGGCTGGCTCACTCGTGTGCCTTGTACTGATTTTTGTGGTTAGTGTGACTATTTAGACATATTGTGGGAGCTACTGGCTTTAGTGGGGTTATTAACAGAATTCCTGGCTTCTACTAACTCTTTCTCTGGTGCTGTCTCTATACGCATGGTGTATATAATTGTGGTTGCTGGTTATTGGTCAAAATCAACCATCTTTTTGACTTACACTAACCATTAAATTACTTGTGTTCTGCATGTACTGTATAGGTTTTAGGTTCAAATTTGGTCATCCCTTCTTATGGAGGCTGCAAATCATTATAGTATATCTGTATATATGCCTTGTTTCTGCTTGCTATTTGCAATATTTGTTTTGTCGGTAGAGAATCTTAATCCATAAGTATTTCCAGATAGAAAACGGTATATGTTTTCCAGTAGTAATTCTACATAGGTGCCATCTTGAGAAAACGTTCAGTCTATAGATGTACTTTCTTTTCCGTATCGTGTGGGTTAAGTCGAAACCCTCCTCCCAATTACTCTTGCTAAATTTGATTTGCTGACCATCATGGCATGTTCTTGTTCAAGGATAAATGGAAGACTGAGTAGCTGGAACCTGTAGCTGCCAGCGGCCTGGACTACTTGGAAGTTGGAAGACCTGCATTAGTTACAACTTACAGCCTGGAAGATGAGCAGGGGATAAGGAGACGTCATATGCCTTGGTCGAGCTATCTCTATGCTGGCAGCTTTCTTGCACCTTGGCTCTGTGATATGGTTACTTACATTACAGTGCATGAGCCAACATTTCAGAATTGTAAGAAGTTTTTAACACAGCACGTGCTGTATGTATCCATCACAGGATCGGCTGCAGAAACTTCCATGCCGTGTATCAAGTTTATGTGACATTCTGTATTCGGTATTGCGGAATTTCTGTTTGATTAGACTTCTGATCAAGCTTTGTATACATGATTTGTGCCTGATGCAGATTTAGTCTTTATCATTGATTATTTGCTGTGTGATCTAAATGTCCGAAAAAAATTGTAAGGTCTTGCCCAAATTTGTAAGCTCCTTCCAATTACTGCCCGTGTAACGCTAACCTATGGGCCCCGTGCTGGGCTAAGCTAGGGTCATGTATTGCGTCCTGTGTCGCTGACTTGTGGGTTCCTAACTCAGTGATGTGACGCGGGCCCCAACCCTTGGGCGGGTCCGAATTTTTTGGCCTAGCTAGGAAAAAGGAGAAGAAAAGTTAAACGACCGTCCGTTAGGGGACGAGAAAGAGTACGCATCGTCTCCTCTCAGTTAGGGGAAGGCTGTTTTTGAGACTGATTGCCTGAATCTAAAATCTGCAATGAACTCCTCGGAACAAGATTTTGGTCCCATGGGAATTCTTATAAGCGACATGAAATTTCGTCTTCGTGTTGGGTTTATTGATGCTAGTGTTGTCTATGCCCCGAGGGGTTGTAATAGGCCAGCTCATGAGCTTGCGGCCCTGGGTGTGGATTTAGCTCCGACAGAACATACGGTGTGGACTTCGAGCTATCCCATGTCTGTAACCCGTTTGGTGACCGGCGATTTGCCTGTGTCTTAATGGAATACGATACGAGTGTACCATGTCAAAAAAAAAAACGGAGGGCGGGGACACATGTCCACCGTCTTAAACCAATAATATTTTTATGCTGAGTTTCTTCGCCATGTGTTTTTCACAATTCTACATATTGCAATTTATATGCTGAGTGTATTATGTTGGACACTCAGCAAATAGCTTATTTGTCGAGTGCCCGATGGAGTGACTCGGCGAAGCCGTGGACATTCGGCAAACGGCCGATCTGCGGTAGTGCATACGCCTCCTTTGAAAACTCCGACTTAGAGTATTTTTGAACCATCGTGTTTTTAGCTAATTTTCAAACGAAAGTGGGTATGCAAAAACTTACACATACACAAATACATGACTCTTTGATTCTTGATGTTACTCCTAATTGCATCATCTTAATCCGTAACCAGCATCAGCATCAGAGTACATAGACGAATCATGTGTCTTTCAAGGCATATATAGAATATGAAAATCACTAACATTAAGATTATCTAAGAAAGTCAAAGACGACTTTGAGTAGTAAAGAAAAATATAATTAAAATGCAACAGGGTCTTTGAGATGCACTGGCTTTGTTTTTTAGATGGTCTTAATCAATCTACTTTTGTCTCATCAGCACCCAACTGAGAGGAGGCGAGGGAGGACATATGATGGCTAAACACCCAATCCATCTCGTAGAGCACCGGGGGTCTGTGTTCGCACGTTATACCAGTGTGCCCGCTGGAGTAAGTACTAGTGCAACACTTCGGAAACCGGCGAGTGGCCCTTTTATACCCCTTTCCGTCCTTTTTCAAGTGCATCGGCGTCTTCTCCTTAGTTTTGAGGTCCACAATAGTGAAGCCCACACCCTGCTGCCCGACGAGTAAAGCACCTCTGCTCTCTGCAAAGAACACAAGGTCTATCCTCTCGCTCACCATATCTGCTAGCTCGGAGCATCGCCAAATCCCGTTACACTCCCGACCATGTTCTTTATCGTCATCTTCATATTGTTCTTGCTTCGTCCAAAGCTTTGCCACGCCATGTCTTCCTATGGTAACAAATGAAAGCCTTCCTTCTTCTCCAGCGATGCATGGGATCGGCGGTTGTGCATGGACTTTGATGGGGATCTCGGTCAGAGACATGAGACGTGGCCACATTTATGTTAAGGGTGTAGTAGACTAGGTTTGTCTTGTTCATGAACAGCCAGTGCACTCCACCGTGGGTGACCACGCCAGCCCGTGGCCCACACATGGTGAACTCGGAAGGTCGACAACACTCGGTTGGCTCATTCCAACTATCCGCGTCGGAGGAGTAGGTGCAGGCGCGTACGGAGCTGTGAAAGTTGTAGTAGTTGTAGTTGTAGAAGATGAATAGCACTTGAAACGGTGGTTGCTGCTGCTGGCTGTGGTCCAAATTACTATCCTCGCCGACAAGAATTGCGTAGCCGACGATGTTGTTGTCACGGAAGGGAGGCGACGGGAGGAGACGCGTGCCGAACACGGGGTGGCACACCGCAAGATGGAGGTCGTATTGTTCGCCGCCCAGCAAGACGCGTGCGAGGAGGAAACCGCGGCGCGCCGCGAGCAGCGTCGAGAGGTCGAAGAGCGTATCGTCGTCGTCGAAGGCAAAGAACGTGTCGAAGGTGAGACGCGGGCCGCCGCCGGCCTGAAGGTCCAAGAACCGTGGAGGCGTATAACTATACGGTTGCTTCTTGCTGCTGGGGCGCCATCCCGAGCCGCCGGGGTACCTGTTGGTGGGGGAGAAGATCCCGGCGAGGAAAGACGGATGGCACGCCGTGTCCGGCCAATGGCCGAGGCGCCGCAGGAAGGCCCGATCGGTGACGAGGCGGCGCCACCGCCTGCACGTGGCCGCGCAGCGGAGGAGGTCCTGCACGCCCGACAGGCGCGCGAAGGCCTCGAGGAGGAGTTCGTCAGGGATTTCTTCGGTGACGCCGCCGCCGTGGCGTGCGCGTTTGTGTGCGCATGCGTCGGCCATGGATTGATCTCGGTCGGTTAGGGCGGCGATCATCGATCGATCGGTCAGTGCAATTTGTCGAGGCGGCTGCCTGGTACATTCCTAGTACGTTCCACGACGCGAGATCGAGTCGAACTATAAACTTGGGAAAGCACAGCGCACATACCAAATTGTGATTTTCTTTCCATGCAGGATACAAATCTGAAAAGAAAGGAAAATACTTGATTGTATACGAGTCACTCTAGTCCGGTCTCTGTATTCGGCCCACGACCGGAAACACGCGGAAAAGTGAAAACCGTTCCGGGTCGGGCCGAAGCAGCCCCACATCCGCGGTCCGTTCAAACCCGCCACCACTCCCCGGCCTCTCTCATCCCCACCTCCCAATCGATTCGATGATGGTGCCCGCAAAATGCTGCCACATTCTGGCCCCCACCATCTCCATCTCCTCCCTCCCCCGTCTCCTGCTTGGCCTTGCCGCTCGTCGTCTTCGCCTCCATGGACGCGCCGCCGGAGGGCTACCGCACCAACGTCGGCATCTGCCTCGCCGACACCTCCATCACCAAGGAACATGTTTTTTTTAGAAATAAAGGGCCCCGCCCCGGTTCCATTTAGAGAAATGAAACCACCTTACAAAGTTCAGGTTTAGCTCCCGGGAGCAGCCGACGCAAGCTCCAGGAATTATTACAGACAAGCAAAGGAAAGCCTAGCTAAAGCAGTGCATAACCTTTACATATCAGAGTCTCCATCTAAGTCAAAGCGACAACCGAACTGCAACAGCACAAAGCCTAACAAAGGAAGAACCCAACTCCAGATCAAACTATCCTAAGCAGATGACCATCCCTGATCAGCTCCAGTGAGTTCTCCCTCAGCCGTGCATCCAGCTCTTCAGTGGTGAATTTCCACTCATTGTCGTTGACTAGGCGAGTGTCATCAGTGAGAATAAGCTCAGCACCAGTGAGCCTCTGCAGGTTCACCCAGGATCCCAGGATAACTGTGGAGGTGCCTGAGCTAGATGCTCCATTGCCTTCCCCATATCCAGGATCTTCTCTCTGTCTCTTCCCGAGGACAGAATGCTCCATTGAGCAAGGTTGTAGGCAGCTTTTCTCCAGATCACCTGCAGCCCAACCAAACATCATGATTAAAGAAACTACTGTTTCTTACAAGCCACAAAGCCCACAAAATGGAAGCATGGACAACATTTTTCACTAAGTTATTCTTGTCAGACCACATACTTGTGATTCTGCCAATAGTGTAAATGCATCTATCCACACCTAGAATCATCTGTACACTGGACCATAGCTTTTTAGCAACCACACAATCACAGAAAAGGTGATCACTGGATTCCTCTTCATTACAGAAGAGGCAAGTCAAGTCATTTATATTTTGTCTTTTAACAAGGTTGTCTCTAGTGAGCAGCTTGTTATGTGACATAGCCAGAGAAAGAAGTGAATTTTGGGGGCACCTTAATCTCCCAAACTGAGGCAATATTAACAGGGGTGATCCCTCTAAAGTTCACCACAGCATAAAAAGACTTGACAGAGTAAATATGCTTTGAGTCCAACTTCCACAGAAGGCAATCATCCTCATCACTAATGTGCAAGGACTGCGCAATCTGCAGAATTTCAAACCATTGTGTAAGAGTTTCTGATCAAAACACCTCCTAAAGGTAACCTTTAACTGCTCACCATCCCAAACATCAGTAACTAGGACATAGATTTCCCAGTATTGGACAGCTAAGCTAGAAGTGCCAAACCATTGGTCCTCCCAGAACCTAACTTTTCTACCATTACCTACTTTCCACTGATATCCCATTTTTGCTGCTTGGGCCGCCCATAAAACCCCTTTCCAAAAGGGGGAGGCTCCAGCAGTGCTACAGCAGAAGATGTTTGGATCATTGACCCTATATTTATGATCAATAATTTGCTTCCACATTTTATGGCCATCCAGTTGATACCTTTTAACCCAAGAAGCTAACAGGCAGAGATTTAGTTCTGCTAAGTTAGGGATCCCCAGGCCTCCATACTCCTTTTTTTGTGACACAAGCCCCCAGTTAGCAAGATGGTACTTGAAATGCCCTCATAGTTATCCCAAAGGCAATGAGCCATTTGTGAATTTATGAGGGCTATAGCCCATTTGGGGAACTTAATCACACTCATCAGATACACTGGTATACTAGCTAGACACTCCTAACAAGTTCTAGTTTTGCAGCATGGGAGAGTAGTTTCCCTCTCCAGCCACCAGCTTGCCCTAAGATTTTATCAACCAAAGGTTGCAAATCCTCTCTTCTGAGCTTTTTATAATGAAGAGGCACTCCCAAATATTTTAGTGGGAAATCACCAAGCTTACAACTAAGTATCTGAGCTACAACTCGAGCCTGATCCTCATTTACATTAATAGGGATGAGATCACATTTATGGAAATTGATCCTCATACCTGACATTTGTTCAAAGCAGGACAAAATCCATTTTAAATTTCGAATTTTGTCTGCTCATTAGACATGAACAGGAGTGTGTCATCTGCATATTGCATGCTGACCACTCCTGTTTGGTTAAAACTTGTCAGCAGGCCAGTAATCTGGTCACAGCTAGCTGCTTTAACCAACATTTTGGTGAAAACCTCAGCTGTGAGATTGAAGAGCAAAGGGGAGATAGGATCCCCCTGCCTAACACCCCTCCCAGCAATAAAGTAATCACTGTTAATATCATTAATCCTAACCCCCACCGAACCATTAACTAGTAAAGTTTTGATCAGGGCAATCCACTTGGGGCTAAAACCCCTAGTTTCAAGAACTCTAATGAGGAAAGCTCTATCAATTCTATCATAAGCTTTTTCATAATCCAATTTAAAGATAAAACCACTTTGATTAGTTCTCACCACATCATGAATAATTTCATGGGCTGAGACCACACTCTCAAGAATATACCTCCCTCTAATGAAGGCTGTTTGATTCTGAGAAATTAAAGTCTCACAAATAACACCAAGTCTATTTGTAGCACACTTGGAAAAAATCTTAAAACTACAATTTGTTAAAGCAATAGGTCTGAATTTCTGTATATTAACAGCATCAGGTTCCTTTGGAATTAGAGTGAGCAAAGAAAAGTTCAATCTAAAAGATCTAGCTCACCCTATTCCAGTCATTTAAAAGGGCAATCAGATCATCTTTAATAAGATCCCAAAAATGCTGATAAAACAAGAAAGAGATGCCATCAGGGCCAGGTGCACCTTCAGCATATGAGCCAAAAACTGCATCTTTAACCTCTTGCTCAGTAAAATCAGCATCTAAAAAATTATTTTGTTCAGTAGTTACTTTATCATTTTGGTCCCAAAAATTATCAAGCATATCAACACCAATTGTGTCTTCATGACCAAAGAGATTTTTATAATACTGGACAGCAATATCAATAATACCTTGTGGGTCTTCAACCAGACCATTAGGTCCTTCAAGGAGGCAATCTGCTTCTTCCTCCTCCTCTGATTTGCCATGGAGTGGAAATAGGCAGTGTTCCTGTCCCCTTCCAGTATCTGTTTCTCTCTAGATCTCTGTCTAACTTTGATCTCCTCCTTCTTCCAAATGTCTGTAAGTTCAGATGAAATACTTTTCAATCTTTTCTTAGCATTAGGCGAAAGATTTTGAGTCTCAGACATAATGTCTAAAAGATCATACTCAGCAACAAGCTGTTGTTTAAGCTTTTTCTGGGCAGATTCAACATTAATGTTCCACCCTTTGACATTTTTCCTAATATTTCTCAATTTAAATTGCCATCTATCGATAGCTTTATGCATGTTACAAGGTAATGACCAAGTTCTCCTTACTACTTGCTCAAAACCTTCTACTTGTAACCACCATTTCTCAAACCTGAACATTTTGACTTTTGGAACAATAAACGCTCCTGTGTCCAGAATTAAAGGGGTATGGTCACTACCAATTCTGGCTAGGGTTTTCACACTGCTTGCAGGGTATAACTGGTCCCAGCATGTAGTAATGAATACCCTGTCCAGAATGGCCATAATCAAATTATCTTGGTTATTAGCCCAGGTATACCTTCTCCCAGCACTTTTAAGTTCCAGTAGACCAAATCTATTGATCCAATCATTGAACAAATCAGCCCACTGTTGGTTAATATTACCACTACTTTTCTCACTCGCTTCTCTAATGAGATTAAAGTCACCACCAATTACAGTGGGACCTGCCCAGCTAGCCAGCACATTATGCAATTCATTAATGAATTCCAACTTGTGCTCATCATAGGCAGTCCCATAAACTGAAATATACCTCCATATAGTGTTGTCGTTTTTAGTCCTAAGAAGGGCAACAACACTATATTGATGTATATTCCAAGAGAGAACTTCAAAGAGATCCACATTGACACCCACTAAGATACCACCTGCGGTACCAATAGCTGGCAGCCAATTCCAAGCATACTTGCCACTAGGATCTAGAGTTCTCAACTGAAAAGTAGTAAAATCATCTTTTTTGGTCTCTGAGAGACTAATTAAATCTGGGCAATGTTCTCTAAAGAGATCATGCACCCTTAGCAACTTGTCAGGCCTATTTAACCCTCTTGGGTTCCAAATAAAAGCCACTACCATTTTAAAATCTTAATTTTTTCCTACTCCTACTTTTCCTACTGGACACCTCAATCCAAGGTGACTCAGCAGAACTGTCATCACTACTGTGATGGCAGTCAGAGGTATCCTCAACCACCATATTTGGTGTGGGAACACCAATCATCTCCTCACCAGTAATATCAATGTTACTAGGCAAGAACATGTCAGGGTTATCATCATGGAATTTACTTAACCTATTGGCCTCCATATTTTTGACAACCTCAATATTATTCTCTATCTCATTATCAGAAATACCAAGGCTAATGCCAGCATTTCTAGCAATATTCAATAGAGAACAATTATCTAAAGCAGCAAAGGAATTTGAAAAACCATGGATATTACCTCTAGATTTTCCAGCATCCTTTGCTTCCCTCAGTTCTTGAGCTTTCTCCAGCACAGTTTTACCATCATGTTTAAGCCTAGTGCTCATTCTTGTAGCTTGGACAGGGCCCCACTGCTTCTTCTGCCTGTGGGGTGGAGCTACAGTGATTGCTGTGACAGGTCATCATTCTGTTGAATTTGCTGACCCTCCTCCACAGATTCCTCCATATGTGGCAGCAAGTTGATGGAAATATTCTCCACAGGTGCCTTTTCAACCATCACAGATGATAACATCACCTGTCTAGATTGTCCACCATTCATCCTCTGCTGCACACTTGCCTCCAGTCTTCTGGCTGAGAGAGGAACATCACATCACCTATAGCAACTGTCCTGTTGCCTCCTCTTGATGAACCAGGATTTGGAGCAGGGGTTGAATTAGCATTTTTATCAGTGTCCATTCGAGAAGCACCAGCTTGCTCATTGTTTTGCAGGTCTTGGAAATCATCTCCCAGCCCATCATCTTCTGTTCAGCTGGTCCATTCCCTCCTAGATCATCATCATTACCATCACCCAGTTCTGGTCCCTCTTCATCAACTGTGAAGAGGACCAGATAAAACAGCTGTTCCATTTCAAACAGTCTGTCTTTGGGAATCTTCTCCCCATCCCTCACAGAGATCTTCACCCTTACTATTCTGTAGAAACTCCTAAAGATGGTATGCCAGTCCACATTAACCAGCACCCCCAGAGTAGATGCCACCTGGCAGATAGTTTTCCAAGAGCACCATTTTGTAGGGATGCCTTCAATGTTGACCCACACCTCATTCATCTCAGAAAAAGGCTCAGCCTCACCATTCCATTTAGAGAAGGATATGCTAACACCTTTTTCCTCAGGTTGATAGATGGGTATTCCACCAAATCATCTATCCTCTTGTTGGGGGGTAGTCTGAGCAAGTATTTGTTGGAAGCAAGCTGTCTGAACTGCCAGTACCAATTCATCTTCCACATTTCACTTAAGTTCTGCTCCAGTTCCTGCTCATTCACTTCCCCCTCAACGACTGTCACAATTGCCACATTATCGAAGTTCAGCCACTTTGTAGCCTCTGGGCCCTCAACTTCCACATGGAAGAAACCTAGCCCAGGGCTGGCACTCCCCAGAAACTGCGCCATAGGCATGGGTTTGTACCAGTCCAGACAAGCATCCATATGATGCCCTCTTTCCACAGATGAAGCAGCGTCTCTTCTCATGGCATAAGCCAACATAGTGTCCAGGCTCTCCACAGTTATAACAGATAACATCCTTGAACTTTGGGTCATAGACCAGAGCTTTATCCTTCTCAACAGTCTGCTCTATTGCCTGTGGTGCCGGGGCAGGACCCCCTTGCTGAACAGCCTTCTTCTTCTGTTTATTCTTCTGCTGAGAACTAGCAGAGCTAGTCTGGCTCGGAACTTGGGGTTGAGGTAGTTGCACTGGCTGGTTTTGCAGGCCACCCCCAGCAGCTTGATTCTGGTTGGCACTGCTGGGCATCATCTGATTTTGCACCATAGGTGGGGGAAACATCGGGTATGGAGGCCAGGGACCCATCTGATACTGCGGGAACATCCCATGTTGCTGCATCATCTGAAGCATCTGCCCAGGATCGAATCCCCCTGGCTGTATCTGCATCGGAGCCACAGGGATCTGCTGATTCTGATTCGGAGCACTGGGGCGATATGTACCTGAAGACGCCGGGAGATTCATCGATCGGCCTGGTCTCGGAGCTCCACGGCCGCGGTTCCCTTGCCTCCCCTCATCATACCCCGCACCCACCATCAGAGTCGCCGCGTAGGTTTCGCGGCCCGCCTCCTTCCGCCACCAATCCTTCGAGAAGCTGAAACTCTTCGGAGTCGGCAAACGGTCGTCGGCAGCAGCAGGGAAGCAGTCCTTCGCGTGAAGGATCCCTTCTCGAACAACTCCTCTCGATCCAGACGAGGTTAGCTGGAACCCTAGCTTTGGTTTTAGATCTGGATGACCTCCGCTCTCTCTGATAAGCCGCAGCTCTCGGAGGATACGTCGAAGGCGTACTCCTCGCGCCCGTGTCCCTCCCATGGCGTCCAGAAGCTCCCGGGCCATGGATTCCGACAGCTGTCGAGCATCCGCGGCGCCCAGCCCTTGTCCGACCGACATGTGGGTCCTGGGGATTCAAATCCCCATTCTCGCGCCTGTCGCCGGATCTCGCCGCCGCCGTCTGATCGGAGAGGAGCACTGTCTTGCGCATGGCGAAGGGTCTCGACGGGGTTGCGGGCAGCTCGGCCTTGTGATTCCATCTCCCTCCCGCGTCCTTCCCCGAACTGCGTCCGCATATGTCGCGGACGAGGGCTGGGCCGGTTCGGGGAAACTCGGTTGACCACCAGCGAGCCATCACCGGTGGCTCTCGTCGGTGGGCATGGCCGTCGTAGAGGCGGCGGGGGAGGGGAAGGGGGAGAGGAGAGGAGAGGAGAGCTCATCTCGTCCCGTTGCTCTTCTAGACATCTATCCAAGGAACATGTCGTGGATAATCCTATTCCAGATGAGCCGGATGGTGATGACTGATGAGTCGGCTGCCATCAGGAATGCCTATCGTCGAGCTCAAGATGAGTCGATCAAAGTCAGCTGCCTCATGCTCGCTCATATAGAGCCGGACTTGTATAAGCAGTTCGAGAAAGTTGAGGCCTACGATATGATCGTGACGCTCACGAGGGCATGTTCGAGACACATGCTAGGACGGAGAGGTGCAATGTCTCCCAACCCTTACTCGTTGGCCTGGCTGAAGCAGTGGACAAAGAAGGCCACATGCCTAACCGTGGAGTGCAATGTGGACTGAATGAAGCTAGCTGGTTTCTGCAACACGATCTGTGTATACCAATAAGAGCATACTTTGTGCGCCTCATCACATTGATTTTTTCTATCCCGTTGTAGCGCACGGGCAAATTTGCTATTACATACAAAAACATGACATTTCGTGTCTTGAAAATTTTATTGGTCCTCATTGTTGCATCCTATTGATCAACACAATCATCTTAGAGTGCTTTAGCAATCACGTGTCACATACATAATACTTGACATGAAAAATAATCACAAACACCTTGATTATATAAGGAAATCACCGCTTTAGGAGCCAGGGTGGGTATGTTTATAGCTAGTTTTTTACCTAAACCGGCTAGACGTTGCAAGGGTGAGGCGGGTGTGACATATTTTTTACGGTTTTGCTAATTCTAGCTTAGTTCTCAATCGCATGACGTCATCAGTTGCAAGTGGACTTGCAACTGATTTGGACCATTTGATTTGCTTCGTGATTCGTGTATCAGTTGCAACTCAACTGCAACTGAGATTTGATGACGTCATGCGATTGAGAATTAAGGTAATTCTCATTCGACTGAGTGACTTGCAACTGTTCTGGACCATTTGATTTTCTTCGTGATTCGTGCTAATGATGAGTTGCAATTTCAGTTGCAAGTGGGTTTGATGATGTCATGCGATTGAGAACTAAGTTAATTCTCATTCGATTGAGCGCTAGAGAGACCCTATTTTTTAGCTAGTACATCTCGCCAGTATAGGAGTCCCTCGAGCCGGTTAGTGTAAAGGAAAAGGCGGCAAGCTCATGACCTAGGGGCCCTCGTGCTAGCTAGGGCTAATCTATGGCCGTTGTTCTGTCCCGTTTTGCTAACTTGTGCGTGCGTCCGTAGCTTGGTGATGTTGCATAGGCCCAACCCTAGTCCGGTAGGTCCAAAAAAAAATCCCAATTAGAAACGAAGAAAAGTTAATGTTTACCGAGCGTCCGTCAGGGGACACTTGGCAAAGAGAATGCATCGTCTCCTCCCCGTTAGCAGCGCCTGGCGAGGACATGTGTCCACCGTCTTTTGCAAGAATATCTACCGAGTATTTTCATGATATTTTTATTTTGTAGACTGTAATTCTTTGGCGTGTTTTTTTTTTGGCAATTCGGCCTATTAAAATTTACTTGTCGAGTGTATTATGTTGGACACTCGCCAAATAGTTTATTTATCAAGTGTTCGATGGAGGCATATATAATAATACTTGGCATGTACAAGAATCACAAACACCTTGATTATCTAAGAAAATCAAAGGATCGGCTCTAGGTAGAAATGGACATATGATTAAAACACAACAGAGCTATTGGTAGCATCGCACTAACAAGACATTGTTTAGTCATGCTAGTATAACGACAAAGAATACAAATTATATAGCACTTCGTTTAAGCAAATTTGCGTCAAATGGTAATAAGAGGTGAAACAATGGCTCGATGGACATGAATATCCACTCTCTCCATGAATCCAGCTACATCAATCCATCTTCATCAAAATATGTTATCATTCGGCCCATCGTAAAACTAGCTAGGTAGTACCACTATATGATATATTCTTCTTGTTATAAAATCTTGATCAATCTACTCTTATGTCATCTTCCATTTGAGAAGAGGCGAGGGTACGACTAAAAACCCAATCCATCTCGTAGAGCACTGGTGATGACCCCACAAACCGGCGAGTGCCCCATCTATACCATGTTTCTTCCTTCTTGAGGTGCATCGGCGTCTTCTCTTTCGTTTTGAGGTCCACAATAGAGAAGCCGACATCCTGCTGCCCGACGAGTAAAGCGCCTCTGCTCTCCGCAAAGAACATGATGTCTATTCTCTTAGTCCCCATATCCGCTAGCTCCAAGCATTGCCAGACCGCGTTACACTCCCGGCCATGTTCTCCGTCGTCGTCATCTTCATGTTGTTCTTGTTTCGTCCAAAGCTCTGCCACGCCATGTCCTCGTATGGTGACAAAGGAAAGCCTTCCTTCTTCTCCGGTGATGCATGGGATAGGTGGTTGTGCGTGGACTTTGATGGGGATCTCGGTGAAAGAGAGATTTGACGTGGCCACATTTATGTTAAAGGTGTAGTAGGCGAGGTTTGTCTTGTCCATGAACAGCCAGTGCACGGTGCCGTTGCCGGTGACGACGCCGGCGCGCGGTCCACATAGGTTAAACCCAGAAGGTCGACAACACTTGACCGGCGCATTCCAATTACCCGTGTCGGAGGAGTAAGTGCAGGCGAGCACGGACCTCAGGGAACTATATATCAATAGCACTTGAAACGGCTGGTGATGCTGCTCTTGCGTGTGGTCCAAATCCAAATTACCATCCTCGTCGCTGGCAAGAATCGCGCAGCCGTCCCAGGAGTTGGTGAAGGGAAGCGGCGGGAGGAGACGCGTGCTCCTCTTACCGACTAGAGGGCGGCACACCGCAAGATGGAGGTTATATTGATCACCGCGCAGCAAGACGCGTACGAGGAGGAAGCCGCGGTGGGACGAGATCGAAAAGCGCGTCGTCTTCGTCATAGGCGAAGAACGAGTCGAAGGTCAGACGTGTGCCGCCGCTGTCGGCCTGAAGGCTGAGAAACAGCGGAGGCGTATAGCAGAGCGAATTCTTCTTGCTGCTCGGGCGCCATCTCGAGCTGCCAGGGTATATGGTCTGACGGAGAAGATCCCGACGAGGATGGAAGGACGGCGTGCCGTGTTGGGCCAGTGGCCGAGGCGCCGGAGGAAGCCACGGTCGGTCACGAGGCGGCGCCAACGCGTGCACGTGGCCGCACAGCGGAGGAGGTCCTGCAGGCCCGGCAGGCGCGCGAAGGCCTCGAGTAGGAGGTCGTCAGGGATGTCGGTGGCGCCGCTGCTGTGGTGTGCGCGTTGGTGGCGTGCGTCGTCCATCGGTCGGTTAGGGTGGCGATCATGGATCGATCGGTCAGTGCAATTTGTCGAGGCAGCTGGCGCCTGGTACATTACGTTCCACGACTCGAGATCGAGTCGAACTATAAACTTGGGAAAGCACGGCGCACATACGTGTTGTTTCTTCCGTGCAAAATACAAATCTCAGAGTAAAATACTTGATGGTACATGAGTCACTCTAGTCTGGTCTCTGTATTCGGCCCACGGAGGAAACACGCGGAAAACCGTTCCGGGCCTATTACTGAGGCAGGCCCACATCCGCGGTCCGTTCAAGCCCGCCACCACTCCCCGGTGGCAGCCGCACCGTGCCTCATTCTGACGCCCAGCATCTCCATCTCCTCCTCTGCCTTTCTCCGGCTCCCCTGGGCAGGATCGCCTGCCGCCCCGGCCCCGCGCCCGCCGTCTTCGCCTCCATGGACACGTCGCTAGAGGGCTACCGCACCAACGTCAGCCTCTGCCTCGGCGACCCCTCCCTCACCAAGGAACATGTCCTGGACAATGCGATTCAGATGAGGCGGATGATGATGAGTCGGCTGCTATCAGAGAATGCCCATCGACGACCTCAAGATTAGTCGATCGAAATCAGCTGCCGCTTGCTCATACAGAGCCGGACTTGTATCAGCTGTTCGAGAAAGTTGAGGCTACGATATGATTAATGGAATCAATCACAAACACCTTGATTATCTAAGGAAATCACGCGGCTGTAGTTAGTAATGCAAATACAAATAAAAACAACATAGAGAATGCAGGACACACTGACACAGCATTATGTTAGGCCTCCTAGTACAACGGAAGAAGTATTGCCCTTGTAGGTCTCAGTTTAATTGAAGCAAATTTGCTTCCAGATGGTAAATGGTAACCAGAGGTGAAACAATGGCTAGATGAATACCCACTCTCTCGTTGAATCGAGCTACACCAAAATATGTATATCATTCGGCCTATCATAAAACTGCTATGTAGTACCACTACAAAATATATCATGCTTGCTATTATTGATACAATCTTGATCAATCTACTCTTATGTCATCTCCCAAATGAGAAGAGACGAGGGTACGGCTAAAAACCCAATCCATCTCGTAGAGCACTCGCGGTGTGTGTTCACACATCCAACCGGTGTGTCCGCGACAGCAAGTGCTACTACATGGCCCCACAGACCAGTGAGTGCCACTTACATGCTCAGTTGCATTCTTCTCGAGGTACACCGACACCTGCTCCTTGGTCTTGAGGTCCACAATGGAGAAGGCGCCACCCTGCTCGACAAGTAGAGCGCCCTTACTCTCCGGTTATGAGTTTGTGCAACTCATATGGCGTGCAACCCGTATCTGGGCCGTCCGTTTCGGCGATCCGACGGCCCAGATTCGCCGTTGACCGCGGAAAAAATTGACCGGTCCACGGCAAATCTGGGCCGTCGGATCGTCGAAACGGACGGCCCAATACGGGTTGCGCGCCATATGAGTTGTAGAAAAAAGAACACAAGGTCTATTCTCCGTCTCCCTAGATCCGCTAGCTCGGAGCATCGCCAGATCCCTTCACACTCCACACCATGTTCTTCGTCATCGGCATCTTCTTGTTTCGTCCAAACCATTGCCACGCCATGTCTTCCTATGGTAACAAAGGAAAGCCTTCCTTCTTCTCCGGCGATGCATGGGATCGGTGGTCGTGTGTGGAGTTTGATGGGGATCTTGGTCAAAGAGACATGTGACGTGGCTACATTTATGCTAAGCGTGTAGTAGAAGGGCGTTGTCTGCTTCCCGAACAGCCAGTGCACGGTGCCACGGGTAACAACGCCGGCCGGCGGCCCATCCCTGACGAAACTGGAAGCCCGGCAACACTTGATGGGCGCGCTCCAACCACCTGTGTCGGAAGAGTAGGTGCAGGCGCAGACGAACCCGCTATCATCTTTGTAGATCAATAACACTTGAAACACCGGCATCGGCTGCTGCTACCTGCCATCATCGTCGACGTTGTCCGCGCCGGCGAGAATTGTAGCCGGTCAAACTGCTGGTGTCCTAGTAGTCTACCGTCACGTCGAAGGGAGGCGGCGGGAGGAGATGCGTGCTTCTCTTGTCGACGAGAGGGCGGCACACAGCCAGATGAAGCGTCCGTACGTAGCATTCGTCGCTGGGCGGCAAGACGCGCACGAGGAGGTAACCGCGGTGCGACGCCAGCGGCCTCGCGAGGTGCAATAGCGCTTCGTCGTTGTTGAAGGCGGCGAAAGAGGCAAAGGACGTCCCGCCGGCGGCGGCCCGAAAGCTTAAGAACCGCGGAGGCGTGTTCTTACCAAAGCGCCCTGGTGTGTTCTTACGAAGCGCCCTGGCGGGCCGGTGGTATACTTGTTCTGTGAGAAGATCCCGGCGAGGATGGACGGGCAGCGCGCCGTGTCTGGCCAGTGGCCGACGCGCCGGAGGAAGGCCCGGTCGGTGACGACGCGGCGTCAGCGCCTGCACGTGGCCGCACAGCGGAGGAGGTCTTTCAGGCCCGGCAGGCGCGCGAAGGCCTCGCGCAGGACGTCGTCCGCGATGCCGGTGGCGCCGCCGCCGTGGCATGCGCGTGCGTCGGCCATCGGTCGATCTCCGTCTGTTAGGATGAGTCCGTGCATGTATTCGTCGTGGCGGCTGCAAAATAAACCCTATTCCGTTCGGACTCTTATTTGGCCCACGGCCCAATCCGCTCCGTCCACCACTCTCCGTGGCCACTCTTTCAGCGGGCACCCCGTAGTTGGAATTGTTACCTAGGACTCACCTAGGGTTTTGACTCCCGCTGGCGATTGCGACGGCGGAAGGCTTTCTCCGGCATCGATCTGCCCGGCTCTCTCCGTCTCCGACCTTGTGTCTCGCTCGGGCTGACTTAGGGGACATCTAGCACGTCTACCCAACCTTGGTAACACAAGAAGGAGGCCAGGCTGGGTGGGATCGGATCCGATCTAGGTGTGGAACCCGACGGGATGGCGGCAAAGTTTCCAAGAGAGGGCGGTTCGTCCAGTCCAAAACCAGCGGCGAATCTGCAAGAACTGATGAAGAAGCTGGTCCTCAAGGATGAGGAGCTCGATGATGTAGTCCTGCCGAGGGAGGAGGTCGTGACCCTCCAGGAGGAGGATGCGCGCTGGATGGCGGTGGTGAAGGTGCACACTACAAAGCACTTCGGGAACCAGCCGTTCTTCCAGAAGATGGATATTGCATGGGGATTTGCGAGGAAGTGGTCGATCAGGCCGGTGGAAGATAACCTGTTCGTCCTACAGGTCTCCTGCCTCGGCGACTGGAACAGGGTCATGCATGAGGGGCCTTGGCTTTTTAGGCAGCAGGGAGTGTTGATTGAACCATATGACGGGATCGGGGACCCGAAGCTGGTGACCATGGACCGAATCCATGCTTGGGTTCAAGTTCGTGGGATTCCTCCGCTGTTTCGGAAAGAGGCAATCGTGCGCGACATGGCAGCGCGCATTGGAGCTGTCGTTGGGGTAGAGCTGTATGCCCTTGGTGCTAGTGGCACGAGCTTCGTGCGGGTGAGAGTTAAACTGGATGTGAACAAACCACTCACGAGGTTCGTTGGCCTGCACCCGGAAGGAAAGGAAAGGATGAACTTCCAGGTGATGTATGAAAAGCTGCCAAAGTTCTGTGAGATATGTGGCCTGTTTGGTCACATTGATGTTGAATGTGGTGATGGGGTGCATGGCGAAGAGGACAAGCAGTATGGTTCCTGAATGTGTGCACCAATGGAGGACTGGCACCCCCATACCACGGGGGTGAAAACTAGAACACCGGCACAAGAGGGCAGCCGAGGTGGATGTGGTGGCGGGCGCGGCGGTGGCAGGAGCTCGGATTCTCGCAAATGCCCATCGGGGGCATCCCCGAACACCAAAAATGGGGGTGTCATTGCGGGCCAGCTGCAACTGACTAGTGGCCTTGAAGGCGCTAGCCCATCAGCAAGGAAAGACCTAACCCCAAGCTCTCGAGAATGAGGCGGGAAGAGGCTCTGGGGATGTGACTGTGTCCCCGGTGAAGAAACCAGACCCGAAGAGGCTGAGGACAAGCAACAACAACACTGAGTTGGCGGGCTCCGACACGGAGTGCCGCCCGGGACAATGAGTTGCACCTGTTGGAACTGTCGTGGATTGGGGAGTGAAGCGACAGTTCGAGAGCTTCATGATCTTGTGAAGCGTTTCAAACCTACCGTACTGTGTGTTGTTGAGACTCAATTGCACAAGTTACGGGTTGAAGGACTAGCTAGGAGGCTAGGGTACGATCATGGTTTTGCTGTCAGTAGTTCCGGGCGTAGTTGTGGTCTGGCAATCTTCTGGAATGATGAAATAAAGCTTGAAGTGTTACCTTTTTCGCAATACCATTTAGATGCGATTATTACCGAGGGGGATAATGACCCCTGGAGGCTGACATGTGTGTATGGCGAGGCGAAAGTTGCTGAGAGGCACAAAACTTGGGACATGCTAAAATATATAAAATCCTCGTCAGACTTGCCGTGGTTGTGTATAGGTGAATTCAATGAAGTCTTGCATCAGCATGAACACGAAGGGGTGGTGGAGCGAAGCCTAGGTCAGATTGAGGGTTTCCGTGAAGCAATGGATGTGTGTGAGCTGGCCGATTTGGGCTATGTAGGAAATAAATGGACCTTTGAAAAAAGGGTAGCAGGAGGCTCGTTCTGTAGAGTCCGGCTGGACAGAGCCATGGCCACGGCGCCATGGAGCTCGAGGTTTCCGCTAGCCACACTGTGGCACCTCACAAGCGTATCTTCGGATCACAGCCCGGTCTTCCTAAGATGGCGAGAAACAGCACGCCAGCGGCGCATCACGGAAGATAGGATCTTTCGGTATGAACTAATGTGGGAGAAGCATGAGAATTTTAAACCTCATTTGGCTGATATGTGGCAAGCAGAGGGAAAGCCACATCAATGCAGCAGCTCCAGCAGAAGATCGCCCGAGTCTCGGGATCGCTGGAGCAGTGGGGGACAGATACCTTTGGACACGTTCGAAGGGAGATTAAACAACTTACTGATCGGCTAGGGGTGTTACGATCGGATGCTGCACGGCAAGGCCCATCCTATGTGGAAACAAAAATTCAACAACGACTCGTAGAACTCTATGAACGGGAGGAAGTCATGTGGCGCCAGCGATCGAGAGTTCAGTGGCTCGCGGAGGGTGACAAAAATACCCGGTTTTTTCACCTACGGGCAAGCCAGAGAAAAAAGAAGAACCGTATATGCAGGCTCAAGCGGCCAAATGCCGAGATAACGGAGTCCGAACCGGAGATGGCAGCGCTCACGCGTGAGTTCTACGACACTTTGTACCGCTCCGAGGGAGTGTCGCATATGCAGGAGGTGCTGAACGTGGTTCCTGTCAAAGTGACGGCACAAATGAACACAAAGTTGGTGAAACCTTTCGAGGAAAAGGAGGTCAAGGAGGCTCTTTTCCAGATGTTCCCTACTAAGGCCCCGGGACCGGATGGTTTTCCAGCGCATTTCTTCCAGACACACGGGGATATGTGTGGGGAGGAAGTTACCTTGGCAGTCCTCCGAGTGCTCAAGGGAGAAGATGATATGAGAGACATAAACTGTACCTTCATTGTTCTCATACCGAAGGTGGCTAGCCCAGAGGAGCTGGGGCAATTCCGGCCCATCAGTTTATGTAACGTGATATACAAAATTGCCTCGAAAGCCATGGCGAACAGGTTGAAGGTCTGTTTGCCTGACATTATTTCTGAGGAGCAATCGGCATTCGTCCCAGGAAGGCTGATCACAGACAATATTATCGCTATATACGAGTGCCTCCATTTCATGAAGAGGAATCGAGCAAATAAGAACCGGTTCTGTGCGCTCAAACTTGACATGAGGAAGGCTTATGACCAGCTCGAGTGGACATACCTAGAGGCTATCATGATCAAACTAGGGTTCCACCGAAGCTGGGTGCAAATGGTGATGCGGCTGGTCACAACAGTGTCGTTCCAGGTGCTGTTTAATGGCGACAAGCTAGATGCTTTCTTACCCTCGCGGGGGGTGAGGCAGGGGGACCCAATATCTCCTTATTTGTTCTTGTTAGCAGAAGTGGGCCTTTCGTGCCTCTTAAAACACAGTTTTTCATCAGAGCTCCATGGATTAAAGGTGGCACCGACAGCTCCGGCGGTCAACCACCTCCATTTTGCGGATGACAGCCTGTTGCTATTCAAGGCAGAGACGGGGGTGGCGGAGAAGGTACAGGAGGTTCTAGACCTATACTGTATGGCGTCAGGACAGCAGATTAACCGGGACAAATCCTCTATCTTCTTCAGTAAGCGATGCCCGGGAGACATAAAAGAGGGGGTGAAAAATATCCTTGATGTTCATTCGGAGTCTCTGAATGAAAAGTACTTGGGAATGCCGTCAGATGTTGGACGGTCGAAGAATGGGGCCTTCAAGTACCTGAAGTATAGAATCTGGAACAGAATACAGGGGTGGTTAGAAAAGCTTCTCTCGGCTGGAGGAAAGGACATTCTAATCAAATATGTTGTTCAAGCAATACCAATTTTCTCCATGGCCTATTTCAAATTGCCCAGGGGCCTATGTCTCCATATCAATGCCATGCTGCGGCAATTCTGGTGGGGCAGCAAGGAAGGAGAAAGGAAGCCAAGCTGGGTATCGTGGAAGGAGATGTGCAAGCCCAAGCACATGGACGGGCTGGGGTTTAGGGACATCGAGCTTTTCAACCTAGCACTACTTGCTAGGCAAGGCTGGCGACTTTTGCAAAATCTGGAGTCGCTAAGCGCGAGGATGCTGAAGGCTCGGTATTATCCGAGTACAGACTTGTTGCAGTCCACTTTGGGAACGGCGCCGTCGCAGGTGTGGCGCGCGATTCAGGAGGGTTTACCTGTGTTGAAGCAGGGTCTAATCAAGAGGATAGGCACGGGCGAGGACACTGACCCGCTGAATGAACAATGGATCCCCGAGGAGGGTTTGCTGCGTCCTACGGCGTGCCTTGTCAAAGAACCACCGAGCCGGGTGGCAGAGTTCATCGAGGCAACTTCGGCGAGTTGGAATGAGGAGAAACTGAGGCAGTGTTTCCTGCCTATGGACGTGGAGGCTATACTGCAGATACCACTATGCAGTAGGCGTCAGAATGATTTCTGGTCGTGGCACTACGAGAGAAAGGGGGTTTTCTCGGTCCGCTCAGCCTACAACATGCTTGTAAGTACGAGGGACACAAGGGAGGCGTGGCTGGATCATCGTGCCTCTGGATCGAACGGGGCACAGGTCCAGAAAGAGTGGTGCTCACTCTGGCGCACACAAGTACCGTCAAAGGTGAAAGTTTTCTTGTGGAGACTAGCAAAGCAGTCAATCCCGACTAATGCAGAACGACATCGAAGACACATGACGGACAACAGCAGTTGCCAGTTATGTGGAGCTCACGACTCATGGCGGCACGCTCTCATTGACTGCACCATGTCCAGATGCGTATGGGCATTGGTGGAGGAGAACATTGCCGAGCACATGTCCCGGTCTGGTACTGGAGATGCTCGGGTGTGGTTAGCAACAATGATCGAAACCTTGAAGAAAGATGATCAGGATCATCTTTTTGTCACTCTTTGGGCGATTTGGCATACCCGCAGAAAAGCAATACATGAACAGGTGTACCAGAGCCCTTTGTCGGTACACTGTTTTGTGGAGAGTTTCTTAGCAGACCTGAAGCAGGGAGAGGAAGGGGGCAGGTCACAGCGTGCGACCCTTTCTCGGCCAGCTGTGGCGGGGTGGATTCCTCCATCGGCAGGAATGGTGAAGATCAATGCTGATGCGGCTGTCAGCAAGAACTCCCAGAGGGGAGCTGTGGCAACTGTAGCTAGAAGCGATAGCGGCATGTTCCTGGGAGCGTCCGCGGTGGTGTTCGCCGGGTGCACGGATGCGGAGACGCTGGAGGCGCTAGCCTGCAGGGAGGCGGTAGCGCTGGCTCGAGACCTTGACGCTCGTCGTATCAAGGTGGCAAGTGATTGCAAGAACGTGGTAACAAGCTTGGAGGAGGGCACGCTGGGATCATATGCCCACATCGTCCAGGAGATCAATGCAGCTCGGAGTGAGTTGGAGGTGCTCGTTTTCTGTCATGAGAGTAGAAGATCGAATAAAGAGGCACATAGACTAGCTAGAAGTGCAGTGTTTTATGAACAGGGGCGCAGGGTTTGGTTCATACATCCTCCTGACGGCCTGGGTTTTCTGATGTATCTTGAACGTTAAATAAAGGCGGTGGTGTTATTCTCAAAACAAAACAAAAAACTCTTTCAGCGGGCAACATGGTGGTGGCTGTCTTGGAATAGAGTTTGGTTTCAGCATTTTGGTATCAGCCCTTGTGTTTCATTTGTGTGTGTTGTAACCGTAGTTTGGCATGGCAAGCGTATGCAGAAGCCTGTAGGTGTATACTTTTGTACGGGTGTTATGTCAGTACCACTGTGTTTCTAAGTACTATAAAAAATGGCTGTTTCTGTTATGTGACCTGTGTTGTGTTGTGTTTTTTTTTTTTTTTTGAGGAAGGATCTGATCAAATATTCAAGAAACTCCGGTACAAATTACACCCAGGACCAAAAGAAAAAGAAAATTACAAACGGGCCCAGAAACTTGCACAGAGCACCTTGAGTCTCCCGAAGAAAAGCAATCAGATCCACGCCACACCCAAAGCTTCTAGCTGATGCCGGCGACGCCGTACCACTCGCCGCCGGGAAGAAGGAGCCACCACGCGCTGTAGAAAGCCGCAGAATCCGTCCGCCGCCAAGCGACGAAACCTAGTCCCGATGAACGAGCACGGCCACAGCTCCAGCTTCCCCGCTCCGCCCAACTTCCAGCCGCCACCGCACCAACCAGAACCACCGTCACCATCACCCAGCCACCTCCAGACAGCACTCTCCTCGCCACCACGGCCGGCCGGAGTAAACCCATCCAAGGAGAAGACAACCAGAACCACCAGCAGCAAAAACGGAACACCCTCCACCACCACCTCCTCCCCTCGCCACCCCGGCCGGCCAGAGAAAGGACGGAGAAGAGGCTCCGAGCACACACACCTACGCCACCAGAGCGCATGGACAGAAAACCGCACGATCGAGCAGATCGGCGGGACAGAAGACCTCCGGCCGCAGCACGGAGGCAGAACCACACCACTCTCACCTCAGCGCCGCCAGAAGCCGCACCGAGAGAAGGGGAGAGTCGTACCTTATTTACCCTAGACGGACGGCGAGCCTTCCACGCACCACCGCCGGGACCTAGACTACCCCTATCTACACACCAGGAGACAAGGACCCAGATCCCCACCTTCTCCCGCCGCCGGAGCGACGAGAGAAGGCAGAGATCCGGCCCCGCTCCGGCGAGAAGACGGGAAACGCGAGTTCGCTCCCTTTTCGCCGCTCTCTCCTGTAGCAGAGGGGAGGGGAGGCCGAAGCGGTCTGTGCCGTTCCTGTGTTGTGTATTTTGTCCGCATGGCTTTCATAGTCAGGTGAATTAAGGTGTTTTTTCATGCTCCAGGATTTTATAGCCAATTAGACAACATCGGTGCGTTTCGTGATGGATAATCGAGGAATTCTCCATGCTGTTTTAATGGATTCGTAACTTGAATCGCCAGGGCGATCTCTGCAAGTGTGAGGTTGCGGTAGCAAATGACTTGAAATCTACTCCCTCCACAATATAAACAATTTTGGCTAGCTAACGGCAGAGAAAGTATCTATTTAACTGATTTGGTAAAAAAAACAAAATATTTGTGCCATACGGTTGACATGGCACGCAAATGACACCGTCCATCGCCTCACACCTATGATGCCATCAGAGTAAACCGCTGACAAAACGTTAAAAACAAAACAAAACGCTGACAAATACACAGCACCAGCCTCGCAGTTTAACAAAGCCAGGCACGCGGCGTTGCGAAGCGCGCATATAGCGCTCTAGTACTGTTTAGCTCTACATGTTTAGTTCAACATGTTCTCAAAAGATAAACAGGGATGGTGCTCAAGATCAATTTTAAACCGTTATGTTTTGGCTAATTTTCGAGTGGAAGTGGGCATGTTTTAATTATGAAACAAAACTAGGTTTATGCATGCAAGAGAGTCTCAGTTTTGTCTATTTCCGAACAAATCCGAGCCGCTCGTTCGCTAATCTACAATGTCTGCAGCTTTGCTAACCATGCATAGGGCGCCCTATGATTAGATTTTCCGTATTTCTTATACATCTTGTAATAAAATTAGACAACAGTAAGAACAAGCATGTGAAAACAATCAGAGGGTATAAAACAACAAACTAGCAAGCCAAACTTACACATACACATATTGACATATACATGATTCGTTGACTCTTGATATTACTCCTCCTATTTGCACCCTCTTAATCCGAAAAGAGCATCGATCAGAGTGCATAGACGAATCGTGTGTCTCTCAAGGCATATATAATACGACCAACAAATACAATAAAATAATTAATAACAAAAATCTCGATTATCTAAGAAAATCAAAGATGACTTTAAGTAGTAAAGGAAATATAATTAAAATGCAGCGTGGCCTTTGGCAGGAAAATGAGTAAGCACTGCTTTAGGCTTGCCAGCACAACTGAAACGAATACAGATTAGCACTTGACGTCTCAGTTTAAACAACAAATTGCATCTTCAAACCACCTAACAAGATAGTGCCACGTACACATATCATGCTTGTTTCTTAGATCGTACTATTAATCAATCTACTCTATCTCATCTCCCAACTAAGAGGAGGCGAGGGATGACAAACGATGTCTAAAGACCCAATCCATCTCGTAGAGCACCGGGGGTTCATCCCCACACGCTATATCAGGGTGCCCGCTGCAGTAAGTACTAGTGCACCACACCGGAAACCGGCGAGTGGCCCTTTTATACCCTGGTCCTTCCTTCTTGAGGTGTATCGGCGTCTTTTTCTTAGTTTTGAGGTCCACAATAGAGAAGACGACACCGTGCTGCCCGATGAGTAAAGCGCCTCTGCTCTCTGCAAAGAACACACAGTCTATTCTCTCGCTCCCAAGATCTGCGAGCTCAGAGCATCGCCACACCCCGTTACACTCCCGACCATGTTCTTCATCGTCGTCATCTTTATATTGTTCTTGTTTCGTCCAAAGCTCTGCCATTCCATTGTGTCGTACAGTAACAAACGAAAGCCTTCCTTCTTCTCCGGCGATGCATGGGATCGGCGGTCGTGCGTCGACTTTTATGGGGATCTCGGTCAAAGAGATATGAGACGTGGCCACATTTATGTTAAGGGTGTAGAACACGAGCTTTTTCTTGTCCAGGAACAACCAGTGCACGGTGCGGCCGCGGGAGACAACGCCGGCCCGCGGCCCACACATGGTGAACTCGGAAGCCCGACAACACTCGACCGGCGCATTCCAAGCACCCGTGTCGGAGAAGTAGGTGCACGCACACACGAACCCGCTGTCAGAGTAGTAGAGGAATAACACTTGAAACGGCTGCTGTTGCTGCTGCATGTGGTCCAAATTACAATCCTCGCCGGCGAGAATCGCGCAGCCGATGGTACCGTTGTCCAGGAAGGGAGGCGGCGGGAGGAGACGCGTGCTCCTCTTGCCGACCAGAGGGCGGCACACCGCCAGATGGAGCTTATATTGTTCGCCGTGCAGCAAGACGCGTACGAGGAGGACACCGCGGCGCGACGCCAGCGGCCTCGCGAGATCGAAGAGCGCATCGTCGTCGTCAAAGGCAAAGAACGAGTCGAATGTAAGACGTGTGCCGCAGCCGGCCTGAAGGCTCAAGAACCACGGAGGCTTGTAGCAGTATTCGCTCTTCTTGCTCGGGCACCATCCCGAGCCGCCGGGGAACGTGTTCTGGGAGAAGATCCCGGCGAGGAAAGACGGACGGCGCGCAGTGTCCGGCCAGTGGCCGAGGCGCCGGAGGAAGGCCCGGTCCGTGACGAGGCGGCGCCACCGCCTGCACGTGGCCGCGCAGCGGAGGAGGTCCTGGAGTCCCGGCAGGCGCGCGAATGCCTTGAGGAGGAGTTCGTCAGGTATTTCTTCGGTGGCGCCGCCGCCGTGGCGCGCGCGGTTGCGAGCGCGTGCGTCGTCCATCGATCGATCTCGGTCGGTGTAAAACAAACCCTAGAGAGGTATTGGAGATTGGATAGCACAACGCTAGATGCGTGGCCTCCGGTATATTTATATTGATCAGTAGAGAATACACGTACAAATCTCAGAGGAAAATACCAAATTGATGGTACACGAGTCACTCTAGTCCGGTCTCCGTATTCGGCCCAAGGCCGGAACACGCGATACGTTCCGAGCTGGGCCTATAACCAAAGAAGGCCCACACGTCAGCCAAAACCCGCCACCACTCTCCGTCTCTCTCATCCCCACCTCTCAATCGAATCCATGACGGTGTTCGCCGCACGCTGCCTCATTCTTTTTTTTCTTTTTTTTTTGAGATTTCCTGGTCTTAGTACATCTTGTAGTATCTGAACTCACGCACTACACACTCCACACACACACAACACCACACACACGCCACCCGTGCGCAAGCTAGACCTAACCAGACTATACTAAGACTTGAGCCTCCGCGAGCCTAGATCTTCCGGGAAACTCTGCGGTGGTGGGCACACCACAATACCAGTGTAGAACCGCGGTGGAAATTGGCTCCGAACACTGTTCACGTGAACAGTGTTTTTGCGCTGGACGTGAATAGTGTCGCGCAGGTGAGACGCTCTGTAAATTCGCTCCCGGGGAGTCGAACTCACGAGCGGGCAGCCAGCCACTGCTGGATTTACCAACGCGCCATGCGCGCTCCTCCACGCTGCCTCATTCTGACCCCCACCATCTCCCTCTCCTCCTCCGCCGCGCTCCGTTTCCCCAGGATCGCCCGCCGCCCGCTCTCCTGCTCGGCCTCGGCCTCGCCGCTCTCCGTGTTCGCCTCCATGGACACGCCGCCGGAGGGCTACCGCACCAACGTCGGCATCTGCCTCGCCGACCCCTCCCTCACCAAGGCACCGGCCCCCCTCCAACCCTCGTACTTCCCGTTTATACTAACTCCCGCTGATCGCTTCTCTTCTCCTGCCGCAGATTTTCTCCGCGTCCAGGATCGACATCCCCAGCGCGTGGCAGATGCCTCAGGTATACTCAGTCTGATGACTAGTAGCTGTAGTATTCTACTACTAGTGGAAGTATGGTGTTCAGTAGATTAACTATCGATTACTACCATGGGTTTTCCATTCTGGTACTCATAAAACCAACCACTCGTTGATTTCCACCAACAGGGTGGTATAGACGCAGGGGAAGAGCCGAGAGCGGCCGCCGTTAGGGAATTGAGGGAGGAAACCGGTGTTACGTCTGCCGAGATCGTCGCCGAGGTCAGTCGCTTGCTTGGTTGCTTCCCAAGTTCTTATGATCATGGTTGATTTTCGAGCATAGATTAAACCAAATGTCTACTTTCAACTGTCCTAAAGATTATTCACAAACAAAATGTCCTAAAGATTGATAAATTGTCCCTATCTTCTACGAATATGTGGTTGGTCTAATCTGTTTCCACTGTTATTCTCACAAGAGATCTCTGCTGATCATGTTACTTCTGTCCGATTAGGCTCCCAATTAGTTAACGTATGATTTCCCGGCGGATGTTAGAGACAAGCTGAATGCTAGGTGGGGATCGAACTGGAAGGGCCAGGCTCAGAAATGGTAAGCCAGCTGAACTACTTGAGCTAAGAATGATGCCCGATAACCATAGTTTGCTTTGGGTCTTTGCCTGTTTCAACCTGCAAGTATAGTCCTACAAGAAACATCTTATAGAATTTCAAACCTGGATACTTCACTGCCTAACATGTTTATATCATTGTATGTAATCTAATATTTGTCTGCTTGTCCTGAGTCGCCCAATTTTCTGAAGACATAGCAATTAGTAGCTATAGGACTTGGACAACTCTCTCTCTGCCAAACCACCATCGTATTATACATGTCATGTAGTGACTCCCAATCTAAATATGTCATATCGTAAGTGTCCATGCTTGATATCATAACATGCCTTATCAGATAGTATCCATACTGCTATCAGAACTCGCTTCATTACCATTACACTGTGCATTATGATAACAATGGAAGATTTTATATGCATAGTTGTATGTAACATTCATGTTACAAATGCAAAACCATCTTTTGTATTGTTAGAAGTCCATGTTTAACACCTTATACCTAGCATGATGCTCCTGAATATTAATGAATCAGTTTGCTGAATGCACTCGTATGCTTGTGGGGAGTGCATTGTGCACATTTGTCTTGCACAATGTGCATGTGCATATTGGCATGTCTGCAGCTGTAGTAATTGGAATATATTATACAGGGTTGCATAGACAAAAATTCAATAAGAAGCTCCTTTAGGACAGCATAGGTAGAATAGTCTGAGGAGCCATTAAACTGTGAGTGATGGACAGTTGAATCTATCCAAGTCACTCACATGCATCCGAGGGTCATACTTGTGCTGATCCAAAGATATCGTAGCGCATTCCTTCTAGGAAGCTTGCTAATGAATTTTGGTGCAGGACTTGTAGTTTCCGGTAGCCTGTACCTGTTAGACAGTTTTTGGTGTCAGTGGAACTGTGGAATCCGGAGCGCTCAATTGTTAGGCTGCTGGAAGTCAAAACATGGAACTAACTCTATTAGGTGTAATTATGCCTGTATGTTTGACTGACATAGGAACACAATCCACTTGTTGGTGACTAAGTTATACCTTTGTTGTTATCTCCTGATATTGTCTATGATTTTGATGCCTATTATATTTCCCAAAAGCTGGTGTCACTGGTATAATTTTTTTGGCTGGTAGTTGGTATGTATGGGTTCCCAAATTAGGCTCGCGTTGTGTCCATGGATGTATGTTACATACAGCCCACTTATATCATCCCCGCACACACCTCTTTTATACTCTTCGATTCAATCGTCCTAGGCTTGGGCCTTGGCATAGACTGGTCGTCGGGCCCAGTAAGACTTGTCTAAGTTGCAACTTGGTCCATTACTATTCCTAGTTGATTGATGTCATTTGCTTTGGTATCTGTTTGTATTCATTATTAGAACCCCAATCCGTATACATAAAATATTTATGAATAAACCATGTTTGGTATGTTAACCGTGGACCCATATTGCAAATGAGCAGGTTTCTATTCAGACTTACCGGGACCGATGACGAGATCAACCTGACGGGCGACGGATCTGAGAAGCCAGAGTTCTCCGAATGGACCTGGATGACACCTAAGCAAGTGATTGAGAAGGTTGGGCCTTTTTCCAGCTCGATAATATGCCCGACCCTCCCTGTTTCTTGAATCTAGGGTACCTAACATAGTTCCATGTCGAACAGGCTGTTGAATTCAAGAAACCCGTGTATGAGGAGACACTGAAGCACTTCGCCCCGTATCTACAGTCAGATCCAACAACTTCATCATAGAGATTTGTGGAGCTTCCATAAGTTATATGTCTAGAGCTGTGCCCTCAATAATTTCTCAAAAAATGTACTGGGGGCCGCGCGAGCATTTTTAGAACGTCTGGCGCCGCTAACTGCTATGTCCCGGCATTGGATCCGCATTGTCTGATTATACTGCCGAGTCCGCAATGAGATGTTTGCGTATGTTATTACAATAATAGTCTCGCTACAGTCTCCTCCCGTGTTTGGTTTCTAGTTCTGGCAAGTCTTGGTTTCATGCAACAGACCAGCAGTTTTTTTTTTTTGAACAGAAGGGGCTTGGATATTTTCAGAAGAGAAAACAGCATCGCCCCTATCATCCATGCTTGGCAATCCCTCAGTCGTCGACATAACTCGAATTTACAGGTAAAGCCTTCAACTCTATGACAGCAGCACGCCAGCACCTGATACTTACGTTTGAACGTGTCGAACTTGGTATGGATGACAAATATCTTCCTCCGTGGTGTATTTGGTTTCCACTTCTGGCAAGTCTTGGTGGCACGCAGCATACCAGCAGGGCTGGATATTTTGTCCATGAGAAAACAATGTCGCCCCTGGTATATGATGCTTTGCAAGCTCTTTATCGTCGACATAACTTGAGTGTACAGGTACAACCAACTCCTCGACAGTAGCGTCTGATACATACGTCCCAGCGTGTCGAATTTGTTAGCCATCGAAAACGATCTTGGTACCATTTGGCAACAAATATCAGAAATCCTTGAGCTGAAAGAGTGTTGTTGGCCTTTCGCATTGCTTTGCTGCTGGAGCAGCACAAGGACACTCTTTGTACCGTGTGTGTCCGCGTCATGATATTGCCCCCATTGCATTGCGCTGCATTGCATTGCCATGGGAGGGAGGTCGACGATGCATCGCCACCTTGGGATCGTGCAGCGGCATGCGCGGAGCATGGGAGCCGTTAATTGCTGTGAAAGGTTGGTTGGTTGGCGTCCATCTAGCATGGATGGGAGTCAATGTTTTGCTGTGCGTTGGTGGTGGCCTGACCTGGCCTCTTTCTTTCTCCTCATGAACTGGGCAGCGTGGCCCTTCATGCTGTCCATGCCGTGGCTTTAAATTTGTACCCGTTGTGGCTGCGCCGGTTGCGATGGTGAACCGATTCCTGCAGTGCCATGCCACCTGAAGAAAAATGGGCAGTAGTAATAGGGCCGAACCGGAAGCGTGTTAATGGAAGAGTTGCCACCTGCCAGGCAGCAACACATGGTATCCTGTTAATACTACTACCGTTTAGGGGTCAGCTTGGACAGGACGATGCCACTGTCCTGAAGACATACATCTTGGATCGGGCAAGTAAGCATCAATACAGGTAGCTAGGAGCACCTGGGGCCAGAGCCCATGCATGGCACACCAATCTTGTCTCTCTCATCTCATCTCACCAGTCACCAGGGCTTTAACGAGAAGCAACAGGTGGCCGCCATGTCCAGGGGCGGAGCTAGACCTATTCATGGGTATGCGGCGCATACCCAATATTTTTTGCAAAAAAAATTCAGTATATAAGCTCCTACATACATGTATATTAGTATATACATATCAGTGTTGTTTTCTACGTGTTGAAGTCGGAAAAATCGAATAAACACGTCGTCCAGAGCCCTCGCGACTTCCTCCGTTCGAACCTGGGCCAAAATATCTGTTTGGGCTTCTACCGGACGTATTTTGTTTAGTTGGGCTTGCTAGCAGTCCCTCGGCCGCCGCCCGCCGGTGCTTGCTGCCACGGTGCCGCCAGTCCCTCGGCCGCTCGCCGGCGCTCCGCGGCTTCCGCCACAGCCGTCGCATCTAAATTCCGGCAGGCAGGAACGGTATGTTCATCAGTCATTGTTGAATCCACGAATTTTTTTGATCGCACATTACATCTTCATAGCCTAACCAACTTGTTTGGGAAAAAAGACTTTGTTGTTGTTGTTGTTGTTGTTGTTGTTATTGTTGCACATTACATCTTCACGAATCACTAGTCATCTAAATTCCCCCCATAGCAGGCTAGCAGCAGCAGCAAGTTTATCAGTCTGCCATTGTCGAATCTGCGAAAATATTGATCTGAGATCACCCACGTAAGAAGCAATTTAATTTATCTTCAGTTTGATTTTCCCTAATTACGATCAGAGGTGGTCCTTAATTAGTTAAATATTTTCACTTGCAGGTCCGAAAAATGAAGAACAAATAGACACAGGACAAACTTACATATACTAGTTGAATACCCGTGCGTTGCAACGGGCAATTAAAAATTTTCTTGCCATATACGTAATACAGATGAAATTTCACGTGCATACAAGAGATAAACATATAGTATTTCTGAACAATAAAATTATATTTTGCTTAAAATGCAATTTGATTACAAAAAATTAAGTTCATATACAGATACAACCAAATAATTGTCGCTTGTTGACTAAGATTCCAATTTCCTTGTATATGTAGACGGTTCCGTCAAATTAGCCAATTGTACCATAAACACCTGCAGTGTGATTGTCTACACAACCTACGCCTATTAATTATCACTTTGAACAAAAAATATTAGATCAGATTAATACTATTCAGAAACAAAGAGAAGTGGATAAATTTATGTAACTATGCGTAAGAGCATTTCTAAACAATCACAGTAATGTAAATCTAAATATGTCTACCTAGATTTATGTCTGCAGTTTTATTCTATAACCAAATGAACTCGCCCTAGATGTCTTCTGAGACAGATTGTTTAATATGAAAGATAGGACACAATCATAATTTAGTGGTTATACATAAGGGAGATTTGTAGCAACTTAACATGACCAATACCGGGGGTATAGGTGCACCCAGATTCGGATACAATAAGCAGAAAAGCACGATCTAGATTACCGGAGGATGATATTTCTCTACCCTTATTCCTCAAAATGTGCTTCGACCACAAACATATATGTACAATCTGAGAGATACGCACTCCCTCCATGGTCCTCCCATTTTTCTGCACAGCAGCAATACCACAGATGAGTTCAAAATAATAGATGAGTACCTCAAGAAGCTAAGATACTCTTAAAGTGGTACATATAAACTGCGCTAGATGAAAAGCTTGCAACAGTGGACAAATTTAACAAATTGAAGGTTATGTTGGATCCAACAAAGGTGCTACCAAAAACTTGGCCATGTACAGAAACACTATACTACAGCAACGGAAAGCAACATGGGTATTCGAAATTCCAATTCAGAGATCCTGCAGCACCGGGAAACATGATATCTTTATTTTAGGCATGAATACAGATCTTGATTTATACCTAGTACATTCCAGCTAGAGGATCATGATATTTTTGTCAAAGTATAAGCCGTGGTTGAGTGAAATGCTTCTTGACTGGAATAACTGTATACGTATTTCTAGATAATTTTGAACAAAGCTGACACCACAGAATAGTTCTAATGGAAAATTTGCATGTCTTTCTCATATGCAACAAAACGATGTTTGATATAATGTAAAACTTTTACTGAAAGTTCTGACTCCATTCCTAGCATACAGATCGAAGGGGCATCTCCCCATCACCGATTTTAGCCCCAAACCAGCAAATCAAATTAATTAGCGAAGTGTACCCGGCGCTAACCTGTAGTATGCCACATAGGGCGATCGAGAGGCATGCGTCCATCATCGCCGGCGCAGCCACCGTGCGCCCGACGACCCGACCACCTACTCCTCCCGGGCACGACCGTTTCTTCCACATCTGACGCCTACTTACAATTGCCGAGAGGAAGGCGAGTCCCTTTGATCAGAAGAAATGCGTGATGTGCAGTGCATGGGAGAGGTCATCGCCCCACACTTAGCTCAGGCCACAGCAACCCCCCTGAGTCAAGCAACCGGCCCCTTTCCTCAGTCCTCCTCCACCATCTCCGCGTGCTCAGCTCTGACGCCGCCACCACCTGTCCTCGGTCGCCGGCAATACAGGTCTACAGCAGCCCTTGAAGCCTTGAAGCCCGTCGTTGCAAGGAATATATAGAGAGATACGTTCGCGGCGCCGCTTCCCTTTCTCCCGTCGACTTCTCGATATACCGTCGCCGCCGCCGCCGCCGCACCATGAGAGGAGAGAGGGATTCGGGGGAGGGGACTGATCCAGAGGTGATTGGGGGCAAGGGAGGCAGCGAGCCAGAGCCGCTCTGGGTTGCCTTCGATGGAGGAGAGGATCTAGGCTGGGGTTAGGGGAAACCACTGTGGTCCGTTGGAGATCGATAGGTGGCGGCCGAAGGATCGGAGGCGACGCGCTGGTTGGGCTGCAGGAGCGGCGCTTCTCGGAGGTTCTTTTTTCTGTACGAACTGTTATGTTGACTTGGCGGTGGCATACTCGGTAATTAACCTAGCAACACAAGGGTAAAATCGGAAAGTGAAAAACGGACTATCACCTAAAGACATATTATATAGTAGAGATTACATTTGTGTCTTGGATTTTTTTTTTTGACTTCGAATACCCAATATGAAAATCCTAGCTACGCCACTGGCCATGTCAAGCGTCGCTGGGGAACCAACCAACCAACCGGAGGCGCCATTGCCATCGCCGCCAAGTGGCAACGCAACGGAACCTGGCATGTGAGAAGCCAATGGGCGACGGAGTGAGGACAAGGCCACACACTACCACGAGCTCGGGAGGCCGATCGGAAGCGAAGAAGCTTCAATGATTGCTGTGCCACCACGGCGTCGGAGTTTCCCTCTGCTGTTACACCACATGCCCATGCTTGTTTCTCTCCTTCCACATGCGCAGGCCAGGCAAGGCAAACAGCGACTCCTGCTCAACTCTCTCTTGTTCTGAGTTCTCAACTGAATTCGTGATACTATTCTTCTGCGACCTGCATCTGCCCCCTCGTCCTGACTGGGCTATTCTCTCTTTGATTAGCGCAAGTTGGGTAATAATTCCCCCCTGCCGCGATGTATGTATGTATAATTGTATGTACACGGCACATAGAAGTATTGCCGTTAGCCGATAATGTTGACGACCAAACTGCCCTGTATCCTACTGTTCCTTTCACAGTTGATTGATTGATTATACGTGATGATGCAGATGGCCCGTGATGTGTATACACAACCGGTAGCATATGCTGCCTAGTGTATGTACAAATACAGCAAACTCTTTTCACAAATTATAGCATGGGAGCAGCCTAATTATACAAACGTACTTGTTGGTGCCAAACTCTTTTCACAAATCTCGCCCAGGGAGAGAGACAAGCATCTTTGACTAATTAGTGGAGTGCTGTTAGACAGCCGTATTACTCACTCTACCACTAGTACACACTACCACATCAATCTTAATTGCTCACCAGCAAGCAATGGCGTCCGGATCAAGATTAAGATGAGAGGAGAGCATCACACATGGGAGGGTACAAGAGCAGCATTATTCTGACCTGATGCATTACTTGTACATAGAGGAGACATAGGGTGGCTGACACATAATGTGTGTGTTTGTGTGTACAAGATCTCAAAGCTCAGAAACAGCATCACGTACTACTACAGGATTAGCAGAGCTAAGCTACCCAAGACAGGGCTTTTCCTCTGCCCCGTCGGCCACACAGTTATTGCACGCTAGCCATAGGTGGTCACTCAGAGAAGTACGCATCACTGGTTTCACTTCCACATCAACTTGCATTCTTCAAACACCACTTGTCAGATAGCCAGAGGACCTGAATAAATATGAGCAATAATATCCTTACCTCTAAGCTACCTACAGTAGAGTTTGTTTGTTTGTTTGTATGGTAGATTTGTTTGGTGCGTTGATAATTGAAGTATTATATGGGGCATGAGAAACCATCAAGTGTGCGGAGCTCAAGAAAGGCGCCAAGATGCAAGCCTGGACTGGTACTAATTGCTCCCCAAACAGTACAAGCCTCATCATCCATGATGATACGGCTCACTATGGATGTCCCCCTCTTGCGGCATGAGGAACCAGATGCCATTGCAAGAAAAAGAAACTCCAGGTAGCACATGGATCATTCAAAGACACATTTATACGATTTGATTCGACGATGACTAGGCAAAAGACAGAAGCTTCAGTCTCAAGACTGGAATAATACGGAAAAAGGGCAAATCCTTCCTACCCGGCAAAGCAAAACGAGATGTCTATCTACAGAAGAAGCAGATGCACATGGACAGACTCTTTTACCTACAAGAAAGAACACTGCGATCGAGCGAAAACAGGGGACGAGGAGGAGACAATGTACTTATTTCTTTTGTCGATATGGCGATGCTTTCACCGGCCGTCGGCGGAGGTGAAGGACTCCGCGAACCCAGCGGGCCGGGCGGGGATGCTGCCCTTGCTGTCCTCGAGGCTCAGGATGCTCCCGTCGGTCATCATGCTCGCCTCCGACTCCTGCCACCCTTCACCATCTGGAGCAGCGGCAGGTGCAGGTCGATGCCCATGTAGTCCTCCGCCTCGTTGCTCGACGGCTTCCACTTCTCCACCATCGGGACCAGCACCGTCACCGCGTGCCCCATGTCTGGCCGCTGCGAGGGCTCCCGGGACGTGCAGTGCCCAGCCAGCTCCGCGATCACCGAGATGCTCTCGAAAATCTCGTCGGTGAGAACCAGGGAAGGGTCGATGGCTGCCCTGAACTTGTCTTCGTCCTTCCTTATCTGACCGAACCAGGAGGCAAGGTAGCGGGTTTCCTCGTCGATGCGTCTCTCGTCAATGGCGGTCATTCCAGTTATCAGCTCCATCAGCACTACCCCAAAGCTGAAAACATCTGCCTTTGTTGTGATTTTCCCAGTCACTGCAGTGATCATGTGCAACAACTTATCAACCACATATTCAGGAGTCATAATAACAGAGCTAAAATGAACAGGATAAATACTAGTAAATTTTCATCAAATGGTAGTCACAAGGTGGTTCAGACTTCACATTTTGGACAAAGCTAACTGTTGTATTGACACAAGAATCAGTGTATAAACTTTGGCAATTAATTGCAAGCTAACCGGGTTTAAAAATGGCTAGTTCATCACAAATTCCAATGCCATTATCAAATCAATTCAGTTATCTATTACGTGAGGTTATTTATACTGGGATTTCAATTAGAATAACCAGTTCATCACAAATTCCAAAATAAATTTTAAATCAACAAGTTACGCAGCAAGGCATTCACAGGCTATCGCACCAGCATAGGCTTTCAGCCACTGATTTGAGGTAAACTTTATATACTTAATAAAGCATGCTACTAATTCAAAATCTACATTCTGAGCTAAAAAATAATGGTAATGGAACTGGGGAGTGACCTCTGTTTATCTAAACAAATCTACATTATTTGCTAACATCCTATAATGATATAATTAACACCTGATGGTCGAACTACAACAAAAAGCAGTCGAATTAAACAAGGTGAAGTAAAATCAGTCATACCAGCATATTCAGGGGCCAAGTATCCAAAAGTTCCAGCGAGTCTGGTTGCCACTGAGAAGTTCCCGTCCGGTGCAGATTTAAGGAGCCCAAAGTCCGACACCTTTGCTCGGAAATCATCGCCAAGGAGAATGTTTGCTGACTTGAGATCCCTGTGGATGTAGCACTGCTGTGCCAGGGTGTGAAGGTACTCCATTCCACGGGCAACATCCAGCGCAATGTTGAGCCTCTTCTTCCAGGACAGAGGCTCCAGCTCAAGCTGCTTCCACTGGAACAGATGCTTGCTCAGAGCCCCATTGGACATGTGCTCGTAGACAAGCAGCCTTTCGCTCCCTTCGATTGAGTAGCCCAGTATCGACACCAAGTTGCGGTGCCTGACCTTGGTTAGAATGGCGATCTCCGCTTGGAACTCATCCAATGCCTTGTTGCTGATCACCGAGGACTCCATCCTCTTCACAGCAATCATCGTGCCGTCGTGCAGCACCCCCTTGTAAACAACCCCGAATCCACCGCGGCCAAGCACATTGTCCTTTGCAAAATTCTTGGTGGCGCCGCGGAGGACCTGCACGGAAATCACGAAATTGCGCGCCTCGATCATGTGAATGTCACTGTCCCGACTGCTGGTTCCGCTTGACGTGCCACCGAAGCTGTCATTGCTCGCCATGACAATCTTGACCAAGTTGTCTGGGTCGGAACCGTCGCGGGGGTGGACGACTACGGATGGTGCCTGCGGCTGAACCGACCCATTCTTCTTGCAAAACAGTACCACAACACCCAGCGAGATGAGAGACACCACACAGACTGCAACCGAGATGGTAATAGCCAACACCAGCTTCATGTTGTTGTGGCCGGGAGAGGGAGCTTGGCCATGTGAGCCAGCTGGCGTGCTAGGCGTTGTTGGCGACCCAGGAGGGGCATCGCCGCCGGGATGCGCACCTGAAGCCGTTGTCCCGTTGAAGTTGGGATTGCCGGTGATGTCCACATTCACGTCCCGGCTGAACACAGGCAGCGGCCCTGTCAGGTTGTTCGTCGACAAATCGAGCTTCTTCAACGACTTGAGGCTGGCAAGGCTGTCCGGCACATGCCCGGTGAGGTGATTGTCATGAAGCCTGACCTCCGAGAGCGCCGACAGATTCCCCAGTCTGTCGGTAATCGTGCCATTGAGACCATACCCGGGCAGATTGAGCAGCGTGACCTTGCCCTGTTGGCAGCTGACGCCGAGCCAGGACTTGCAGGGGTCGTTCCCGGCCCACGACTCCACCAGCCTCTCAGGGTAACCGAGGTTGTCAAGGAACAGTATCAACGCCATGACCTCGGGCGCGCAGGTCTCGCCGGGCTTCTCGGCGCAGAACTCGTTGTGGTCGAAGCTGACATTGCCGCCCGCCTTGAGGAGGGTGGTGGGCGCGGGTCCGAGCAGGTTGTTGTCGTCGAGCTTGAGGTTCGTTAGGAGTGGCAGCGCGGCGAGCGCGGGCGGCACGAGGCCGACGAGCCGGTTGCCGTTGAGCGAGAGGGCGGCGAGCTGCGTGCAGTTGCCGATGGCGTCGGGGATGGGGCCCGTGAACTGGTTGCCGTGCAGCCATGCCTGCTGCAGGTGCACCATGCCCGCGAGGAAGTCGATTGGGCCGGAGAGCTTGGTGGATTCGCCGAGCTGGTTGTTGAGCCAGAGGTTTGGATGTTGGAGCTGGCGAAGGAGGCCGGGACCGGGCCGGCGAGCTTGTTGTAGGAGAGCATGAGGTCCTGGAGCCCGGACATGGTGCCGAGGGAGTCCGGGAGGGCGCCGATGAGAGAGCAGTTGACGAGGCCGAGGCTCTGGAGCTGCGGGGCGGAGAAGGGGAGGGAGGAAGGGATGGCCCAGCCCCCGGAGGAGGCGTTGAGGCGCGGGTTGTTGTCTAGGGAGATCTCCTCGAGGTCGTCGAGGCCGTGGAAGAAGTCGGCGGGGAGGGAGGTGAAGGCGTTGTTGTTGAGGTAGGCTTGGCGGAGGGAGGACATGCCGTTGAAGGACGGGAGCGGGCCGGTTAGGGCGTTGTTCTGGAGGGAGAGGTCCTGGAGGGCGTGAGGCGCGGGAAGGAGGCGGGGAGGGTGCCGGCGAGGTTGAGGTTCTTGAGGTCCAGGTTGTTGACCCGGCCGGCGCGGTCGCAGGAGACGTGGGCCCATCCCGGGGAGCCGCAGGGGTCGGCGCCCTTGGGCCAGGCGAGGACGGAGGGTTGGTGAGGGCGCCGCGGAGGTCCTCGAGGACGTCCAGGTCGCCCGGGTCGATGGTGGTCGCGCTGGCGTTGACGGCGGCGGCGGCGGCGAGGAGGATGAGGATGAGGGGAGGAGGCGGCGTGGCCATGGGATGGGTGGATGTTTAGAGCGGGGCGGCCAGGGGTTTGGGGCGCATTGGCGGGCCGGAGAGGCAGCTTCCAAACTTGGGTGGCCTCGCACGCCGGCTTTCCGTTGGGGCCGGTGCCGGTGCCGGTGCCGGTGCCGGCGTTGGGGTGTGGAAGAAGGAAGGAGAACTGGGGAGGAGGATGCGGTGGCGTGGGGATAAGCGGCGGCGAGCGAGATGGAAAGAGAGATTATTAACATTTGTCGCCAGTGTCACCGGGGGAATGTGCGTGACGTGGCGTGGCTGCTTGCCTAGCTGGCGTGACCTTGACCCGTTTCTCTCTCTCGCTCTCGCCCCCGAGCCCGACCGACTCTCTTTTTGTCCTGTTCCCCAGTCTCCGCTACCTCAGTGCCTAGTGTAAAGCAAAACCACGGCGTCCCTGTGTTTGGCTTTTTTTTTTTGAAACTGCTTTTGTTTTAGTCATCACACGTCGCTTTTCGCTCCGCCTTTCTTGCTTGTGAAAAATAAATTAAATTAGGGATCGGATGGCCACAGCACACAGCCTTGACAGTCGGACAGACATAAAGTTTCATGTCGGTGACACCACTAATCCTAGTACTCCTCCTCTACTTTTCTAGTAACTCTACTATCTTTGACCATGTGGTACCCGTGCCAGAATGCTTCTAGCTTGAGCAATACTAGTTGAGAGCCAAAGTAAATAAAGCTGGATTCGCGCTTAATCGATAGTTTCCATCTCATCTCGCATGTGTACGTACAGTATGCCAATAAATGGTACGAATCCGTGTGACACAGAATCATCCGTAATCAATTTACCGCCGATTTTATGAAACCGTACGTAATGTCGGAAGGTAATCAATCAAACGACCGCTCGATCGACCGACGCGCACCTACGAAATCAAGCGGATCCATGTCTACACAGCTGCAGATCATGTCCAGATTTCGTCGCTTAAATCACCTAATAGTATTGAAAACCTCGGCGGATTAATTACCTCGACTTCCTTTTTTTTCAGCCGACCAAAATATCTGAATCGAGCTCGATCACCTGCTGCTGCTTTGCGTCTTCAGTTTTCTTTCTCGTGCTACTACAGTACTCCCCCACAACTGCCCGTCTACTAGTCCATTTTACTCCATTTCATTCGCTCGCCCGTCACACAACATTTCTAGCTCCGCAACCACTCCCACCTCTCACGGCTCCAATTGCTCTCCCATGTCTTCTTTTAGAGTGAGCCAAAGACACCATAACGTCACCTGAGGAGATCCACGATATATACTACCACACCAGTGCCTACGTCAATTCGTGTAGCTCAACACAATGCAGCCGCAAAGAGCGTCCATCCATACAATGATACAACACACAAGTGTAGTGGTAGCTGAACACAAGTGTATCCTGGCTTTTCAGCTGCAGCTGTAAAAAGAATAGAAATTCTAAGCAATCTTTCAACCCGCATACCTTTTCTATTCAATAAAGGGTATTTTAATCATTACATCTTAGACTCTGCATAATAAGGATGCACACAGCCGCAATCATGTCACCACGGAAATAGAAAGCACATGCGAAATACACGTAAAAGTAAAAGAAACTGTAAAACGCTTATACATCGGAATGAACCAGCGCTCTATACATGGAGTTCACAGATAACTTTCCGTTCTTATGTAAATTCCAATGGAATTCGTCGGACCCTTGCGACAACTGGAACAAAGCCAGTCTCCCTAGCTAGTAGGGCGTCCCATGCATGACGCAAGTCTGGGTCAAACTAAATCTCGTCTCAACGTCATATTTGGAGGCGAAGACTGCATACCCGTAGCAATTGTATCGCTTTTGTGGTGAACAATGTTATATAGAGCTAGATATTGTTCTCGGAGGATTGTATTGTCTAACATTTGTCCTCTCGAAATCTAATCTCCCATCTGTCTTTAATATTCAATGATCCAAAGTGAAAGAAATGATTCTTCGTCGCCATCATCTCAACCCAACAGTGACTTAAAACGTGGCCTTCCACTCACTAGGCTGGTTCTCTTGGTGTCGCCGCCCTCCACCCCTTTATATAGGGACCAGGTGAGGTGAGGGGACGCAACCGTTGTGTCCCTCGCTCCAAAACCAAAAAGCCATTCACCATCTGTGGTAAGTAACTTAAAAAAGTCACTTCCCAAAAAGAGCGGTATTTTTAACCTGAAGGTCATGAATACCCTCTCAGATCTTTCGGTCAACAAACAACATCCCATCTAGCCAGTCGATATTTATTTTTCTCACTATCCCATTACCAAAAGAATCTTCATATGAAATAATCCAATCTTTGTAAGACCCTTTTGGGTAACTGAAAGAATGAAATCATATACGGTGGTACTGTATATGACAGAACTTATGAGAACCAATCTCCCACCCATGGATAGTAACTTGCCTTTCCAACTACTAAGTCTCACTAGTAAACGCTCCTCGACATGTTTCCATTCGGCCTTTGCCAATCGCCTACACACAACTTCTCGACATGCAATTCTTCAAAAACAAATCAAGCATCGATACATTTTTTTTTTTTTGAAATGAGCATCGATACATTTCTCCACATGCATACATACAAATACACACAGTCCAGAATATTACTCCTACTCCGTTGGTAGATCTATGTCTCGTAGACCACCTACAGAAATTGGTTCAACTTAACAACAGCTAAATTGCATGCAATAAAATTCATGCTCACTGCTTCGCCATAGAAAGAACTTTTGCAATTGTCGTGTTAGCATTTTTGTGACGAGATTATAGATCCTTCATTTATGTTGATTTTTGTTGCGAAAGTTGTGCATTGTAAAAACTCGTGTTGTAGTCGCCGTTGGGTGCTCCAGTGAGCTATTTCTAATTTTATTATTTTTAACGAAATTTGTGATGACTATTAAAAGATCGGAGAACCTTTTCGCAAAACAAAAACAAAAAAAACTCGTGCAACCATGGTAATAGTAGAAAAATAAAATTATTTGGTAGACAACCACGCCATTTGTTCGCTTTAATTTGCAAAATCTCAAGGATTGCAATGGACGTGTGAAGCTGTAGCTAGCTAGGCACTAACTAGTCCACTCCTCTATTCCTATCTGGCTATCTTAACCACCGGGCGGGTGGACAATAAGCACGCAAGAAAGCTTCGTGGTACTACTCTCTTCGTGTAATGTCTTAGATTTGTTAAAAAGTGGATTTATCTAGACATAAAACATGTATAGATACATCCACTTTTGTGTGTAAATTTGAGACACTTATTTTTTGAGACGAAGGGAGTATTAAGTTGCAGGGTAAAATTCTTGGATTCGTGCTTCAGTTATACTCCTAGATGTTGTTGCGTACGTACGTACGTGGAGTCACCCCATATATGCACGTACGGTACGGAGTGCTAATGAATGGTGCGAATCCGTGGGACGGAATCCGTCATCAATTACTGCATGTGGTGCCGGCCGGCGATCGCCATCGGTCCTAATGTCGCACGTAATCGAGCAGATCCATCTTGTGTATTAATTCCTTCAGAATTACCGCAGAATCACATCTTGAGTTAACGTCGTCGATCCGTGGAATTCCTAGATGATCCACAATCGACGTACAGTTCGTGGGGGTTTCATTCACTCACTCTCACTCATCGATCACACAATGTGCGTGATCGATGAACATTTCTACTAATAGCTCCTCAACCACTCGCTCTCCCCACCGGCTCACACGCCTCTAATTGCTCTCGCGCATGTCTAACTCCTTTTTTTTCGGGTGAGCCAAGAAGGAGGAGTAGTAGTACATCTGAATATAACTAGCGCAGCACACACGCATGCAGTGCACGTGCCGGTTGTCTTCATGTGCATGTGACGATATGTGTCGGTGCACTACACCCATAGATCAGTAAGCAAGTGAAGTACAGTAATTAGCATTGCCAAATCCGCACGATCGACACACGACTAATAAATAGCAAACCGTTTTTATAGCGCGTGGTACAAAACTGATACACAATTAGCTACTACTCCCTCCGTATCAAAATATGTATCTAGACATATGAACATGAACACATGTGGGTCCAAAAAATCTAAAACATCTTATTTTTATACGGAGGGAGTATTTGTTTCCATACAAACTCACGAGAAGCCGAGTTTCCATTATCTTAATGTTTTTTTCTTCTATTATTACGGTAATGCCCTGCTGTTTTCCATGATGATAGGACACATTAGCTTTCGATCGGTACAAAGTAGACATTAGTGAGTGTTTTCTTGCTGAAGTAAAGGAAAATTAGTGGGTTCTGATAAATTAGTCGGTCCGGCCGGCTTCGATGTTCGATCGATCGATCTTCTTCTTCAGTGGTGGTGGTGGTAGTACTAGGACTAGGTAACAGTGGCAGTACTACTCGTGTGATCATTCATTCATTCATGGCCATGCTTCTCCTATGTCTTTTTTATGAGTGTGACGTACGGGGATGATGATGATGATGACGCGGTTGAGATTAGCTTTCAGTACAAAGCAGACACCCATGCATTTTCACGCTTTCGGTACAACAAAGCAGACATATTCATACTTTCATAGGGCCATGCATGCATGTGTCCCAGTGATTCTGTTCTTCGGAATCTGTTTTTTTTTTTTTGAAACTGTTCCTCGGAATCTCTAGGATCCCTGCACGAAATGAAACCCAGTCACTTTCATCGCAAGGAAAAAGAGAAATGAATGTCAGTCACTTTGGTTAGCTGACTCCTTTCTCTTTGGTTGGCTAATTAATTACTCTGGCTCGTACAGATTAACGAATAAAGTACTCTGTTGGCGAGTGGAAGGAAAAACTCTCCTTAGAATAAATCTTGGATTGTTTGTCATATTTATTTTCACTCTGCGCACTGGACATGAAGACACACGTAGCGTGTAAAAAAACAGTCTTGGACAGGAAGACACCGCATGCCATGTCTTGCAGAAAAGAAACAAGACTACTCTACTTACTCTAGGAGCCGGTGCATGTAGAAAGGCAGAGAGAGAAAGCAACGCGCGGTCAAAAGAGAAATGTGCACATTCCGATGGCATTTCGCTAATTCGAGCAAGACAAGCGCTTCTGGCTTCAAAATGTCGGTGGCTGACCATGACATATACTCCCTCCGTTCCAAATTAATTGACTTCCTTTTGTCTACATATGGATGTATTTAGACATGTTACATGTATAGATACGTCCACATTTGTCCAAATGGAAATCAATTAATTTGGAACGGAGGGAGTATATCAGCGACAACGATAACACACATGGACGGAGGACCACCTTACGTGATGAAAGTACTTTAGAAGATAAATCAAATGCAATATTACTTAATATATTCTACATGGAGTCAATTAATCCATCATGTGGTAATACTATTATATATTAGGCATGGAGTTATTTAATACTTCCTCTGTTTTTTAATATAAGATGTTTTCGTTGTTCTACATGTTGTCTACATGTACACGAAAATGAGTGAATATGCATACTAAAATGTGTCTACATACATTTGTATACATGTGCATGTGGACAAATGGTAAAACATCTTATATTAAAAAACGGAGGAGTATATTGGAGTCGATTAATCCATCATGTAGCAGTACTATTATATACTGTATTTAATTATATTACTCTAGAGCAAGTGCACAAGATGTCAAAAGGTTGCTCCGGCTAGGCATGCGCATGAGGCCAACTTGGGCGGTAGATCAGGTTTGCCGGTGCTTGGCATGTTACTTGTTAATCATAGTTTGCCGGTGCTTGGCATGTTACTAATCCATGCATTCCATCCCGGTATATATGCCTCCTGTCCCGTGCATCGATCTTGGATTACGTTAACAAATACTCCAGCTGTGCAGCATGTCGATCGTACACATACACATGCAGTTTGACGAGCACGTGTTGTGACGTCAGAGCGATCGACGGTTATCCAGGATTGGTGATCTCGAAGAAACAGTGGGACAAAGACATCGTCTTTACTCTTCAGAGAGAGAGACTCGTTTGCCAAAACAAAACTGTAATATTGTCGAGAGGCCCAAAGTAACTCGGACTCGTCATATTTTCAGGAACTTGTTTACACGGGCCGGATTCTAGCGGCAGCAGGCTCAGAAACGACCCAAATACCAATCTAGGCCCACGATTCGAATGGAGTCCAGTCATCGGTTGTCCCGCTCGTCATCCGATTTGGCGACTCGATAATTCTGTTCTTGGGGATCTCATCAATGCTATAGTCTAATGAAATCCTGGACAAAATGAAACCCGGCCACTTTGGCTAACAATGTTCTCGTTTTGAGCTGCATATGCTTGGTCCATTACTTTGTTTTGTCATTTGTGGAGATTAAGATATAAAGTAGTACTAAAGCGTTGCTAATGAGTTTCCTTGTAGAAAAAAGGCTCCTTTGCTAATGAGCAGGTTGTACCAATTAGAGCATCTCCACCGACACCCCAAATGACCCTCACAGACCCAATAGATCCGGACGCAAAAAAAAAACACCCACAACGGCACCCCAAGTGTCCGGGCTGAACCAATTTATGTCCAATACCCCCGAGGGACCCTCCAAATTTGGGGGCCTCTTCGGGGTGATGGACACTGTCCGGACATATCCTCGGACACACAGCCCCCCTTGTCATAGACACATAGATCCGTCAAGGTAATGGCGACTAAGGGGCCGCATAAGTCGCATTTACGCGGGCGCCTGCGGAGTGCCTAGCCTTCCCGGCTTCCCAAGCAACGCCAGCGTGGCGGGGACATTTCGACGCCATTAAGTTCGACGCGACACGTGTTCACCCACCCAGAGTTTCCCGCTCAGTGCCACCGCTTCCTGCCTCGAATCAACATGGTTCGGCCGATTAATAGTAAATGAGCTTGCATGCATAAGCAAGCAAGTAAACTGTACATTGCGGTGAAGCTTCCACTGAACTTCGTATTCTCCTTGTGCTCTTTCGACCTTGCCACGTCGATCGGGTTAGTAAAGTTGGTCGTTGATTGGTCTGAAAATTCAAATTTTTGGATCTGTGATTTTCGGGAAAATAAATAAAATAGTAAAACTTTTAAAAAAAATCCGAAAAAAATCACAGGTGTGCGTACCATACTCATGTTTGCCTGTGATTTTTTTCAGATTTTTTTGAAAAGTTTTACTATTTTTTTATTTTCCTGAAAATCACTGTAGCATATGAGCTCGGGTGCGAATGTGAATTTCCGGAAAAGGTTAAGGTCTTTTTTGTAAAAAAATAGCGTCCACGTCAGCATTTTAACGGTGTTAGTGACGGAATGACTAACGTGCAACATTTGCACATGTTAGTGACCAAAAGTTTGCATTTTTCCAGTAGGTGACTAAAACGCTCCAACTGCGCAACTTGGTAGACTCCAGGTGCGTTTTACTCTTTTTAATTTCAAAAAAAAAAGTAAACTGTACATTCCGGTGAAGCTTCCTCTGAACTTGTTTTTCTCCTTGTGCTCTTAATTTCGGGTTAGTTGGGGGTTGATCGGTCCGGCCGGCTTCGATGCTCGATTAATCGATCTTTTTCAGTGGTGGTGATACTAGGACTAGGTAACAGTGGCAGTACTACTCGTGTGATCATTCCTGGTCATGCTTCTCCTATGTCTTTTTTACGAGTGTGACGTACGGGGACGATGATGATGACGACCACGGGATTGAGATTAGCTTTCAGTACAAAGCAGACACCCATGCATTTTCACCTTTTCAGTACAACAAAGCAGACATATGCATGTGGCCCAGTGATTCTGTTCTTCGGAATCTTTTTCTTTTGTTGTGAAACTGTTCCTCGGAATCTCTAGGATCCCTGCACGAACTGAAACCCAGTTACTTTCATCTCAAGAAAAAAAACATGGTGAGCTGCACCCGCGCTTGGTTAATTACTTAGTCTCGTCGAGTTTAAAGCATATAGTTGTACTCTACTCTATTGGCGATTTCATAGCCAGAAGGAAAAACTCTCCTTAAGAATAAATCTTGCATTGTTTGTCATACTAAAAAGATACCTCGCGCGTTGCAGTGGGAACTTTCAAAAAATTATACTCCCTCCGTCCAACAATAACTGTTTTAGATTTGTTAAAAAATGGATGTACCTAGACATGAAACATGTATAGATACATCCACTTTTGAGCAAATTTGAGACACTTATTTTGATACGGAGGGAGTAGTACAGAAGTCTTTAAAACAGAAATAAAAATAAGAATCACATATCATAATGAGAAACTGTAGAGACGCCTAAGGTGATGGAGGACATATCCGCAGATTATGTTACCATCCATGTTAGCGAAAAAATCCCTCGCTGAATCCTTCAACCGCATAGACACCTCCGTAAACAAGTCGCCGTGCTCCACACGCTGTTGAGGCGACCAAAAACGGATGGTAACCGTGCACCGGTGGATGACTTGCATAAGAGATGAATAAAAAAGAACCGAACCAAGACTAGCCCTTGGTGGTATAATAATAGGTAGAATCCCACCTTTGTGAGAATTCCCGAAATCACACCCCTCATGGGAGTTAAACTCTGATCGCCAGGTGCGCCAGTGCTTATCCTAACCATTAGGCTACTGCCCGTTCTCACCTGCATAAGAGAATTTTTTATCGTTAAAAATCTTGTCATTTCTACATGTCATGGTGCTCCACGCGCTGTTAGTAAGGTTTTGTCTTATGGGAAATAAGATTTATTTTCATTTTGCGCACTGGACAGTGGACAGGAAGACACATGCAGCGTGTAAGAAAAAAAGGGTCTTGGACAGGAAGACACCGAATGTATGTCCTGCAGAAAAGAAACAAGACTAGTCAACTTACTCTAGCAGCCGGTGCGTGTAGAAAGGCAGAGGGAAAGCAACGCCGCTGTCAAAAGAGAAGATGTGCACATCCGGAATTTCGCTAATTCGAGCAAGACAACCGCTTCAGGCTTCAAAATATCGGTGGCTGACCATGACATATATATCACCCACAACAATAACACACATGGACGTAGGACTAGTTTACATGAAAGTACTTTGAAACAAAAATATCAAATGCAATAATATTACTTAGTATATTCTAATGCGCGATTCAATTAATCCATCATGTAGTAGTACTATTATATACTCCATTTTGCATGGAGTTACTTTATATATTTGCATGGGTCGATTAATCCATCATGTAGTGATGTAGTAGTACTATTATAAATTTCTTTATATTTCACTCTAGAGCAAGTGCACAAGATGTCAAAAGGTTGCTCCTTGGCTTGGCATGCGCATGTGTGAGGCTAACTTGGGCGGCAGATCAGGTTTATATATAACTAACTAACTAACTAACCAAGCATGCGAGTTGTGCACTTGTTAATCATATATAGTCTGGCGGTGCTTGGCATGTTACTAATCCATGCATTCCATCCCGGTATATATGCCTCCTGTCCCGTGCATCGATCTTGGATTACGTTAACTACTCACTCCGTTCCAATTTAATTGACTTGCTATTCATCAAATGTGGATGTATCTAGACATGTAGTAATACTCAAGCTATACGTGCAGCATGTCGATCGTACGTAGACACACATGCAGTTTGACATACCGGCACGTGTTGTACCGTCGGAGCGGTTCAACTTTTTTTCCATGAAAGAGCGATCGACCTTGACCCCTTGCATTTGTTTGGCTACGATCTTAACGGAATAGATCGACGGTTATCCAGGATTAGCGATATCGAAGAAACAGTGGGACAAAGACATCGTATTCACGACTTCACTCTTCAGAGAGAGAGATACTCGTTTGCTACATCTTCATAAAAGAAGATACTCGTTTGCCAAAAAACAAAACTGTAACATTGTTTCTTTGAGATCTGTTTTCACGAACTTGTTTACATGGGCCGTATTCTAGCGGCGGCTGGTACAGAAAACGACCCAGATACCAAACTAGGCCCACGAGTCGCATGGAGTCGCGTCGCCGGTTGTCCCACTCGTCATCCAATTTGGCGACTCGATGATTCTGTTCTTGCGAATCTCATCAGTGCTATGGTCAGGTCAAATAAATTCCTGGCAAAAATAAACCCGGCCACTTTGGTTAACAATGTTCTCGTTTAGAGCTGCATATGCTTGGTCAATTACTTTGTTTTGTGGAGATTAAGATATAAAGTAGTACTGCGCCATTGCCAATGAGTTTCGTTGTAGAAAAAAAAAGCTCCTATGGAAATCTTGGCTTGTTTGCATACTTTTGTTTTTTCAAGATGTGGGTTGCTGAGCATGACATACATGACCGATAGAAATAATGACAAACTACTACTTTTGCGAAAGTATTTTTGAAGAAAAATAAAATAAAAAAACTTAACTAATTTATTATGCATGGAGCCAGCTGATCCATCATGTAGTAGTACTATTACTCTAGAGCAAGTGAAAAAGCTGTCAAAAAGGAAGAAAAAATTGAACTGGAAAATGTCAAAAGGTTCTTCCTTAATTGGAGTGGAATGCATGAGCCAAACTAGGGGTGTGCAATCAAATTAACTAACTGAATAACCAGGCCATCGAGTTGTGCAGTTTTTAATCATAGTTGTCAAAAGTTAGTCATAGTTTTGTAAAAAAGAGCGAGTGATTGGCATTGACAATTCGACATGGTTTGTTGACATAACACATGGAGCAAATTTAGCAGTGTATGACCGGCCATAACCCAAACACCAAGATAAGGTCATGAAACTTGATGGATTGAGTCGAACAAATATGTCATACCCTATTTTACCCACCATGGAAGAGAAGCCGCGATGGATTTCGCCAGAGACTAAGACGATGACTCCCCGACGAACGATATGAACTCGACGAAGACGGGGACGACGTGGGTGGTCGCGATGTCATCGACGGAGGCGAGGAATGTACCTAATGGGGCGGGGTCGGGTGCGGGGAGTTAGCCCTCGACGAGGTGTTAGGGCTGGGGGTGTGGGGCAGGTTCCATGGTGTCAGAAAAGGGGAGGTTAGAGGGATGCCGACCGGCGGATAGTGCGGCTCGAGAGGGGCAGGGAGGCAAACCGGAGCACCGCCTGCCGCTGGTGGCGGCAGAGGCATCGAGTGTGGGTCGAAGCCCTGGGAAGAAGTGACAGGAAGTATATTATGTGATTGGGTCGGCCTACAATCGTGTCGTTGAAGTCGTCGGCACGATATCAGACACAAAAGGCGATGAATAGGACCTCCCAACAAATACTCCCCCAAATTATACTGGGCCCAATTCCTCCGAAGGGCCGTTTGGCGTTGGAGTTATCAGGCTCTGAAAGTATGTAATCCCTAATATTTTATGTTAGGTTCTTCGGTATTACTGTAAGCAATATCAACATATTATCAACTTACTATTAAATTTAATGTACTCCTTCCGTTCCAAATTAGATCACTTTCATTTATCCACATGCACATATATCTGTACATGTAACATGTCTAGATACATCCTCATGTGAAGAAATGGAAGTAATTTAATTTGGAACGGAGGGAGTAACTTGTATGGGATATTTTCACCAAGTAAAAAAATGATTATGTCAACAGTTCAATTTATATTACAAAAGTTTCTATATGTTGTATATGTAACCATACACTAGACACACCTGTTAAGATATTTGCTAGGTTGTATGCATTGAAATCTCTGCAAAATATTTAATAATACTAAAAATACGGAATAACATCCAGTATACATAACGCTATATAATTCATCAATTGTAAAAACATCAAGAAACCGTGTGTTTTTCTTTTTTTCACATTCAAGATGATTTTGTGTCTTATTAAGAAAAAATCTGATAAATGATTATTTTTGTAACTCAGATATATTTTAAATAATATACGGTAGAACTATATTGTATAGTTAACATGTTAACTAAGTATACAACATATATTTGTTAAAATAATAATATGGTCAAAAGAAACTAAGAAAGTATACAAGTTCAGGGTAATTATATTTATTTAACACACAAATTACCACCTTATAGTGCCTAATTATTGGTCCAACTAGTCAGTGAGAAGGGGGAATTTCGCGCTGCAGTTGTACGTACAGAGAGCACGCGGCCAACAGCTTGATATCTCACCCTCTCCCTCCTCTTGTTCCACTCACGGAACACAACAGGGAGAGAGAAGAGAGAGATCCGAATCCAGAGAGAGTTCGATGCCTCGCAAAGGGAAGTCGGTGATGAAGTCGGCGGCAACAAAGAGGACGAGCCCGAGGGCGAGGCAGAGGCCGACGGCGGCGAGTACCACAAGTCGGTGGCGGGGGAGGCCAACGACTCCGAGGAGTAGACTGCGCGCCAAGTCGGACTCAAGAGGTTTCGTTTGCATAAGGTTTATCTTCTAGCATGGATGATGATTTGCAATTGCTCAGTCGATTTCACTTGTGTCTGCCTTGTCGTGTCGAAGACACTTTTCTGTCTTTCAAAGATCGATCTCCTGTATCCATCGTTGCCCTGATCCGTCGCTGAAAACTAAGATCTGTTTGAAGAAAAGTAGAGGCAAGAAGATGATGCCACAATTGCAACAATAGTACTAGCATTTTTTCTCATGAAAAAACACCTTATTAGGGTGTTTGTTGGGTGTATTTTGGAATCGAAATAGCTAGATCTGGTTATTACTTATTACTACTACTAGTTCGTTTGGTCATTACTGGGAGTACGTTTGAATTCTAGCTGGTTCCCAAAATGAATTGCATTTCGGGGATAGCATGGCGGTTTGCGACTTTGGAAGGCAGGAGGATCCGGGAATGCGTCACGGAGATTAATTAGCTAGCTAGCCTTGGTGTTTTCGGTCCTCCATCCAGCTCCAGTACTTATTTGCGAATGAATTTTGCACAAATGGAGAGCTAGAACTTGAACTCATATACAGTATTTTGCACAAATGTATGATCTCGAAACTGTTAACATGTCCCAGCTGAAATCTAGGTCCCACTGCACCCTGACACCAGGTAAAAGCCTGCCTGCGCATGGAAACCCAAAGAAGGGAAAGGACCGGTTGCACCGCTTGCGCTTGGCATGCAATGCATGCAATCTCTCGCCTGACATTCCATCCCCGCAACACAGCCTGACATGCGGGCCAGGGACTACTAACTAGAGACAAAAAGGAAGCGGGTGGCGGATTCCGGGGACTGCAGTTGGTGGGACCCATGTGGTTGGTACTCTTGTTGGGACATCGGATGCCTAATCAAGGTTAATTAATTAATGTTTTCCTCTCCCGGAAGGAACGACGGAATGACACTAGCTATACTGAGACCGGGAAGTACTCCCTCCGTTCCAAATTAATTGACTTGACTTTGTTCAAATATGGATGTATCTATACTTGTTGGATGTCGAGATACATCCATGTGTAACAAAATGTGTGTCAATTAAATCCGAACGGAGGGAGTAACATATAGAACGTGTTTGGTTCAGTTTTGCCAACGTAAACGGTATTGGAATCAGTTTACTGGGGGTATTGGTAACGTAATTAAAAATCTCCTAATTTGTTTGGTTCATACCAGGTAACGTAAATGAATTGCGCACAGAGGTCTGCACGAGAGGACGGAAGGCCGGAAGAGGAGCATCATGCCGGCGAGAGAGGAGAAAGCAGTCGCTTGCAATCTGATGAAGGGCAGTACGATCAAGCAGGGAAATACCAGATATCGAAATTGTTCTGTGGGCTACAAACCGACAGGAGAAAGGAGGAACCCGACAGGGAAATGTTTTCCCGTGGGTCAACCCGACAGGGAAAATTGCCCTACTCCTGTCGTGGCGATTTGGGCTGACAGCAGAAACTTATTTCCCTGTGCGCTACTGCGGGCCCGACAGGAAAAAAAGAAGGCACACAGAAATATTTCGATTTGTGGTAGTGGGAAGGGGATTGGTGGCCGCCGGCTTGCCGTCACAGCATGGTGTGCTGCCGCTAACGGTGGTCGTCGGCTCGCCGCCGCCGCAGCATGGTGTGCTGCCGCCATCGCCGGCCGGCGCCGCCGTCGCAACTTGGTAGACAAGGGTAGGCGCGGAGGAAATCTGAGAAGACGGGATCAAAGCCAGATTTGAAACCGGATTTGCTTGCTCGCATCAGCTCGCTCGCGGTAACGAGATCTGTTTCCGGTGGGGTCTGGCCGGTAACAGATTTGATCTACGGTGTAACTTGATTACACGGTATTTCTTTACAGGGAAAGTGAAACAAACAAAATTAACGGTAATAGATTGCACCGTAATCGGGTAACGGGCCAAAACGTGCGAACCAAACACGTCCATAGTGGTATCATGCACATGATACTAGTTTATGTTACTACCTTCATAGTGCATAGTAACATATGTGTAGTATCATGTATAGTGCATTTATTAAATTTGTAGACTCATTTTGAATTGGAATGTGTTATGTTACAGTATCTACCTATGATAACACCACCTACTCTCTCATCATTAATTATAGTGCCACGTCGGCTTTTTGCATGCATGGAATGCATGATACCACTTATGATATCCCCACTATGGGTAGTCTAATCCCTCCATCCCGGTTTATAGGATGCATTTGATAAATCTTTAGAATCTAGGTGAATAGGTATTGGCCATGCAAAATCTATCTCCACAATATTTAACCCAATTAGCACTCTCATATTTAATGCCAACATTAATTAGGGAAAAACAAAACTCAATCGGTTTTCGTATTGTTCTTGGGAAAGGCCAAAACCTAACATTAATTGCTATTAAGCAAACCTAATTGTTGCTTATTCTTGGTAAAACCTGGTTTTAGAATTGTATCCTATAAACCGGAATAGAGGGAGTCCGATTTTGGGGCGTCACAAGTACCGGAGCTCCACGACAACGCCCCCAAGGAATGACGACGCAACACGCCTGCGTCGTCGAGACCGAACAGTCAGGGTTTTCACCCGGAGCCCAGACGCAGGGAAGATAACCACAACGACTCCCTCAAGAGGGTTACGACACCCGCAGGCATTTCCACCGCCGGCGCCGAGCGCCGAGCTTTCGCCGGAAAAACCTTCACACTGCCACCCGGTACCTCGAACCGCCTGCTGCCACCAAGTCAGACCTGCAGAGCGTGATCTGGGAGCCGCCTTTGCCGAAGCGCCGCCAACACCAGGATCCCCCGCCGCCCGCTCCTTGCCACCCGCATGACCAAGGATAGAAGCCACAACCACCGCAACGTCGCTCGCCGAAGAGCCATCCGCGCAGTCCACCTTACAGTGCCGCCTCCCCGGCATCCACGATTTCGAGTCCGCGAGACGACAGGCACCATCACGGCGAGGCCAACGAGACAAATGGTGGAGGGCAATGCCAGATCCCGCCCCGCTCGGTCTAGATCCGACTGACACTCTGAGAGACCCGCCCGGTCTAGACCATATTACACTACCTATAGTCCTCGTCTACAATTTTAACAAGTTTTAAACTTTTGTTCAAAAAAATAAAGTTTTAAACTTATATGCTAAGTTTGTGATGCTTTTTGAACTGCTAGTTTAAAGCCGCCGGATAAAATTCTAGATCAGCCGCCTGCACCCGACATACTGGCTGCGGCAACCCGTCGCGATATTCAGAGTTTTTTTTCCAAAGGATGTGACATGACAAGTTGGCATTCAAGACTTGACGACTTGGCAGTGGAATCTCGCCGGGATGCTTCGGAGAATTTTCCAAAGGATGTGACATGACGAGTGTGGGTATTCATGACTTGATTGCAAACTGCCAATTGCACTTCATTGTCAACGTACATATCAAGCTAAGCAGCAAGTGGAGTGCAAAGACTAGTCTGTGGTGTGTGGACGTGCTAGATAGAAGATAACGCCTCTACTGCTCTGTCTCCCGTTCCATTCCTCTGCGTTGGTCGAACTCTTCTTCCACCTTCAGCGTAGCCCACTCCAGGTACTCTTCTCCATCCTTCTATTTTTGTCGTGTGTACATGAGAAAGCTGCCTGCTGCTTACGTCTTCTTTAGTTCGCTTCGTTAGTTTCTTCTTGGTGGACTCACCGATTTGTTACTTGAAGTCACATAACTAACCACTCATAATACCCCATGCTTAAACGACAAGGAATTTTGCTACCTCAGGATTGATATAGTAACGGCCGCCATTTCCCGGGATTCGGTCGCCGGCTTCCTTGTCATCAGTTCACCAACTACCTCGATCTTCTGGCACTGGGTAAAAACTTCAGCCTCCATACATGGTCTTCCGATTTCGTGAGGACCTGTGTTTTTCTAAACAGTTGCCCGGAACGGTCGCTGCGACCCCCTTTTGTGAGCGGGCTTGTCGACTAGTGGTACAACTTGAACATGTCTTTAAGTATTAACTGCCCTACATGTGTATTAATTGATGATAAATTACTTATTTTTTAAGATATCACGACATGTCAATTATTTGTTATGTATCTTCTCCCAATAGATTTTTTTTTCAAAAAAGGGGAAAGCCCCAGCCTCTGCTCTGATCAATGCATATGGCCCTTTTATTGCATTATTAGAAAATGTTTACAAGATGTACAACTCAATTGTCACATACAGTCGATACATGGATCAACCATCTAAACAAATATAATAACATGAAGTGCCTTTGCATCAACATGATATTTAAGTTGTTAAGCCATCAACCGCACCGGTTGTATATATCCCGTGCTACCGTTTTCAAACAGTTGCACCCAAAATCCATGGCTTGCCTATGCTCCGCCGACTGGAGAAAAGACCACATACAGATCCAATGTGTGGCCAAATGTTATGCATCTTCCCCAATAGATGCATTTATCTATTCTTCGTAAAGTTATGCATATCCATATACACAGGGACGGAGGAAGGGGGGGACGGGCAGGGGCTAAGCCACCCCCAACAAATTGATTTCCTTCATAAACTCACTTATAATCATGCTTATAATTAGTAGTTCTAAACTATTTCGCCCCCTCCAACTTGATTCTGCCCCCTCCAATACTGAGTGCTGGCTCGTCCCTGCATATACATGCACTTACCGTTGTTACAAGTTTATGTTGTACTAGGAGATGGAGAATACAATGTTGAACAGGTCACATCACACAAGTGGGGCGACATCTCAGTTTAAGTTCGAGTTATTAAAACAGATCACTAATAATTTTTCCGAGGACCGTAAAATTGGTCATGGTGCGTATGGGGTGGTTTACAAGGTATCATTGTTATTTGCATCCTTTACTTGGGCTTTTTACTTTTCAAAATTGACAAGATGACTGATAATTACAAGTGCCAGTAGATGGTATTAATAGCGGATCTTTAACAGGGAGTCATGGACAACGGGCAAAATATTGCTGTGAAGATGCTTATATATAGGCCTCCAGATCGAGACATGGAGAAACAATTTCACAATGAGTGTACAAATCTTATGAGGGCCCAACATCCAAATATTGTGCAGTTAGTTGGCTACTGCTATGAAACCCATCATGAATGCGTTGAGTACGGTGGAAAATATGTTTTTGCTGGGAAGAATGAAAGAGCTCTCTGTTTCGAATACTTGGAGGGTGGAAGCCTTGAAAAATACGTCTCTGGTAAGATCATGTAGCACATACACAATATTATTACGTGTGAAGAAAAATGCTATCCCAAATTTGTGATCTATTTTAATCAATCCCTCAGTTGTTGTCTTTGTAATACACGTCATGTTTACTTCTTCAGACAGGCCATGCAGTCTTGATTGGGACATATGTTATACAATAATCAAGGGAGTCTGTCATGGCTTAAATCACCTCCACAAATATTCAATTTTCCATTTGGACATAAAACCTGCAAATATATTGTTGGACAACACCATGACACCGAAAATTGGAGATTTTGGCTTATCAAGGCTCTTTTCTTCAACAGAAACATGCACCACAACAACACCTTTGGGGACACGGTGAGTTCATACTTGACCTGGAGTAATTAACTTTGTGTATAATTTTGTTTAAAATGTATTTGATACCATGCAGGGGATACACACCACCAGAATACGTCGACAAACAAAAGATCTCAGAAAAATATGATGTATTCAGTTTAGGTGTTGTAATAATACATATAATGGCAGGACGCAAGAAATACAATGACCATTTTGATACTCCATCCAAAATCATTGATCTTGTAAGTAAAAAGTTTCGGAGTGATGAAATTTGACCTTTATAATTAAAGTTATGTTGTGTCTTACCCATGCTCTGTATGTATGCAACATGTCAACATTTTGCTTCCATTGTTCAGGTATGTGAAAACTGGAAAAGGAGGCTACATGAAATGATGTGGTCACATGCATCACAAGAAGTCAAGACATGCATCGAAATAGCATTAAGATGTGTGAAGTCTGACCGGCGAGAAAGGCCTACTATAAGCAACATTGTCGACGATATTAATAGGATTGATACTAGAAAGTTGAGGCTTACACACAGGTATTGAAAGATGAGTGATATTTTTTCACTCTATCTATGGAATTTTTAAAAGAAGAATAGAGCTATAAACCAATAAACCAGTTTTGATAATTATTTTCTTATTGCATTTAATGATAAGGGTTTTGGGTTTTTATAGGTATAATTAACTAGATCGTTGGATTTGTATTAATAGATCAGCACAACAGTTTCTCAGATTAGGGATGAAAACGGTACGAAATCTTTCCGACTTTTCCGTGGAAAAACGGAAACGGAATAGAAATATGGAAACGGAAACGGAATTCTGCAAAACGGAAACGGAAACAGAAACTTTTATGCGGAAACGGAAACGGAACAGCGTATTCCGGCGGAACGACTGTGGAAACGGAAATTCCGTTTCCAGTAATACGGAACTTTCCTTTTTTTGTTACCCTGTGATTTTAAATCCAATAGACACGGAAATTCTAGTGAGAATATTTATATACAACTAAAGAACTGAATAAAAATAAAAAGAATCGGAAGCTAACATGTTTAGGACCTATGTATTCGCATATCATCTCTTACTCAGGTCGTTATTTCAGTGTTATACTAGGAACAAGGACGATAATAGATATTTTTAATGTTGCCAAAGTTGATAACTTTGACACACTATATTATATAATCAGTATATCTCTTTATAATTTTATTTCATCTTAGAAACTTGATAAGTTTGTTGATTTGTTTGCCTTTTCCTTAATTATTTAAGATGTCTCTCGATTCCGGTAAAGATCTGCTTTCTGTTCTGTCTCCGCACCGTATTTGGTTTGTATCTGTTTCCGACAATATTTGTTTCCGTATTTGTTTTCGGGGTTTCTGTATTCGTTTCCGCTTCCGTAAAAAAATATGAAAACAAATGTGGCACCTGTCAGTTCCGTCCGTATCCGCTCCATTTTCATCCCATCTCAGATGACATATCATTGCCCATAAAAATGCATCAACTAGCAAACCTTACTATCTATACAATGGATGCCAAAAATTTTAAAGAATTGTTGCGGTGTGGAACTACATAATTTCAAATACTTCCATAGGAGAGGATTCTATAACCATGGACTAAACCTCTATAATTTTTTTGTTTGTAGGTCACCAACTTACAAAGCAGGGAGGCTTTGGACTACAACCAACACATCAACTCAGGTAAGCGTCCCGATTAGAACAAGATTTATACGTTTTGAAAATTAATATTATAAGGAATAATGGTGAGGATTCAAAATAGTCTCATACTCTCATCAATTATGAAGAATGTTTGGATCTTAAGGACGCCTGCTCTTGAATATGAGGCCACCAAGTTTGCACATGGATCAGTGTGCGAGAAGAAGGAAATGATTTATGTGAAGATATAATTCAATCCATATATGTGTACATTCTAAGAAGGGATCGAGTGAAGAGGATTGTTGTATCAGTGTGATTTAAATGAATACATGCATGCATTTATCCAAACTAACAAAATGCATGTGTATAAAAAATTAACAATTTGGGTTACCAAATTAAAAATAGCCAAAATTTTGAAATGATATAAATATGTTTCCGTATTATGAATACTGCCACTTAATTTCCTCTAATAAAAATTCCTAAATGAAATATCTAGAGTGTGAATAACTACATTTTCAGGCTTTATGTTTTGGGAATGCCTTAAAAACCAAGTACTTTGTAATTATGATTTTTGGTTGAGTGTACCATCTGGTGTGGGACAACGGGAATGATTATTATAAATAAGTTTTCTAATGTGTTGCAATAACATAGCACAACATTAATTTTGTTAATCTAAAAGTTTTCATGTATTTGATATCTCGTTAGTTTCGATGGGGGTGCATGAGAATGACACCACGTTTGAACGTGCGGTGTCAGACGAGGTGGGAAGCAATGATAGGTCGATGCATGACACCATGGATTTCGTACATGAGTCCAGCGAGTCCATTATGAGGTTACCATATTATATTTACCGTTTTCCTTTTTCAAGAATATGTATTTTGTGCTTTTTACTCACTATAGAATTTTCATTTGAATGTTTTAGGGATGAAGCATCCCATGCTATTGTTGGGCATGCACCTAGAGTTATTTTGGAGCCTCGAGATGTGACCCAGACAACCGAGGTCGAGATAGATGGCCATCGTAGGATGAAATCACATCTAAGGTTTATTTTTCTTTGAACATATATGTCATTTAATATTTGAAGAATTAGAGAATTCCCATTTAGTCATTTTTGCTCTGCATGGCCGGTGCCAAAATATGTGTATTTGCAGCGATATAAGGTTATATTTTTAGAGCCTTATCCTATTTCCGATATTGTGTGTGCATTCTTGCACACTATAAAGTATTTTTTTACTATGACACTATAAAGTATTACTCCATCTATTTAGAAATAAGTGTTTCTTAAAAAAAGCATCTAGAGCTATAGAGGTTCGTTACATAAATAGTACTATCCGTTTTTTTATGAAACTAAGTTTGAGAATACATTTTTATTGTAACATTTTACTTGTTTTTTATAAAAATGTAATTGCCAAACTTGCACAAAGGACGCGGTAAAATGTATAAGTTGTATTTATTTTCAAACCAAGGGAGAGGATTAACATGTACCGGATGCATCCTTATGCATGAGATAATAAATAGTATTACATTTTTTGCTATTTATCTTGGAATTCTTTTAAGCAAGTCGCAGGTAGATTTCCAATCGCTTGTTCTTCCCCAACATTTTTATGTTACCGTTGTTAAAAACATCTTTTGAAATATTTTTCTAAGTTCTTCACCTAGAAGTATAATATGGAACTAGAAGTATATAGCCTTCCCGGACGAGGGCTTCCCTCTGTCTCTCCTTAAATTCATTGGGTCGAAGTTAATTTTTGGTATCATTGTGTCAAATTACTATGTTATTTACTTTTTAGGCCTCATTGTACTAATGCACAATGTATCACACAACAGTTTTCTCCTTCATAATTAAAAAATCAATTCATAAAAAAAATTTAATAAATTTCGTAAGAAGTACAAGGAGAGCAAAACATCCAAAATGGAACTTTATTTATTCTATACGCAATGTCAGTTGAAAAACGTCTGAAGAAATTGGTAATAACATGGCTTCTCTTACTTGTGTGGACAATGGTACTCCCTCCGTTTACAATTACTTTGCGTTCTGGGTTTACTCAAAGTCAAACTTTGATAAGTTTGACCAAATATTTAGAAAAAAATGTCAATATGTACAATGTAAAATCTATAGTATTAGAATCTTCATAAAGTATATTTTCATATTATATGCATTTGTTATTATGGATGTTGATAATTTTTTCCTATATTCTTGGTCAAACTTTAAATTTTTTGACTTTGACTAAATTTAGAACGCAAAGTAAATAAAAACAGAGGGAGTATTAGTTCACTCCTAATGCATTTCCTCTTGGTGCATTTTCCTAGGAGATGATAGATTTTTAGAGACTAGTACCCTATGCAATGTACTATCTTAAAATTTTATTGTAGTAGACCCCACTATAGGGCATCTCCAATGCTTACGTTCTAAGTAGACAAGAGATATCCACTTTAAGAGCACAGAGGATTAGAGTTTTTGTTTCAATGTTTACAACCACTTTAGCTATAATCTGGGTCTCGTGAGGAGCAAAACATAACCTCCTATAATAGATCTCCACCAGATCGTTACGTAAAAGAAGCAAGCCACTAGTACGCGATGGTGCGCGATAGCCTTATAGCGCGACTGCCATCTGGTTTGTGAATTAGGCATGCATGCACTAAGTATAAATGGATGACATCATAAAGTTTTTTGTGGAATCAATACTTCAAATGTTTTAACTCTCAAACCGTGAATTAGATTTACCATCCGTCTTAACTGTTAACTATGTCTCGATAAGATTTCGAAACTAAACCCCTCAATTATTTTTTTGCCTTCAAAGTTACCACTCGATTGTTGATGATGTTGCCATGATATTGGTAGAGAAAGTACCACAAGGTAACTTGTTACAAAATAGGTGGCAACTTATGTGTTAGAAAGTAAACAGTGAAAAAATATTGCAAATCGGGAAAACAGTCTGAGCTGTAGAACTTTTGTATTTACAAAGTAAGATTTTTAATTGGGTAACATCATTACTTTTCTTGTCTCTGTCTTGTACCACAAAAATACTTGCACCCATGCATCCTGTAGCTATATCGTATTAAATAATCTCACGACATGCAGTCACTTGATTAAAATTAAACGAGCTTGCGTTCATGGCACACACACACACGAGTTCACGTTCGTGCACTCTTTTAAAATTCCGAAAAAATATCGACTAGAATCGCCGGTCCTATCTCACCCACCGGACTATCTCTCTCACCCCTGCACTATTATCTCCCCAAGTCCTTACATCCAAAGCTAATTAAACTCTTGATCCAATTGCTCCGCATCCTCCTCAAATCAACAAGCCACTAAGATCTTTGAAACTAAACCCCTCGATTATTTTTTGCCTTCAAAGTTACCACTCGATTATTCATGAATTTGCCATGATATTGTTAGTGAAAGTACCACATGGTAACTTGTTACAATATAGGTGGCAATTTATGTGTTACAAAGTCAACGGTAAACATATTGCAAATCGGGAAAACAGTTTGAGTTATAGAATTTTTTTATTCACAAAGTTAGCTTTTTAATTGGCTGACATTATTTTCGCAAAAAAAAAATTGGCTGACATTATTAGTTTTCTCGTCTCTGTCTTGTACCACAAAATCCTTGCATCCATGCATCCCGTAGCTAGCTCGGATGAAATCATCTCACGACATGCAGTCACTTGATTAAATTGGACGAGCTTGCGTTCATGGCACGCATACCATTGCACGTTCGTGCACTCTATATGAATTTCGAAGAAATATCCACTAGAATCACCGCTCCTATCTCTCCCACCGGACTAGCTCTCTCCCACCCCTCCACTATTTTCTCTCCAAGTCCATAAATCTGAAGCTAAATAAACTCTTGATCCAATTGCTCCCCATCCTCGTCAAATCAAACCGGCACTAAGCCCCCCACCGCCCCTCCTCGCAAGCTCGCCCATGAACGAAACCCGACCCCAGACGCCGATGAGACAAAATCCCATGTTCATGATCTCATCCCGGCGATGGTGGTGCGATGCTCTGCGAGGCATCCCGGGACCTTTCTTTCAGTAGATCTGGTGGCCAATATTGTGTGATCAAGCAATCAACACGGGGGGGGGGGGGGGGTAGGGACCTCCATATGCTCTAGTCGGTTATCCTACACCACACCCATCTACTACTATCTTCCTTTCCCGTGTGCTGTCTTCACCGGAGCTCACAACATTTCTCCGGTTAGGTCTCGTGGCGGTTATAGTTATCCTGCGCCCGAATTCCACTACCTCGTGGAAAGAATGATTGGTGCTCATGGTGTGTGTAGAGAGAGAGATAATCAATTTTTTTTGTTCTCATGGCCCAACCTCATGACTATGACCGACCTCAAGATTTATTGGCCTAAGGCCAAGTGGCCCAGTTTATTAGGTCGACTTTAAGGGTCTTATGATCAACCTTATAAACACATTAGAGCTGCCCTTAGCTAAGAGAACGTTGCATCATGTCGCTTCATTAATTACATGTCATGTAGACGAAATCTGAAGTGGCATGCTAAGAGACGCAACCATGGTGAAGCATTGGGAGGGGCCTTAGGTGATGTCACCTTCCGTTAACTCTAGATAGAGATGGGCACCACAATCAGGAAACCTCATTAATTTCCAAGTAATAATAATAATAATCAGTAAACATCACATAAAGATATAACTCACATGATGCATGACAAATACTCATGCAGAAAAGTTAAACATTAATTATGTGGATTCATGCATAGTACATAACATGCCACTTTTTCCATTTATTTACATTTTTCATTGGAAAAAGAAGGAAATTTGGTGGAACATTAGAAATATGATCCAAGTATAAGGCATGGGTAGTAGTAGTAGTAGTAGGAAGGTGCGGGCGTCTTAATTAACGTTCAGTTAATGTTACGGAAGCGGCTCAAAATGTCTGGCATGCTACAACTACCGGTGATCGGAGAACATGCAACAACCCTTTGAGCGGCGCCCAGTTCTTTTGAGATTAGGCTTGTGCATAAGCCACCTAGAGGAGAGCTATCCAGATAAGCAGGTGTGGATTTAGGCTATCCAGAAATTGCAGTCCAGTTCTTTTGGGCTTCCGCTGTCCTTGCTTATTTTCTGAGTTGTATGATGAAAAGTCTGTAACGCCCTTTGATGCTCTAACTTAACAGATTTTGAGTTCGTTTATGCTATTTTGCATGTATGATCACAATATAATATTTCGAACGTCATATTAATTGCTAAATATGAAAATAAATATAGATGACATTGTTAGTTCATTACAACTCAAATAGAAGGAAGGGCATGCAATGTTTTCTTTCCTAGAAAATATACAAATATAGTCTAATAATTCTAAGGAAACACACTCCTAGCAATATCATTACGGATCCCTTTCATGTAAGTACCATCATCTTCGGGTGGAGCACTAGGATATGAAGCACTCTCTCTTGAACATATCCTCCACCATCAAACATGTCGAAATGTTGATCACGTAGGCCGCTATCATGAATGTAGCTGTGTAGACACATGCAAGCGGTAATTATCATCTTCTGTCACTCAGGTGGTCGACGAGGTATGCCTTGAAGTATTCGAAATTTCATTTTGAGACAACCAAATCCTCGTTCGACTGTGTTTCCCCTGATGAATGGCGATAGTTGAATGTCTCTTCTCTTCCCCTTGGAGGATGATGTTGGAAGTCCGGTACATGATACCGATAGTTTTGTATGGCGCTAGATATCCTGTTGTGTTCGGGTATCCGAATCGACAAGATAATATTTACCTGCGGTGATACAAAATATAATTATTAGCTAACATATTACATATGTGGAAACATTTTAGAAAATGTGTACACAAAAGATTACCTGTTGGGGGTGGGGATAATGGGGATATGACACTTGAGCGTCGGTCTATACACGTGTGTCATGAACTGAGCTGGGCCATCCAGCAACAACAAAGTGAACCTCATATCGAAATCACAAATCGCCATCACATTTTGACTTGTATATCCGTGCTATTCCTGTGTTGTGCCTCAAGTTGTTTTGGCACAATTACTTTAATGTGTGTTCCATCTATAGCCCCAATGGCATTCTTGAAATGTGGCCAAAATCTTGTAGTTTGCATTTTAGGATGCACTTCGGTGAAATTTCTATCTCTTGGCCTAATGTAATCACCAGCCATGCGGTCTACACAGTCTAGAACCTCATAAAACTTTTGCTAACTGTAGACCGACTATGTTCAAATCGATCAGCAACATTATCAGTTGTTTGACATGTCCCCACACTCCATAAAAAGAGTGCCAATGCTTCTTTTGCGGACATGTTGCAACTTGATGTAAGATCATAGGTTCCAACCAATAGATCAAGCAATGGGTAAAACACAGACCTCCTCATCCTGAACAAAGAATAGAAAACTTGTGCATTTGCTTCTTTTTTTCCACCCATTGAATACCTGTTATCTCCGGATTTCTTCGCGGTGCATACGGCAACTTCTCAGTACATAGGCTGGCATACGCGGCAACTGCAACCATGAATATCATAATCATCATCATCTTCATCACCTGGGATATCCATCTGCCACATAAACAACACAATTTACTTAGGTTCATGAAGGCAATACAAATTGATAGGTTCATGAAGGCAATAAAAATTGATAGGTTTATGAAGACAATACAAATTTATAGGTTCCAATTAAGCCATCAAATAAATAGGTTTGAAGCAAATTACAAATAGATAGCATAACTATCTACTTAGGTTCGAAGCAAATAGATAGCAAATTACAAATACATAGCTTATAGGTTCAATACAAATAGATAGCAAATTACAATCCGAACTAATTTTTCCTCTCCTCCCATGCCATCCGGATCCACTCAAGCCTCACATCACTTGAAGCCCCCATGTAACAACTGAAGCCAGTACGGTATTCAGCCTTCATAAACAACTGTGAAGCATAGAAATGTTCACGGCTACCAGGTCCACACCCATCAGCAACAACCTTGGCCATCATATCCAAAAACTCCTGCCTCACTAGATCAACTCTCGCTGTGAGGGCTCCGAGTTCTGTGAAGTCGTGGAGTTTCTGCTTTCCTCCCTCTTCTCAAATATGTCACATATACGACGCAAACAACTTTTTTCAGCACTATCTCTTGCCATCTTTTCAACTACCACATGACTAGGTGAATAAGGACATGCTCTCTTTTTTCCATGTCCTGGACACCTGGTGTAAGTTGTGTGTCCAACTCTGTCCCTGAAAGTTCATCATCCCAACATCAACATAAGGGAAAACCTTGAGAGGGACCAGCCATAGATGTTGGCAGTGGCACCCTCGCAGTTCATTCATGACACAATTCGCATCAAATATCTGGCACATTTTGTCCTCATTAGCTAGTGGAGCTCGTCGAAACTTGGCCGCATCTGGGCATCTCTGCAAAACATTTAGCTCAACTTCAGTACACTAGTTGGATTATAAAATAATATAGAAATGATATAAGAACTGCCATATACCTTGATCTCAAGCTCCACCACTCATCACTAGCATCAATTGTCTTGGTGATAGGATCTCTTCCAAGACCAGATGCATTTTGATTGAGTGTCTTCCATGTGCTATAATCTTTTTTTAGTGTCTCCCACCTATTCTTGAATTGCTTTTTGTTATATTTTCTCTTCGTGCGCTCGTTGAAACTCTAAATTGTCATAGCCATTTTTGTTCAGATGACCTTCATTACGGTTTCTCTTTAATACTTCCTCTATGCACACATCCAGAAATACTTCAGCTGCAAATTGATCCCACACAGCCTTCTCACTATTCCCAGATTTTGCAGCCTTCTCCGACATCTAGTGATTACGTGCATAACAATATTTTGAAGATAAGGTGCTGGCCACATATAAATAACATACGAATCCACATGCAATTTGATACCAAATCCACCATATTTGGTAAAAATGAACATGGCAGAGAGTTCTCTATGCAATTTTACATCCTTTACTACAAATATAAATACTTCAATAGGCCAATTTCACTACAAATCCACCACATAATGCTATACATCTCAGAAATCAGAACATAACCGAATAGAGCAGAAACGCATACACATGGAGTTGGGAAGGAGGAAGCAGGTCGGGGCAATACCTTGAGCAGGTCGGGGCAGGAGGTAGGCCGCAGCAGACGGAGAAGATCGGCCTCGAGCAGGCTGACGTGATGGAATCGCCCGGGCGCGGCTATCCTTCTGCCATGACCTGGCGGCGGGGAGTGCGGCAATGGAGCGGTGTCGGAGGCGTCGTCGCCGGCGGGCGGGAGCGGCGGCGGCGGAACCCTAGCTTGACCGCCTCCTGTTCGCTGTTCGCTCGGTCGGGTCTCGAGATAGGGAAAGAAAAAAGAAATGCGAACGATGCTTGGAGAGAGAGAAGACAGGGATGGCCGGTTCGCTCAGTTCTCCGGGTGGCAATTCGGTGTAAATTGCAGGTCAAAGAGGGGCAAGCCAAGAAAATGCTTCGTGAAACTTGCGGGAAGCCAGCGGCGGGCTCGGGAAGTAGGGGTCACCCAGCTTCTCCCCACTGTGAAGAAAATGTGGAAGCTGGCTGTCTAAATAAACAGCTTAAAATCGAGTTCTTTTTGGATTCGGCTTATTTCAACCTCTAAGCTGTTTAGAAGCCCCAAAAGAACTGGAAGCGCTGCTGGAAGCCTGGAATTCACCTTCCTAGAGCATGCGTACATGACGCGCTGCTGGAAGCCTGGAATTCACTAATGTATACCCTGTGAGTAGCAGACAAACACTATTTGGATTTTTACTTAATTTACAAGGTGGTGCAGTGGCGCCAATTTAGTACCGGAAATGGTGCCGAGTGAGACCTCAGTTTCTTCTGTTTAAGTTGTCACAGTGCACGGCAAGTTGGCACGCACTTTCTCTTGTTTATTTTAATAGTCATTTTTATTTTGTTTTTTCATCAAGCAGTTATAACTTGGCGTCACAAGATGGAGTCATGGAGGACGTAGTCTGTTTTCTCCATAGAATTTCGAGAGACTTTATAATTAATATTGTAATAGGCATGTACCACTTATCATAAACTAGCCTTGAATTATAAGTTTAAGGACCAACAATACAATATATCCTCTTTTTAAAAACATACATTTTGAGGTTAACTAATTAGACTGAGAAAACATATATTATTTTAGTTTGAATATATATTATTGTTCCATATTTGCAGAACACGGTGTTTGAGTGCTATGAGTTGGTTTGGCAGTAAACATCACTCAGCTGTAAGAAAAGAATAATTTCGTGGGTTGAATGTTTGCATAATCCTTTTTTTACATTATTATTATTTTGAACAAGTTTACATTACTGCTAGTCTGCATTTCTTTTACGCATGCGAATCTGTATTAGTAAAATATATGTTGGTTTACAAGGACTAATTTAAAACCCACTTTGAAATTTTGTTACACTTTCCGAACTTGGCGATAAATTATACATGGAAAGTGGTTCAAGGGGTAATTACATGACTTTGCTTTTTTATAAGAAACAATAGGTGAAGAATATAATTACACCAGCACCAGCTTATCGTTTGTATACCTTTAATATAATTACACCAGACGAAACAATACGCTATGCTCATTTTCTCCACCTCGTCAACAGGGCAGAAGGAAACATTCATACTCCTGTCACAATGGATACTATTGGCAATCTTTTTCAGTGGGCTAGATCTACTATTTCAGCCCAATGGAGCGGCACACGGGAGAAAGTGCTACATGGTGAGTTATTTCGCCTCGAGAGTAGCCTACAACACCTTATGGATACACTTCCCGCCATGTATGACCTCATTGATCGAGCAGAGTGGAGGAGCCACAAACATCGTGTGGCTGAGTACCTTGCAAAACTCAAGGATACAGTGTATGATGCTGATGACCTGCTTGATGAGTTTAGATGGTATATGCTAAATGTGAAAGTGGAGGGAATGGAAGCCCATCTCCATCCATGGACTTCTTCAATAGTGTCGTTCAAGGAAGCTTTACCAAGTTAGTGAATGGTATCCGGGATAGGCTGGTTAATATATCCACCCACCTTATAAATATGGGATTACATGAAGTAACAACTCGGTTTGACAAATCAGTTAGGCCAGAGACTAGCTCTTTTCCGGATGAACCAAGAATATTTGGTCGTGACATGGAGCTAAAGAAGATAATTGAATTTCTTATCAAACCTACAAATAATAGCAGTGCTAATCCCAAATGCCAGAAAGGAAATAGCGCAGTCGATATATCAACAAGCACATCAGCAAGTAACCAAGTTAACAGTGAGTCAAGCATTACACATCCTACTGTTCTACCAATAGTTGGAATTGGGGGTGTTGGAAAGACCACTTTGGCCAACATATTTGTAGTAATGCACAAGTGAAGTCTCAATTTGACCTGATAATTTGGGTTTGTGTCTCAGATGATTTTGATGTGAAGAGGTTAACTAAAGAGGCAATAGAGTCATGTCTTGGAAAACAAGCAACAACTGAAAATTTGAGTTCTCTTCAAAATGTTCTTTTTGATATTGTGAGTAGTAAAAAGTTCTTGATTGTCCTTGATGATATGTGGGATGATGCTTTGAAGGAAAATGGACAGCGCTGGAACAGGTTTTGTGCACCTTTAAATAATGTGCTACAAGGAAGTGTGATGTTGGTCACCACTAGATGTCAGAAGGTTGCCGACAGAGTGGGCACGAGGGATCCGATTACATTGGAAGGTTTAAAGGATGATGTGTTTTGGAATTTCTTCAAACTATGTGTGTTTGAATCTGGGAGTTCGAATAACAATGATCCTGAGTTGGAGCGCATCGGTAGAAGTATAGTTCCTAAGTTGAAAGGTTCTCCTTTAGCCGCCAAGACTCTTGGACGGATATTAAGAATGAACCTTCAAGCGGAATATTGGAATACTATATTAGAGAGTGAACTGTGGACGTTGAGGCAAGAGGAGACTGAAATTTTGCCAGCCCTTCGATTGAGCTACATGTATTTACCATTCCATTTGAAGAGATGCTTCTCGCTTTGTGCTGTGTACCCCAAAGATTACAAATTTCAAAAGGGTTATTTAGTTGAAATTTGGGTGGCAGAAGGCTTTGTCGAACCTCAAGGTTACATTCCAGTTCAAGATATTGGTTGTGAATACTTTAATGAACTTTTATATCGGTCCTTCTTTCAGGCAGTTCAAGGTGAATATGTAATCCATGACTTGTTGCATGATATGGCACAGAAAGTTTCAGAGGATGACTGCTTCATCGTGAAAAGAAGGTGTGACTTCAAAAGTATTCCACCGAATGTTCGCCATTTGTCAATACTCTCTAGCACGGATATTGGGTATTCCGATTTGTTGGGTGTACATCGTTTCACTAAACTCCGTACCCTTCTTTGCAACAAGCCTTCAGAGAATAAGAAAACTTCACCTATGGCAGCTTGGTGCAGTGAATTACGACGACTGCGTGTGATTGTTTTTGCCTCTATCCATGAGTTACCAGCTAGTATTGGCAACTTGAAGCATCTTCGGTACATTCAAATTTTTAGAGCTTGCCCTTTCAAGAGTCTTCCCGCAGAGTTCTGTTCGCTTTATAATCTGCAGACTGTAAGGTTCCAGAAATGCAAGCTTGAAAGCTTGCCTATTGACTTCAGTAAGTTGATATGCTTACAGATATTTGAATCACATGGATTTCTCTGTGATTTAATCAGTAGTAGATTTCAGAGTGAAGAATTTTATTATAAAGTATCGGTTGATGCAGACAATGATGAGCTGGGACTAGGATTTAGGTTGATAAAGAATATTAACCAACTAGGTGAATTGGTGATATATAATATTGGCAAGCCAATAAGCAAGGAGCATGCAGCAGAAGCCCAACTACAGAATAAAAAATATCTTGAAAAGCTAAACCTGAAATGGTCTTTGTTGAGGAATCCAGAGGACATTGACATAGAAGTGCTTCGATTTCTACAACCTCCCACCTGCCTCAAGTCTCTGCTGCTCCATGGTTATCCAGGTGTGTCGCTTCCAAGTTTGTTTGTGCCACAGAATTTTCCAAGCTTAATGTCACCTTCGTTTATCAGTTCTGATGAACTCGAGAGCATGTCAGTACCAAGGATCGCTGATCTAATCATTGATTGGTGCCCAAGTTTATCAAGCATCGAACATGTTATACATCCAGCTTATATACCGTCCCTCAAGAAAATGACAATTAAAAATTGCAAGAAGTTAGTATCAGCACCAGCTGAAAGATTTGGGGATCTCCGTTGCCTTGAAGAATTGAAGGTGCAGAGATGTCCAAACATAAATTTCCAACGTTTGGTTGCACCCTCTCTCAAGAGGCTTGTGTTGGGTAAGAAGAATGATTGGAGTACGGTCCATACCTGTGGAGATCTCGCAGAGAATGTCGACTGCTGCTCCCTCACCTACTTTTTATTGTCATGCAAAAACCTCACATCCATCCAACTACACAAGTGGAATCTGCCAGCACTAGAGGAGTTGCACATTTCACGATGTCAATCTCTTACATCTATTATTGGACAATCTGGACAGGTTATAAGAGGCACTGGCGGTGCTAGAGCATTCCCATCACTCACTTCCCTAACCATTGACTGGTGTTCTGCACTGTCAACCATTGATGATCTCCTTGCAGAAGAATATCTACCTGCCATCGAGAGAATCCATGTCAAATTTTGTTACAAGTTAGTGTCGCTGCCCGTCGAAAGGTTTGGGAGTTTTTCTTCTCTGAAGGAATTAGAGATCTCTGATTGCCGTAGACTCAACCAGGTGAAGGGAGTGCTACCATCTTCCCTCCAGATTCTGTCCTTGGAAGATTGTGGGGATATCTCTGCATGGGTTCCTAGCTGCCTACAGAATCTTGCATCCCTTGTTACATTGAAGATTATTAATTGTCAGCGTATAACATCCATTCCAGGCAACCTTTGGAGCACTAATCTCACATCACTTGAGAATTTACATATTACGAGCTGTGCAGACATAGTATCAATTGGTGGAAAAAACGCAATTTCAGAAATAAAGAATGTCTTTATTAACGGATGTCCAAAATTGAAAGAAATACAGCAACCATGGTAAGAGGCCCATGGTAAGAGGCAGCTACGCAGCATCATGAGAGTGGAGGCAGCAGGCTTTGCCCTATGGTACGTGTGTTTACACAAACTTCTTTCCAGTTGTACTGATACATTTCTTGCACTCTTATGATCGATGTACTGATGTGCCCTGTATTTCCAAAAGTTTAACCACCCTTTGACTTTACTGATTAATGTTTTGTTTTTGTGCAGCTTCCTATTGAGTTCATAACCAATTTGGGAGAAAAATCTGCGCCACTTGCTGAATCAATGTTAAACCATGACGGACGGTATTAATCGAGTTGTATACTATCCATCTCTCTATCCGTGGTCCCATATTCACACCAGTGTAATTCATGCTAATTGCAAGATACTCCTGCGAGTTGCACTTATAGTTTGTTTGTTATTCGTGCGGTGATCAGCATTATGTCTAGTTGGACATGTAAGAGGTAGTGGTCGGTTGCACTGTTGGGGGAGTATTTAGTTGGACATGTAAGAAGTGACGCTGCTATACTTCTGCATGTTGTTGCTGTTGGATCACATAAGTCATCTATAAAGTGTCTAAATTCCAGTACCAAATGAGTGCCCACTCTGTTTCGGTAACGAGTTCTGAAGATGATGATGCGGTTGTCTGTGTGAAATCCTGAATGCTAGGCAGTGTACGTGTTTGGATATACTTCATTTGTGCATGTACATGTACTTCTTAGTTCTTGTCATGGAAAATTACTCATGTAGTCTACTGTTGCTTGACACCTGCATACATAAGCTGCTTAAATTGCCTGTAATAGCCGAGCCGGTGTCAGATACATTAAGTGAAGGGTGCTTAAATTACTCATGTGGTCTACTGTTGGTTGACACCTCCATAAACTTGACACCTGATTTTCTTTTGCAAAAAAATTCGGCTGCGGTGCGCGAGCGGTCCGCTGGTCTTGCAGTAGCTCAGAGCATCTCCAAGCAGAGGCCTCAAACCCGCCCTATACGTCCGGGCGGACGGTCCGGAAGCCATTTGGCCCAAAAACATCCACCCAAGCGTGGCCCCCAAACCGGCCCAAACGACCGGGCGGTCCGGCACACCCTAAACCCAGCCATATCTGGGGCGGGTTTGGGGTAGCGCGGACGCGACCGGACGCGTCCGGACGCGCCCGCCCCGTGGGTCGCTGACAGCGCGGCCCCACGTGGAGGGAGGCTGACCGGCGCCGGCAGCGTGACGTGGCTCACCGGCGCACATTCCCAAGCGGCCTCCTCCGTTCCCCACCGCCGTATTAAATGCTGCCTCAACCTCTCCGCTCCCCACCGGCGTCTCATTTACTCTCCTCCCCTTCCGCCTCCGCCTCTCCGCTCCCCACCGCCGTCTCTAGCAATGTCTTCCTCCGGCTCCTTCGACTGGGAGGACCTCGACCCGGAGGTGGAGTCGGCGGCGCCGGCGCGCTCCGAATCTCCTCCCGTCGACGAGGAGGAGCTCGCATTGCGCCTCGCTATTGAGCAGTCGCTCAAGGAGGCGGCGCCGGCGGCCAGCGGGCAATGCAGCCGCGCTCCGCCGCGCAGATCTGCGGCAAGCGCGGCGCCGGCGGCCAGCCGATGCGGCTCCGTGCCCATCCGCCGCCGGGCTTCTTCCCCGTCGCCCTCCCCGATGCGGTCGGCGCCGCCGATGCGCGCGACCCCGCCGCACATGAAGAAGAAGGCGGCGTTCCCCATCCCGCGGTCAGAGCTCCTCCGGGCTGGAGGATGCTCCCCGATGGCGCCGGTGGGTGGCGTCTTCTTCCGGCTTCCCTCCACGGAGGGCGCCGGAAACGGAAGGGAAGGCCTTCCGCCGCCTCCGCAACGCCGACCCTCGAGCGGCGGCAGCCACGGTGGTGAGGGCCGCCAAAGAGGCGGACGTCCCCGGACGTCGTCGCCTACTCCTTGACTAGGGCGGAGACGGATGCGCGGCACCTCCGCCGCAAGAACAAGGAAATGTTCGACGCCGCCGTCGCCGCGTCCATGCGGGAGGCAGAGGCGAATACCGCGGCGGCGCGCCTCGCCTCCGAGCAGGCGCGCCATGTCCGCCTCATGGCGGCGCGGTCCAGGAGCGGCGACGGCACCTCCGGCTCCAGCGGCGACCCTACGCCGTCTTCGAGCGGGTCCGCCGCCCCGGCGCAGATGAGAAGGGGAAGGGCAAGGCGCCGGAGTGAAACTCCTTCACCGTCGACTGCTCCGCCGCCGCGAGAAGATTATTTTGCTTGTTTTAGATGTATATTTTGCTAGTTTGTAGATGCTCTATGTAGTATGTCTGAACTTGATGAACTATGACTATGAATGATCTACGTAAATTTCCTACCTGCATGGATTGCATGGTTTTAGGGGTTTAGGTTTGGTGGACACGGTTGTAGAAGGCCTAATTTGGGATCTGTCCGGTCAGTGTCCGCGGACGCGTCGCGGACACTTTGGGGGGATTTGGGGGCTCCGCTTGGAGATGCTCTCAGGCTGCAAATTCGGTGCTGCCTTTTCTACGCACATGCTGTGTGTTAACGAATTGACTCTTTTGTATAGACAGTGCAAGGTACAATTCGGAATTCGATCTCCCTTCGGACACGGTCCATCGATCGAGCAATAGGAGAGAGTGCAGACCTAACGAAGACAAAGCGGGTGTAGTCTAGGTACGGTGGTGAACTGGTGACATTTCACGGTATTTATCCAGTACGCAGAGCAAGAACTTGCGGTGATCCTCGCCGCGGTCACGCGATATGCCGTGGTACGTCCAGCAGTGCTCGTACAGGGCCACATGGCTTCCTCGGAGCGACTCGAGGGTTTTGGCGTCCACGGTGGGGTAGACGCCATGATCTATCGTCGTCGCCGCGACGGCGGTAGCGGACTCTGACGGCGGCGGCGTGGTACTGTATTTCTCCAGCTTGTTACCTGAAGAAGAGATTACAGCAAACGATAAGCCTGTTGGATGCGTGCTGATTAGAAAGAACAATTCTGAACGAATTCCGCTGGATTACCTGCGGCGCCACACATGCGCCGGCCAGTCAGATGGAGGCGGGGGCAGAAGGGGCCACTGCCAACTCCGACGGCCGAGGGACAGACGGCCGTGCGAGCTTGGACACGATGGAAGACATCAACTAGGTCGGAGTCTCGGATCTGGTTCGGAGCTTGGAGTCGCAATAGATTTGTGCTGTCTGTGCACCGATAATGAAAATCGTGAGAGGGCGTGATACAAAAGATAATTATATTCTAAAACGTAGATAGTACATTTTAAATAAAAACCGGCCTTTGCTCAGCGGTAGAGCGGGGATTGTAGCTCCTAGTCACCTGTTCGAATCAGGTAGGCCGGATATCAATCTTTTTTGGTATTTCGTTTTTTTTTTCCGTCTTTGGGGCCGTGTCGCTACAACGACAGGGGCCAGCGCTGCGTGCAGATACCTAACGGGCCTCAGGTCCCTTCCTTGAGATCACGCAAATTCCGCCACATCCATTCCTCGCACGACCAGCCCAGCATGATCAAACGCGCACGGTTCAGTGCCATGCCGCCATATCAGACTAGGAGCTGCATTGTATTGCAAACACCCTGCACTCACACTGAGCCCTTTTTTGAAAAGGGAACACCGTTTTGTATTTGACATTTTCTAGATGAATCACACTCTTTGTGAGGTCACTCTAATATAATATATGTTATTGAGTCATGTGTGATTGTGTCGTTGTGAAATGATATTATTTTGAAATATTATCATCCTAAATTACATTTGCCTCCGAAAGAAATCCATGAAAGTTGACTAGCATCGAAACCATCTCGGGTAGTTTGGTATCTCTCATCTATAATAACCCCCAAGGCTGTCTACACCGTCGGTAATGGCACTAACCGACGGCATGGTTCTCCCTTCAGCTATAACTAATACCGATGGGCACCTAAACTGTTGTTTGGAAAAACATGGGACCGAGGGAGTATAAGTTATAGACCAACAATGCACCCACAGGGCCAAGACTAGGAAAGCTCAAACACCATATATGTATTCGGCGGGTGGAGTATTGGTCTAGCTGCTGACGTGTAATGCCGTGTGTATGCATGTATCTTGAAAGTGAAAAGTCGAGTCATCCTGCTGTATTAAATTCGGGCGATTTTACAGTACCTTTACTGGTCATCAACTATGACCAGTATGGTTAATCAGACGGTTGACCACGATTTGGCCAGGAGGCCTTTTAGTGTTTTTTAGATGGAAAAAATAAGGAGCTGCCAGACTCTTGAGGCCATTAGTGATATTCGTTGGGGAAAAAAACGTAAGGAGCTGCTAGCCTCGGCTGACGCCGCCGTCGCCAACCCAACTCCTCTCCGATCCGGCCTGGACGCCGCCGTCGCCAACCCCTCCCAGACCTGGACGCCTATCCGTTGTCAATGCCGCCGCCACCAAACCCTCTCCGCACTCGACGGCCCGCCCGCTCCAACCCTTCTCGCTGTCGAAGCCGCCACTCGCCGTTGCCGTCGAAGCCGCCGCCACCAAACCTGTACGCACTCGACGCCCCGGCCGCTCCAACCCTTCTCGCTGTCGAAGCTACCACTCGCCGCTGACGCCGCTGCGCCAACCCCTGTCAGCTCTCGACGCCGCCGCCTTCAGACTGATTTCCGCACGGCAGAAACCTAGTGACAGGTAATATGTTGTACAGAGTAACCCATAGCTTCAAGAAAAGAGCTCCTCTGCCTTGAAGTCGCCTCTCCTTGCTATTAATTTCCTTTTCTTTCCAATGGCGCACATTTAGTCTAATTTATCTCAGCTACTCTGCCTCCTGAGTTGTTAGATTATGGCTGCAGCCGGTAACTAAGAGCATGTGCTGTCATATCTGTCAATTAATAAGAATAGCAAATATATTAGTGGCACATAAATTCCTCTGTAACGAAAACAGTGACATTATGTTCAGTTTGCTAGTAAATGGTTTTCAGACTTTTTTGAATTGGGTTATGTGTTGAGTATCCAGTAGTGGCTAGTGGCATACTGAATTATTGAGATTGACGTTCCTGATAATATAATTCAGTACACAAGAAAACAGTGAAGTATATTTTCATGAGCAGAGAAGAGTGAATTATAGACATGTAATTGCAATTTGGTAGCTGAAAACATTGACTTATATGTTCAGTTTGCTATTGTTGTCTTATTTGTGCGTCGGTTGGTGATAACCTACATCATGTAGGCTCAGATTTTATCTGATTTGGATTTCCAAAAGCTTGTAAGAATCTTGTTATTCCTGTTGAGCATGTAATGGGAAAGAAGAAAAGAAAGTTCATAAAGTTTGTTATATTTTTTTGTCTCGCCATCTAACCTCAAAAAGAATAGCCCAAGCCTAGATTGGTACGTGGTAGGAAATGCCATGTGATTGAACTGAAATTATCTGAACGCAATTGATGTGTGTGTGTGCATATGTCTGCCCATTTTTCTTGCTGCACTGTCTTCTCTTATATCTGACGTGCAGAACTGCTTGTTTATTTTACCCCGTTCTTATCTACTTGTTTTGATCAAGCATGTTTATGAGAGCGTGTGTGGGGGAACGTGTGCATTAGTTGGAGTAACGGGGGTGGCTAGTGCAGTGAACGTGAGAGAAGTTCTGCGATCCACTTTGGTATCTTTACCTTACTTTGTTGCCTCACTAGGGATAAACTAAAATACCATGCTAACGGGGATGTGGGCGTGACCATTGCCACTACTCCATGACTAGATCTAGCATGTTCTTATTTTTCACTTCATGTCATGATACTTAATGCTATACTCTGAGTTGTCTTAATTACTGAGGTGTTATGATTTAGTTCGCATCTTGGTGGAGTATAAGAGAGGTTAATAACAAAAGATCTCTATGTTAGGACGTGATGCCATATATCTAAGTAACTTGTTATCAAACCCTGTGTTGCAATCTCATATGTTAACTTTGCGTGTTCCATTGTCTACCACTTTATAAAGAGAGAGTGCATTTGTGAAACCATGAACCCCAGTCTATTTTTTATCATAAGAAACACCTTTCCAACACCATATACCACTTTTCTATTTCAGCCATCATTAAATCCGAAAATACAAAAATACTTTTCATCTTGCATACATCATTCAAAAACCCAAAATATCATTTATCATTGCATCCACCATCATTGCATATTTATTTCTTGTTTGCATTGCATAACTATCCTGATATCATTCTTACACCTTGTGCTTGACAACCACAGGTGAGGTTGAGGACCAAAAATCTAACCTTGTTTTGTAGGTAACCAAAAGAAGGATAAGAAGATAAATCTACCACTTCAGATTCCCCGAGAGTTCGATATTAAACCCTCGAGTCACCCTTGTGGGAAAACTGTCTTCCACTTACTATACACTCTGCACTTGGAGTCTCAACCTAATCCCGTTTATTTTTGCAGGTATCAAAGCCTTGCTCTTCGGGACCATCAAGGACCTCTAGTCCCGATTGGTCATACGACCCGGGACCAAGGACCTCACACGTGGCAGCCTGTAATTTTTTGTTTTTCCTCCCAATTTAATATTGAAATGGTGCAAAAAAAATATGCGTTTAATTAATTAAAAACAGAAACTACATATAACATATCAAAATGTTCATAAATAAAAATATGTTCACGTCTATCCGGTTACATGGAGGTGCTCATAACCGGGACTAGAGCCCGTCTATTCGATTACACGTGTGTGGAGATCATAACGGGACTAGAGCCCGTCTATTCGGTTACACGGGAGATCATAACCGGGACTTCACCGCTATTCTCCATGTATGTTCCTTTTGTAGGTATGACTTCGCTGAGCAGAAACCCCGCAAGTTCCTCTGCTAGTGCTTGAAAGCGCTTCTTTAGTGGCATACTCTCGCGCAATGACTCTGCCTATAAAAGAAGGAGATCAATACGAATATTAATCATGACTATCAAAAATTATGAATGACACTGGAGATCAATTGATGAATATGATTGTTCACGTACGACTAAAAATTTCTTTGGGTCCCGCTCAGTGACGAACGACGAATCCACTCGCAAACGAAATATCCACAGAAATTGGTCCCCTGTGGTTGCCTCTCGATCCACTTTACGAGAATAGAATTCAATCAAATCATAGTCAACATATAGTGGTATTGAAAACTATAAATAAAGAGATGCGCGAACCTAGTTAGACCGTACTACCTACCTGTGGGTGAATAAAAGTCAGCTGTTCTTCAAATGAACCTGAACCCTTTGTCCTCGCTTTGAATTGTTTCCAAACCCTGCGGCCAAAAAAAGAATAAATGAGTTATTAGTTGCTTGATATCTCTGAAATCAATAAGAGAGACTGATATAGTGCGATAATGTTTGAAATTACCTTTGGAGCGTATCTAGAATGGTTTGGTACTCTCCTCAGGCCAGTCCAATGAGTCGTAGACTTGAACTCTTGATCTATCAACTTCAATGACTAGCAGAATGTAATGATCGCTGCGCATGATTATTACACGTCAGTAACTCATCAGTTACACTTAATTTGTACAAGCGAGTAACACTCTCTTACCTGAAGAAGTAAGGAAACATTATCTGCACCTTGAAATGTTGCTTCATTAGGGCATTTAGCAAGTTCTTCTCCGTGTACTTCACGTGGTTTTTTAGTGTCCTTGCATTAACTCGTACTGGGTTAACGAACCAAAGCCATAGATGCCCTTTCTGTCACATTCATCACTCTTCATTCTGCATAATACCGTAGTGAGCATAATTAGCGATGGCAATGAACGAGCTGAGAGCTAAAGACTTTATCTTTTTTTGAAATAAATGAATTGAATCACTTACAGACAGTAGGCACCGACGAGAGCCAAGTCGAGGGAGTCAAGGTTGTATAAGTACCAGAGTTCTTCGAGCTGAATTGTGAACATGTCTTCACCCGCGAAATGATTTTTTGTAACTTTCACAGAGATCAAAAAGTCATCAAATTCCTTTGTGGTTTTCATGTACCAACTATGGAGTTGTCGCATACATGTCGGTAGAAACTTTATCTGATCACCTCGCAGCAGGGACCTCCCCATTTCCATTTCCATGAATCATCTACATCAGATGGAAAGAGATTTTCGTTGTCCAGTTGAGCAAGAGTAATACCAGCATCTGCAGCAAAGTCCTTCTTGAAGGATAAAGTAGGAATTAGGTCCGTCACGGAGCCATGACCACTGGGTATAACTATGAGCGGGGCTATCGACTGGTTTGCCTGTTGTCCGAGCTGGGCAACGTCTCTTTTCCCTCTGGCACTTCTACTTCTCGTCTTGGGAGAGCTACTACTTTTACTCAGAGCTCGTAAATAGTTATCTGGCTTATTTTTCTCATATGTGATGGTTCCGTGATGAATCCAATAGCCCACTTGTTTTACTTTGCAGTAAATGTTTGCTTTTCCTCGGGCTTTTTCCGTGCAAGCTGTCTTTTTGTGTCTGCATCCACCCACGCATCCAATTGCTCTTTAGTCATGTCGCAAGCTCTGAGGTCGTCAAGGCTTTTGGGTACTTATGGGAGGGGCAAACGTCGGGGGTCTCGCCCGAATCCCATGGACGACGAAGTGGCGCCCTTCTGGTGGCTCTAGGTTAATAGTGCCAGAAACAATGCTTGTACGTCACACGTCAGTTGGGAACCCCAAGAGGAAGGTATGATGAGTGCAGCAGTAAGTTTTCCCTCAGTATGAAACCAAGGTTTAATCGACCAGTAGGAAAACGAGGTTTGCTTCGAAGGTGTTGGTGAAGGAGTGTAGTGCGGCGCAACACCAGGGATTCCGGTGCCAACGTGGAACCTGCACAACACAATCAAATTACTTTGCCCCAACTTAACAGTGAGGTTGTCAATCTCACCGGCTTGCTGAAAACAAAGGGTTAAACGTATCGAATGGAAATGATGTTTGTTTGCATAAAACAGTAGAGAACAATGATTGCAGTAGATTGTATTTCAGATGTAAAAGAATGGACCGGGGTCCACAGTTCACTAGTGGTGTCTCTCCAATAAGATAACTAACATGCTGGGTAAACAAATTACAGCTGGGCAATTGACAATTGATAAGTGCATATAACATGCATGTGTGAGCTGTGGTGTCTACTATGAGATTCATTTGGGCATTACGACAAAGTACATAGACCGCTATCCAGCATGCATCTATGCCTAAATAGTCCACTTTCCGGTTAACATCCGTACCCCTTCCAGTATTAAGTTGCAAGCAACAGACAATTGCATTAAGTAATGTGCGTAATGTAAACAATACATTCATCCTTGAATAAAGCATTGCTGTTTTACCCCTAGTGGCAACAACACATCTACAACCTTAGAACTTGCTGTCACTATCCCAGGTTAAATAGAGGTTGAACCCAACTATCATGCATAAATACCCCCTCTTGGAGTTACAAGTATTCACGTGGCCAAGGCTTCAACAAGTAACGGAGAGCATGCAAGATCACAAATGACATAGACATGATAATATAATATTCAGCTCCACATAGGTATCAATATAAGTCAGATCCCAGCAAACACAACATGTAGCATTACAATAAGATGATCTTGATCATGATAGGCAGCTCACAAGATCTAAACATGATGGCACAAGTGGAGAAGACAACCATCTAGCTACTGCTATGGACCCATAGTCCAAGGATGAACTACTCACGCATCACTCCGGAGGCGGGCATGGCGATGTAGAGCCCTCCGGTGATGATTCCCCTCTCCGGCAGGGTGCCGGGAAGAGCTTCAGAACCCCCCGAGTTAGGGTTGACGACGGCGGCGGCAGCGAATATGTTCTGGATGAAAGGCTCGGTGTTTTAGGGTTTTCGCGTCTCGGGGAATAAATAGGCGAAGGGGCGATGTCGGCGGACCCCCGAGGGGCCCAAACCACCAGGCGCGGTGGGCCCCTGCCGCGCCAGGTGGTTTGGCCACCTCGTGGCTCTTCGTCTCTCCTTCGGACTCCGTGTACGTGCTGGAAAAATAGGGACTGGCCTTTTGTTTCGTGCAATTCCGAGAATATTTCCAGAAGTAACTTTCTGAAACCAAAAACAGCAGAAAACAGGGAACTGGCACTGTGGCATCTTGTTAATAGGTTAGTCCCAGAAAATGCATAAAAGTGATACGAAGTGTATATAAAACATGTAGCAAATGGTATAATATAAGCATGGAACAGCAGAAATTATGGATACGTTGGAGACGTATCAAGCATCCCCAAGCTTAGTTCTACTCGTCCTCGAGTAGGTAAAACGATAACAACAAATAATTTCTGAGGAGACATGCTTTCACACAATCTTGATCAATATATTGCAAGGCTCATGTCATGAATGAAGTGACTCAAAGCAATGATCTATAGTTTGCTAACAAATAGATAAAGAGTAAACAATGAATCATATAAGCAAAAACTTTTCATGAATAGTACTTTCAAGACAAGCATCAAAAAGTTTTGCATAAGAGGTAACTCATAAAGCAATAGATTCAAAGTAAAAGGCATTGAAGCAACACAAAGGATGATTAAGTTTCAGCATTTGCTTTCAACTTGTAACATGTATATCTCATGGATAGTTGTCAACATAAAGCAATATAACAAGTGCAATAAGTAAATATGTAAGAATCAATGCACACAAAGTTGACACAAGTGTTTGCTTCTAAGATAGAAAGGAGTAGGTAAACTGACTCAACATAAAGTAAAAGATAGGCCCTTCGCAGAGGGAAGCAGGGATTAAATCATGTGCTAGAGCTTTTTAAGTTTTCGAAAGCATATAGAGAGCACAAAATAAGTATTTGAGAGGTGTTTGTTGTTGTCAACGAATGGTAGTGGGCACTCTAACCCCCTTGTCAACCAGACTTTCAAAGAGCGGCTCCCATGAAGGACGTTATTCTACCAGCAAGGTAGATCATCCCTCTTCTCTTTTGTTTACACATGTATTTTAGTTTCTTTATAGATGACACTCCTCCCAACCTTTTGCTTACACAAGCCATGGCTAACCGAATCCTCGGGTGCCTTCCAACATTCACATACCATGGAGGAGTGTCTATTGCAAAATTAAGTTGCTTACTGATAAATCAGGGCAAAACATGTGAAGAGAATTATTAATGAAAGTTGTAATTAATTGGGGCTGGGCACCCCGTTGCCAGCTCTTTTTGCAAATTATTGGATAAGCGGATGTATATGCCACTAGTCCAGGTGAAAGTCTGTCAGAAGTAAATGACAAGATTGAAAGATAAAACACCACATACTTCCTCATGAGCTATAAAACATTGACACAAATAAGGAGTAATAAAGTTTTGAATAGTTTAAAGGTAGCACATGAAATATTTACTTGGAATGGCAGGAAATACCACATAGTAGGTAGGTATGGTGGACACAAATGGCATGGGTTTTGGCTCAAGTTTTGGATGCACGAGAAGCATTCCCTCTCAGTACAGAGTTTAGGCTAGCAAGGTTGTTTGAAGCAAACACAAGTATAAACCGGTACAGCAAGAATCACATAAAAACATATTGCAAGTATTATAAGACTCTACACTGTCTTCCTTGTTGCTCAAACATTTTACCAGAAAATATCTAGACCTTAGAGAGAACAAATATGCATCCCAAGTCTCAACAAGCTCTACGGTAGTTCTCCACTACTAGGCTTTAACTACATGATGCAAGAGCTTAAACATGATCTACTTGAGAGCTCAAAACAATTGCAAAGCATCAAATCAAAACAAGACAATGATCTACAAGAATGCATATGTCTTTTCCAATACCAACTACTACATGTAGCATTTTCTTTCTTCCAAACAAACACCAATAATTTATTTAAACATAAACTCTCCAAATGATAATATAATGCAGCAAGAGAGTATTTATAAACAAGTGCTAACAGCTCGAAGAGATGCATGAAAAACAGGAGCTAAAAGCACTGCAGTAGCTAGTTAAGAATACTCAACAAATATAAGTGAAGAACATGAGTATTCACATGAAAAAGCGGAGCGTGTCTCTCTCCCACACAAGGATTGCTAGGATCCGAATTTATTCAAACAAAAACAAAAATAAAAACACACAGACGCTCCAAGTAAAGCGCATAAGATGTGAAAGAATTAAAATATAGTTTCACTAGAGATGACCTGATAAGTTTGTTGATGAAGAAGGGGATGCCTTGGGCATCCCCAAGCTTAGACGCTTGAGTCTCTCTGAATATGGTTGGGATGAACCACGGGGGCATCCCCAAGCTTAGGCTTTTCACTCTTCTTGATCACATAATATCACCCTTCTCGCTTGATCCTTGAAAACTTCCTTCACACCAAACTCAAGACAGTTCTCATTAGAGGGTTAGTGCATAATCAAAAATTCTCATATTCTGTAATGATACAATCAATCCCAAAGCTTCTGGACATTAGCTACAGCCACCAATGCTTTGTGGAGCAAAGAAATCCACACAAACACAGTAAAAGAGCGAATGCAAAACAAAAGGCAGAATCTGTCAAAAACAGAACAGTCTGGAATGACGAATTTTTTCGAGGCACTTAAGTTGCTCAGATGGATCTGGCCTAAAATAATGAAAGTTGCGTACATATCTCAGGAATATGCGTGATTTTTCTCAGAATTTTTTGAATTTTCTACAGGGAGATAAGCTCAAATCCGTGACAGCTAAAAATCTGTCACTGCGCAGAAATCCAAATCTTGCATCAACTTTCAATATAGAACTTTACTTGGCACAACATTGCGATAAAATAAAGATACAAAGGAGTTGCTACAGAAGTAACAAAACTCCTTGACTCAAAGAAAACAAAAATAACAGCAAATAAAAACGATGGGTTGTCTCCCATAAGCGCTTTTCTTTAACGCCTTTCAGCTAGGCGCAGAAAGTGAAAATCAAGTGTTGTCAAGAGAAGAAGCATCAACATCATAACTTGCTCTAACAATAGAGTCAAAAGGTAACTTCATTCTCTTCCTAGGGAAGTGTTCCATACCTTTCTTGAGAGGAAATTGGTACCTTATATTACCTTCTTTCATATCAATGATGGCACCAACAGTTCGAAGAAAAGGTCTTCCCAAAACAATAGGACAAGATGCATTGCATTCAATATCCATAACAATAAAATCAACGGGGACAAGGTTATTTTTACGTAATAAAAACATCATTAACTCGCCCCAAAGGTTTCTTCATAGCATTATCAGCGAGAAAAACATCCAAATAACAATGTTCCAAAGGTGGCAAATCAAGAATATCATAAAGCTTCTTGGGCAAAACTGAAACACTTGCACCAAGATCACACAAGGCATTGCAATAAAAATCATTCACCTTTACCTTAATGATGGGTTCCCAACCATCTTCTAATTTCCTAGGAATAGAAGCTTTAAGTTTCAACTTCTCCTCCCTAGCTTGCAAAAGAGCATTTGTAATATGCTTTGTAAAAGCCAAATTAATAGTGCTAGCATTGGGACTTCTAGCTAATTTTTGCAAGAACATAATAACTTCAGAGATGTTACAATCATCAAAATCAAAATCATTATTGTCAATGGTGGTGGAACCATTGTCTCCAATAGTTTGAAAAATTTCAGCACTTTTATCAGAAAAAGTTTCAGCAGTTTTAGGCAATTTCAAACGCTTTGCAGAAGTAGTAGAGACATTATCAACACCAATAACATTACCATCAATAGTAGGAGGTTTACTAGCATGTGAAACATTAGCATTACTAGTGGTGGTGATAGTACAAACTCTAACTATACTATTCTCTTTTTCAAGTTCTTCCTCTTTTTCCCACCTAGCATGCAATTCAGCCAACATCCTAATATTATTATCAATTCGAACTTGGATGGCATTTGCTGTAGCAAATGACTTATATCTTTAACTTCATTAGGCATAACTTTCAGTTTTAGAATTTCAACATCATGAGCAAGACTATCAACTTTAGAGACAAGATCATCAATTTTTTCAAACTTTTCCTCAACAGTTTTATTGAAAGCTTTTTGTGTGCTAATAAATTCTTTAAGCATAGCTTCAAGATCAGAGGACACACTTCTATTGTTGCTGTAGGAATTACCATAAGAATTGCCATAACCATTTGAAGGATAAGGCTTATAATTGTTGCTACCAAAATTATTCCTATAAGCATTGTTGTTGAAGTTGTTGTTTTTAATGAAGTTTACATCAACATGCTCTTCTTGAGCAACCAATGAAGCTAAAGGAACATTATTAGGATCAACATGAGATCTACCATTCACAAGCATAGACATAATAGCATCAATCTTATCACTCAAAGAGGAGGTTTCTTCAACAGAATTTACCTTCTTACCTTGAGGAGCTCTTTCGGTGTGCCATTCGGAATAGTTGATCATCATATCATCAAGTAGCTTTGTTGCTGCACCTAAAGTGATGGACATAAAGGTTCCTCCAGAGGCTGAATCCAATAAGTTCCTTGAGGAAAAATTTAATCCTGCATAAAAGGTTTGGATGATCATCCAAGTAGTCAGTCCATGAGTGGGACAATTCTTCACCAAAGATTTCATTCTTTCCCAAGCTTGAGCAACATGTTCATTATCAAGTTGTTTAAAATTCATAATGCTACTTCTCAAGGATATAATCTTAGCAGGAGGATAATATTTCCCTATGAAAGCATCTTTGCATTTTGTCCAAGAATTAATACTATTTCTAGGCAAAGAAAGCAACCATTCTTTAGCTCTTCCTCTCAAGGAGAAAGGAAAAAGTTTCAGTTTTATAATATCCCCATCCATATCCTTATACTTTTGCATTTCACAAAGTTCAACAAAGTTATTAAGATGGGCAGCAGCATCATCAGTACTAACACCAGAAAATTGCTCTTTCATAACAAGATTTAATAGAGCAGGTTTAATTTCATAAAATTCTGCTGTAGAAGCAGGTGGAGCAATAGGAGTGCATATGAAATCATTGTTGTTTGTGCTAGTGAAGTCACACAACTTAGTGTTCTCAGGAGTACTCATTTTGAAAAACAAAATAAACTGAATTAAACAAGTAACTAATTTTTTTGTGTTTTTGATAAAGAAGCAAACAAACTAAATAAAAATAAACTAAGCAAGACAAATAACAAAGTAAAGAGATTGGGTGTGAGAGACTCCCCTTGCAGAAGCAATTCTGTTTTCCCCGGCAACGGCGCCAGAAAACGTGTTGGTGGCTCTAGGTTAATAGTGCCAGAAACAATGCTTGTACGTCACACGTCAGTTGGGAACCCCAAGAGGAAGGTATGATGAGTGCAGCAGTAAGTTTTCCCTCAGTATGAAACCAAGGTTTAATCGACCAGTAGGAAAACGAGGTTTGCTTCGAAGGTGTTGGTGAAGGAGTGTAGTGCGGCGCAACACCAGGGATTCCGGTGCCAACGTGGAACCTGCACAACACAATCAAATTACTTTGCCCCAACTTAACAGTGAGGTTGTCAATCTCACCGGCTTGCTGAAAACAAAGGGTTAAACGTATCGAATGGAAATGATGTTTGTTTGCATAAAACAGTAGAGAACAATGATTGCAGTAGATTGTATTTCAGATGTAAAAGAATGGACCGGGGTCCACAGTTCACTAGTGGTGTCTCTCCAATAAGATAACTAACATGCTGGGTAAACAAATTACAGCTGGGCAATTGACAATTGATAAGTGCATATAACATGCATGTGTGAGCTGTGGTGTCTACTATGAGATTCATTTGGGCATTACGACAAAGTACATAGACCGCTATCCAGCATGCATCTATGCCTAAATAGTCCACTTTCCGGTTAACATCCGTACCCCTTCCAGTATTAAGTTGCAAGCAACAGACAATTGCATTAAGTAATGTGCGTAATGTAAACAATACATTCATCCTTGAATAAAGCATTGCTGTTTTACCCCTAGTGGCAACAACACATCTACAACCTTAGAACTTGCTGTCACTATCCCAGGTTAAATAGAGGTTGAACCCAACTATCATGCATAAATACCCCCTCTTGGAGTTACAAGTATTCACGTGGCCAAGGCTTCAACAAGTAACGGAGAGCATGCAAGATCACAAATGACATAGACATGATAATATAATATTCAGCTCCACATAGGTATCAATATAAGTCAGATCCCAGCAAACACAACATGTAGCATTACAATAAGATGATCTTGATCATGATAGGCAGCTCACAAGATCTAAACATGATGGCACAAGTGGAGAAGACAACCATCTAGCTACTGCTATGGACCCATAGTCCAAGGATGAACTACTCACGCATCACTCCGGAGGCGGGCATGGCGATGTAGAGCCCTCCGGTGATGATTCCCCTCTCCGGCAGGGTGCCGGGAAGAGCTTCAGAACCCCCCGAGTTAGGGTTGACGACGGCGGCGGCAGCGAATATGTTCTGGATGAAAGGCTCGGTGTTTTAGGGTTTTCGCGTCTCGGGGAATAAATAGGCGAAGGGGCGATGTCGGCGGACCCCCGAGGGGCCCAAACCACCAGGCGCGGTGGGCCCCTGCCGCGCCAGTGTGGTTTGGCCACCTCGTGGCTCTTCGTCTCTCCTTCGGACTCCGTGTACGTGCTGGAAAAATAGGGACTGGCCTTTTGTTTCGTGCAATTCCGAGAATATTTCCAGAAGTAACTTTCTGAAACCAAAAACAGCAGAAAACAGGGAACTGGCACTGTGGCATCTTGTTAATAGGTTAGTCCCAGAAAATGCATAAAAGTGATACGAAGTGTATATAAAACATGTAGCAAATGGTATAATATAAGCATGGAACAGCAGAAATTATGGATACGTTGGAGACGTATCACCTTCCTATGTCGGGGCTCAGGAGTCGGCTCATGTGGCGGCGGAGTCGGCTCATGCGGCGGTGGAGTCGGCTCATGCGGCGGCGGAGTGGGCTGACGCGGCGGTGGAGTCGGCGCACGCGGCGGCGGAGACGACTGATGCGGAGGCGACTGATGGTTGTCGTCCCCTTCATTGTCATCAGGTGGTGAATCGTGAATTGGCGGAGACGATGGTGGCCTTGGCGCCCAGCCTGCAAACTTGATGTATTTCTTCCGCCATAGAATTAGACCACCCACGACGTCCCCTAGCACCGACTCATCATCAGCTCTTGGGAACTCAAGGTTCAGTGATTCATATCCTTGTACAACTTGATCCACGCCGACACGAGCAAATCCATCTGGAATGGCATTGCCAAGCCACGATGCTGTAGAGTCAATGGAGAATGCATAACCGTCCGCCGCCTTCATGGATAAGTTAAATACTGGGACATGCAGCTCACAAGTTGTTTTCTCCGTGATATAATCCACGGGGTAACTTGTCTCATCATCACCGACCATAACCGAGGAAGCCACGCTGCTTCTGCGATGCGATGGGCCGCCTTGACTCGCTTGTTCCAGCTGAAGAATTGGCGCCCCTTGCTCGCGCATTTGATCGATTTGCTTCTGCTGCTCCTTATAGAGAGCAACCATCTGGTCATGATTTCTTTCTAAGATCATCAACCGGTCTGATTCCTGCTGCTCCTTCCTCCTCTTTGCTCTCAATCGGCTTCTATAAGAGGCACGGTCCTGGGGAAACCCTTCAATCCACGGCACTTCTCCTAAGGTCGTGTTGATCCTCCTTTTTCTTTGGTCCCGAGGGCCTCTGACAGCTCGTCCTTCTCTCTGTCGGAAATAAACTTTCCCTCTTTAGACTTGGCAATTAAGTCAATAATTTTTTTTGGGCTCCGTTGACTACTTTGTTTTCATCAATTATTAACTCCCCTGTTTCCATGTCATACTCCCCTCCATGCGCAAGTAGCCAATTCCTTATCCTTCTGTCCCATTCCTCTGTGACCGGGATGAGCCCTTTTGCACGCAATTCGGACTCAATTTTTTCCCACTTAGGCTCGGCAACTCGGTAGCCACCTGGCCCCATCTTATGGTGATACTTCTTTTTCGCTGCATTATTCTTATTCGTTTGAGACCTTTTCTTTGCTCGTTCTGATTTCTTGTACTCCAGAAATGCAGGCCAGTGAGGCCGCTGCCTCTCTCGTGTGCCGGTGAAATCCGGAAGTTTCCCATCTTCTTCCCACTCACGGAATAATTTGTTCTTGTAGTTATTGAATTGTTGAGCCATCTTCTTAAGAGCGAAATGCTTGACTTTGTCCGTCATTTTTTTTGTCTTCACCTCATCTTCCAAGACCGGTAGGGTGAAATGTGCAATGAGCTTGTTCCAAAGCACATCTTTGGTTCTCTCGTCGACGTAACTAACTCCCTCTAACTTTGGCTTAATCCATTCCTGAGTGCTGATATAAACGTTGTCCCTGACAGTGACTCCGCATTGATGCACAAACTTAACTGCGTTCGGCACGGGTGCCAGTGGTTGGCCAGTAGTTGCATTCATCTTTGCCCATCCCTTGGGCATGGCCTCGTTTAGTGGATTGGTTCGATGCGGAGGTCTAAAAATATGAAACATGTGTGAATACATATATATGCACAAATCAGTTATTGCATCTGCTCAACATAGGCTTAATATACCTCGCCAGACGGCGTGGGTCCACCAATTTCCGAGTCCTCATCTTCAGCTCCTTCCGCGGGATGCCGAAATTCACCGGGTTCCAAAATGTAGGAAAGCATCTCTTCTTCCCCTTCTCTCGTTGCGAAGGGAGCATCGACATCCATTGTTTAACTAATACAAAAAAAAAAAAAAACAATAATAGCATTAGTACAATAATTCAAAGGAGGGAACTATACAAATATGCAACAAAAACAATTTAATATTGCATCTAAAGAAAAAATCTTTCAAAAAAAACATAGGCTGTCCCAATCCCAGCCCAGCCCAAATTTGGGCCAGAACCTGGTCAAAGGTGGCCACCGTGGTCATCGCTGGCCCACCTGCCAGCGCCTACCCGCCCCACCGCCACATGTGACCGCCCACTGGCCACGCGTGGTCAATGCTGGCCCACCTGCCAGCGACTCAGTTCTGACCCCGCCGCCCTGCCTCGTGTTCCCGCCCCGCCTCGTCTTCACCTCCCCGCCTCGTGTTCCCACCCGGCCGCCTCGCCTTCACCCCCTGTGGTCAATGCGGAGCACCAACAGCCCCCGCCCACCCGGAGTCAATGCTCCTGGCCCACTTGCCAGCGACTCGGGCGCTGGCCCACCCGACGGTTCCCCCTCCCGACGGTCCTGGTCTTTAAAAAGGGACGCGCCTGTGCGGATATGGACACTCCACTCCGCTCCGCTCCCACGGTTCCCCTCCGCCCGACGGTTCCCCTCCGCCCGTCCAGTGCCCTCGCCGCCATGTCGCGCTGGTTCGGGAAGTCCCCGAAGAACGAGGCCGGCGAGTCCTCCAGCCGTCGCCGCGCTTCTCCACCGCCTCCACCGCCGGCGGCCTTGGGCGTCGTTCCGCAGGGCGTGCGGAGGACCGCGCCACCGGTGCGTGTCGCCCACGCACCCGACGCGCCGTCACGAACCACCACCACCACCGCCGGAGGGAGGAGGATCCGGCGACGGCGCTACGTGCCGGAGCCGGAGTGCCAGTGGCACTGGGACAACGCCGCCACGCTGGAGTGGAGCGACGTCCACCTCCCCGAGGGCTGGCACCTGAACCCGCAGAGGATTCCGGTGCCGGCGGTCCCGCTCCCTGGGAGGCAACTGGACAGAGAGATCGCGCGCCGGCGCCGCCTCCTCCGGCGGAGCTCCGCGACGACCCCGTCTACGCGGCGGGCTCCCCACACTGGGAGCAGTGGCTCAAGGACGAGCACGAGGACCGCCGCCGCTCCTACTTCGCCCCGGCGCCCCGCGCCGTCCAATCCGCCTACCCAGCGCTGCCCGACGCGCTGTGGTTCGAGGAGGAGGTCCCCGAGGATGAGGACGACCGGAGATGGTGGCCGCGTTCGAGGCCTCCAACCTCAGCCTCGTCGAGGACGAGATCAAGAGGTGGGAGAAGGTGAGGGCCGCGACCGCGGCCCTGATGTCGCCGCCGCCGCCACCGCAGTACTATGACCCGGACGAGGTCGAGCCGTGGCACTACGCCATGGAACGCGAGCAGGAGCATGACCTTCCGCCGCCGCCTCCTCTGCCTCCCGGCCTCGTTGGCCAGTCCTGGGTTTTTACCGGCGGGAGCTGGTCGGCGGATCAGGAGCAGGAGCAGGAGGAGCCACCGCAGCAGCAGGAGGCGCCACCGCAGCAGCAGGCGCCACCGCAGCATCTCTGGACCCCGCCGCCCTTCATCATCCTCGACGACTAGGCGGCACCGGCGACGACGACCCCCCTCCCCCCTCCAATGTAATGGCCTTATTAATGGCCTCCCCCCAATGTAATCGGCCATTTGTGGCCTCCCCTAATTATAATGAAATCGGCCCTTAGGCCCTAAAAAATCTGTTCTTGTTTGCCAACTCCGGCGCCGGCCCCGTGGTTAGGGTCCGCCGCCGCCGCCGCCGCGCACGCTAGATCTGAGAGAGGGAGAGAGTAGTTGGTCGGGGGGACGAGCTCACCGTGGGTCGGGGTGCGAGCTTTGCTTGCTCGGGGACGACGATCTTGCTCGGGGGAAGAGCAGGGACGGCCGCGCCCGGAGCAGGAGCAGGACGGCGACGGCCGGGGCCGGAGCAGGAGAGGGCGGGGACGGCCGGGGCGGCAGCGGCGCGGGGACGAAATCCGGCAGCCTGGCGGCGCAGGGGGCGGCGTCGTCTGGAGCCCGGAGGCGGAGCGTCGATTTGCTGGACTTGGGCAAATTTTCGGCCCGAGCCACTAGAAGTAGCGCCAAAAAGGCCTCTAGTACCGGGCCGTGGCTCCACCCGGTACTAGAGACCCTCTAGTACCGGGCCGTGTTACCACCCGGTACTAGAGGTCCCTCAGGGCCGCGAAAATTTGCGCGCCAAGCCCAGTGGACCAGTAGTACCGGGTGGTCGCACGGCCCGGTACTAGAGGTTAATTTTTTTTAATTTTCTGGTTTCTTACTATACTTGGCTCAACTTTCCTTGAAACGATGTTGGGATCAACAGATCGAGTTCCATTTAAGAAACTAGTTTGTATGATCGACTTAGAGTCTGGCCGTGTTAACCTAACCTGGATCTGGACGCTAGCACCTTAGACACATGGGGTCTGTACCATGGATCGAGTTTAGTGCATTGCATCTGGTGTAGGAAGCAAAAGTCTAGTAGCATCTGTGGAAATTATTGGACCCCTAATATTTTATTCTGTGTATTGATCTGACACTCATGGGGTTATATAAGGATTACAATACTTGGAGGCCAAGGAGGCTATGACTTGGATTACAAGATGACTCTAAAGTCCTATACATATTCTAACATTCCCTCTCCGTCGTAGCGGGAATGAAGCGTACGATTGCGACTGAATTTTAAGTCTTGCGCTTTCGTCGTTTCCTCCTCTCCGTCATCATCAATTGCATCTCAGATGGTCTCTCCCCTCTTTCCTCCCGCTGTCACGGCGGGAGTGTCGGGGACGCAAGGGATGATGCGGACGCTGTAGACTGGATTTGTTGCCGATGTGTTGTTCTAGACGTAGCCCTTGATGTCGATGTCAAGCTAGCCAATTATGTAGTAGCCATGGTCGAGATAGCCGTGGTTGATGTAGTACTCGCCGTAGTCGTTGTAGCCGCAATGCTGGAGGCGCAAAAAAAATTGCGCGATGTGTATGACGGAGCTGGAGTTTTGTAGCTGACATTTTGCACCTTGAGAGGTACCGTCGGGGGCGACGTTGTGCACCTTGAGAGGTATCGTCGCGGGTGTCTTGCGGATGTCAGAGGACGCGGGTCATAGGTGAGTCAACCAGCTTTGCCAGGGCTGGAGAAAGCTCACCGAGCACACATCGGTTTTGCCAGAACCGTGTGAGCGGTTGTATGGACTTTCACAGTTGTGATATCGGGTTGTTGCTGCAGTCTTAGCCGCCGGACGCGGTCGATGCCGTCGTCGGTATCGTTCGCGTATTGCAGTAGTACTGTCAGAAGACGTGTGTGTAGCCTTATGGACGTTGTGGTTTTAGCGGTGGCGGCAGTGTGTTGACGAGGTTGTCATTCTAGACCACGTTGTTGTAGACCATGGCGATGAGGGTGTCGTGAGGCTAACCGCTCTCATACCATATGGAAATTTTTGGATCCCTAATATTTTGTTCTGTGTATTGATCTGACCCTCGTGGGGGTATATAAGGAGTACAAGATTTGGAGTCCAAGGAGGCTATGACTTGAACTACAAGATGACACTAGAATCCCAGTCCAACTATGAGATTAGTCCTATATGTATTCTAACAACATCATCAGAGATTAAGAAGTTAACTGTGGCTTTACAAACTGAAAGATATATAACCAATGTCCTTGGAGTTAAATGAGAGAGGATGCCTCGCGTTTGTCCGTATAATGACCATGTGCTGTCTTGGATACAGCGAGCGGGATAAATTAGTAAAACTGAAAAATATAAGTATCTGCACTGATATTGATATTTATGAGGATAAACAGCTTCGTTTGGACAGCCTTTTTTTTACAAATGTATTTTACTTTTGTAATCAATTAACTAAAATTTCTAAATACATGGCTATTGTTTTTGGTCCAACAATATGTGTATACTCTCTGACTCGGAGTTTGTAATTTGGTGTCAGAAACATGTCTACAGACAATGTTAAACATCACATGAAACGCATGGTCGGGTCTATCTGACCCTAAATGTCCGTGAGAAGGCTTTGGGGGCCACATCGAGGTCATGCTAATTAAGACGGACACAGCCAGCTGCAGGTATAAATATTATAATTTCAGACTTCACTAAATTTGCCAGATCTAGCTAGTGCCTCTAAGAAGACTCATGGGTTAGATTCAATTAGTCTTGTCACTAGATGTATATGTTCAACTAATGCATGTGACCTTTCAGTCTTTGTCCTTATTGTCGACTAGCTTTATGATGACATACCCACTATATGTGTCTAAGCATATAATTTGATTCCAAACCATTGTTTTGACCCAAAAGACAAGCTTAGTGAACAGCTAATGCTATGTCCAAATTCATATGATGGACGACCTGATAGGATAATCAAGTCTTCAAGTTTAGTACTTACTAGGAAACTCGCCCGTGCGTTGCAACGGGAGAAAAACAAATCGGACACAATAGTGCAGATACCAGTTGTGTCGCTGTGTCATCTCCGCGGAAAGTATCACGAACAAACAAATTTAAACATAAATATGCGAGTAACAATTTCATATCTCAAATATGTTTTTTCTGCCAGCAATGTCGGAACAGGACTTAGATATAGACTTTTGAGACCCAGTTAATTATGACAAGACTTGGGTATCTATCGAGGTCCTTCAATACTGAGCGTGATTTAAACATTGTTAAACGACACTTGGCTCAACTTTCCTTTCAAAGAAACTAGTTTGTGTGATCAGCTTAACGACATAGTCTTTGGTCGGGTTAACCGAACCTGGATTTGGACGCTAGCACCCTGGGCACATGGGTTCTGTACCATTGACAGTTTAGTGCACTTAGCATCTGGTGTAGCAAGCAAAACACTAGTAGCATCATTAGAGATTAAGCAGTTAACTGTGGCTTTACAAACCGCAAGATAAATAACCGATATCCTTGGAGTTAAATGAGAGAGGATGTCTCGCCTTTGTTCGTATAATGACCATTTGCTTTCTTGGATAGAGTGAGCGGGATAAACTAGTAGAACTGAAAATATAATTATAGATAAGCAGTTTCGTTTAGACAGCTTTTTTAAAATAAATATCTTGTATTTTTGTAACCAAATAACTGAAAGATCTAAGTACATGGCTACTGTTTTAGTCCAACAATATGTGTATACTCTCCGATTAGGAGTTTGTAATTTGGTGCCAGCAAAATTTCTACAGAATATGATAACATCACATAAAACGCATGGTCAGGTTACGTGACCCAAGTTGTACCTGAGATGGCTTGGGGGCCAAAATGAGGTCATGCTAACTAAGATGGACACAGCCTGCAGCAGGTCTAAATATTATATTGTCCGTTCAGACTTCACTAGATTTGCCAGATCTAGCTAGTGCCTCTTAGAAGACTCAAGAGGTTAGGTTCTATTAGTCTTGTCAGTAGATGTATATGTCCAACTAATACATGCGATTTTTCAGTATTTGTCCTTATTATCCCCAGCTTTAAGATGCAATCTCCACCATATGTGTTTGTGCATATAATGTGATTCCAAATCATTATTTTGACTCAAAAGACACACTTAGTGAACAGCTAATGCTATGTCCAGATTCATGTGACGGACGACTTAATACGACAATCAGTCTTTATGTTAAGTATACTTAATAGTTGTCTACCTAAACAATATAAGTTGCTCCCACTTGCCTGGTCTGGATTGAATACTTATGACATCCTCAAATATTTTGACGTTGTCCTATCACGGCTACAGAAATACTAAAAACATACACCTGGTTGTTCTGCCTATTCCTGCCATCCGTGTCGCCTCATCCTACAGTCTGAGTCGGGGCCGGGGATGCATGAACTGCTGGCTGTCACACCTAGTTGTGTAACATTCTAAGTTTTTCAAGAATTTGAAAAATCAGAAAAATTAAAAACTTTTTGAAAATTATATGTATTTTGGTTTGAAAAGAAAAATCATGCATGCATTCATCATCTTCTTGCATTGTTTGCATTTGAAAATTTCAAAAGTTGGAATATTATTTCCACTTGAAAACATATTTAAGAAAATATATTAAAAGAACAATTTATGTCCTATATATTATTTTTTTGACTTTTATGGTTTTAGTTGTTTTGCTTAAATTTGGTTGTGACTTGATTGTACCCAATTGGAAAATAAGTTATTTTCAAATGTTTACTTTCGTGGTATTTTATTTGATTTTATTAAAGTCACAAAAGATTTGTTTTAAAACCTATTGTCTTAAAATTCGACAATAAGTGTCAATTGTGCTTTTAAACATATTTTGAAATTTTGAATTTTTGAAAAGTGTGGAAAAGATTGTTGACTGTTTAAAATGACAGGTTTTGATTTTACAAATTTTCAAAATTGGTTTGACTCGATTCGATTTCAAAATCAAAAAGTTATATAGAAAACAGGAAAAAGAAGAAAAAAAAACGTTTCGGCGCAGCCATTTGGGCCGCAGCCCAAGTGAGCGCGCAGCGCACGCGCGCCTCGCTAGCAGGCCGAATCCGGCCCAGCTTCACAGCCTCCTTTTTCTCTTTCCCTTTTCATTTTTTTCTGGACGTAGCATCGCTCCAGATTTTCCTGGACGCGTTCTGTACCAAACTCTCCGAAAAATCTCCGATTTCCGTTCAAATCTTTGCCCCCTGCACACGAAACTCCGCCCATAAATACCCCACACCCGTGCGGTTCCGTCCCCGCAAAAATCACAAACCCTAGCCTCGAAACGAGCTCGAATTCGTGACCGGAAATTCCGCCGCCGCCGCTGCCATTGACGGGAGCTTGGGAGCTCGACGCGGACGCCTACCGGAGCAAGAAGAGGAGGGGAAGAGGATACGAGGGAGCTCGCCGTGAGGAGCCGATCCCGCCGCCGTCTTCGCCTTGTCCGGGGGAGCAGCCGAACGTCGCCGCCATCCACGTCCGATCCGCCCGTCGCCACCGTCGTTCTGTTTTCCGGTGAGTAGCTTCTGTTTCCAGCTAGATTCGATCTGATCCATTAGATGTAGATCCAACGTTCCATAACAGATCACTTACCGAAGGGGTATTTAGCAATCAGATCGCGTCACGTGTATTATTCTGTTCTATTTTCGTTTTAAGATTCCAGAAAAACATATAGATCTTGTAAAATCCGTAGTAAATCAACCGTAACTCCGTTTTCAATGTTTTGTAGTCTATGGATTCGTATGAATAAGTAGAATACAGTGGTATAATAAAAACATATATTTTAGTCGTGCACTAACTTTTTCTTTACAGAAACATGTAAAACATTATTTTATTAATAGTTTTAAATCTATAAGTCCATAATATGTAAATAAAATATTTTTGGAAAGCTTATGACACGTAGAAACTTTTGGCATAGTTACTTTTAGGTTTTGTCGAATTATTTTTGTTTGAATTCAAAAGTGGCTTTAATAGTATTGTGAACATAATTTCAAATTAAAAATTGATTTTTGATCAAACTCTTTTGCTATAAATTTGTATGTCTAAGTATTGGCCGTAGGAATACTCTACTATTTTTTTAAAAGTATTCTCTATGATTTTTGAAATTAATATGGATTAAATGCTTTTTAGGTGTTATTTTAATAATTAAAATTGATTAAAATTATTTTTCTTCATCTATTCGACTAATACAATGACTTAGTCATATTTTGATCAACTTAGTTACAAAAGAACTTAGAAATATTCTGCCTCTCCAAACAAAGTAATTTTTCTTCATTAGAGAATATTTGATAAATAAGTTTGGCAACACTTTCCTTAGAAAAATTTCAACATCTTGATAATGCTAAATCTTTCCCTTAGAAAAATTAGCATCTCTAAAACTTAGTTGTTTTCCTTAGAAAATATTCTAAGTACTTGCTATGGCAAATGTTTGTCCTTAGAAAAATTATCAACTATTGTTTTTATACTTTCTCCTTAGAAAATCTAGCACCTCTTATTTTGTTTACTTTTCCTTAGAAATTATTTTGGCTTGATGTGTTAGCTCTAGTCCTTAGTTATTTTTTGGAACATCTTACTTGCCTTGCATTGACTTAGAATAATTTCATGGCATGGCATGCATATCAAGTCCTTAGAAATATTTTGCACTTCTTACATGACATTCCTCCTTAGAAAAATTGAGGATGCATGTTAGTCCTTTTGACCCTCCTAGTCGAAAACCCACTAAGTTAGAATTAGTGGAAACCAATGAAGGACTTAGCCAAGAAAACAAGACTCCAGAAGCGTCTCCAAGAAGTAAGAGTACTTAGAAGAAAATCAAGAAGAAGTTCATGAAGACCAACCACCTATATTTTCTAAGTCTTTCTTTCCTTTATCTCTTTTCTTCCTTCTTCTCTTAGACTTCATGGTGACTAAGTTATATTCAAGACCAACCTGTATGCTGCCAACACCATCAAGTCTGCAGAACCATCAAGTCTACAAATTTTAATGAAGTCAACACACCAAGGAACAATCGACAAGGAAGCCTGAAGATGATTCTTTGGAAGACCAACTACTACATCTTTCTTTCTATTTTTCCTCCTTCATAATTTTGTCTTTCACTTTGGACATAGACCAAGTCCTTTGTGTTTATGACTAAGTTCCTAGAGTACTAATTGAAGACCATTGAAGATCAATGAAACTACAAAGGAGTAGAAGATGTTTTGAAGACCAAACATGTGAAGACTTGAAGTAGCCTTACAACTTTTCAAGTTGTTGTTTTATCAAGTTATTCTTGCTCAACCTTGACCTTGACCTAGCCAACTAGATTAAGTTATTTTTTCTATGTTCCTCAAGATGTTTTGCACATCATGCATGTCATATTTGCTTAGAGTATTTTCGCATATCATGCATGGCATATTTTTCCTTAGAAAATTTGGTATGATTGCATGTTTATTGTGGCTTGTTTGTTGTGTTAGAAATTTCGGAGAGAAACGAAGGCTTTTGAACTGCTACTCCTGCTCTCCCTGTTGCCAAGGCAAGTGGCGCACCCCATAAATTTCCTAAGTATTTTTATATGCATGACTTAGAGTATTTTTCTATAAGCAAGTGTTGGATAGTACTGCTATGCAAAGACTGTTTAGAGTAGCATCCTTATTCCTATGTGTCTAGAATCCTATTATAACTTAGTAGAAATATTGATGCTTTGCAAAAGGTTGTTTTCATGGAAAACTAATTTCTACTAAATTAAAGAACCACCTGGGTGTGTAAATGGATTTAAGCACTTTGCCATCTTTGGGAGTATAAGTTGCTAGAAGAGGGTGATTCCCCCGCAGGAGTATAGGTCATACGTGATTTTCCAGGATCGGGAGGATGAATCACACCAAGGAGAGCCACCCAGGAGCAAAGAGATTTGAAGATACTCCAAGTGAAGATTGCTCCAAGTGCAGCCAAACAAGGAAGACGACAAATGATCTCATCATGCCAACTTCAAAATAAAACTTGATAGTAATTAACATTAGGGGCTCACCGGAGTTTGCCGGAGGTAGTCACTTGACACACTGGAGTTTGCCATGTGCTGTCACGGTTCACTGGAGTTTACCAGTGTTACCAACATAATAGATGCAAAATGTTTTCAAAGTGTTAAGATAAAAACTGGCTTTATGCAAATTAGCCTTTGAACTCCACCAGCCAAATATGCATATAGGTTAATAGAGTTATTCCATTAAGTGTCCACATAGTGTCACTTGCCAGTTCCATTTTTAATGGTTCTGACCCACTCTGTTGCAAAATTTTATTTGTTGCAAGATGATGGAGACTCCATGAAGAATAAATTTCCGCTGCTTTACTCTTTCAAAGCTAGCTTCGTGCTATGCAATTTGTAATGAGTATTTTCCTAAGTACTGGATCCGCGTGTAATAATTGATACTTTGTTGTGATATTCATCTTAAACTGTGTGTGCAAATGAAACGATCCAGGGGTTTGCACTATACACAGGTACCTTGCCATTTTCTAAGTGCAGGTACGCTACAGTTTGTGTTGTTTGTTGTTATTTCTAGTTGCTATAAATTGCTTTTTAGAATACCTTCCTGCACTCTATATGTACCAATATCATAGGCAAACCTCTATCGTCAAATAAATTGTAACAACCACGCTGGATGCAAATTGCTGCGTTGATTGATATATAATGTGTTTAGAAATCTGTTGCTAAACAGGTCTGAAAATGACATGCAATTTAAGACTTGAATTGCTGAACAGGACTTAGCTATAGAATTTTGAGACCCAGTTAATTATGATTGACTTGGGGATCGATTGAGGTCCTACTAATTATTAAGATGGAGCTTGCAATGATTTAAACATTGTTAAACGATACTTGGCTCAACTTTCCTTGAAACGATGTTGGGATCAACAGATCGAGTTCCATTTAAGAAACTAGTTTGTATGATCGACTTAGAGTCTGGCCGTGTTAACCTAACCTGGATCTGGACGCTAGCACCTTAGACACATGGGGTCTGTACCATGGATCGAGTTTAGTGCATTGCATCTGGTGTAGGAAGCAAAAGTCTAGTAGCATCTGTGGAAATTATTGGACCCCTAATATTTTATTCTGTGTATTGATCTGACACTCGTGGGGTTATATAAGGAGTACAATACTTGGAGGCCAAGGAGGCTATGACTTGGATTACAAGATGACTCTAAAGTCCTATACATATTCTAACATTCCTTCTCCGTCGTAGCGGGAATGAAGCGTACGATTGCGACTGAATTTGAAGTCTTGCGCTTTCATCGTTTCCTCCTCTCCGTCATCATCAATTGCATCTCAGATGGTCTCTCCTCTCTTCCCTCCCGCTGTCACGGCGGGAGTGTCGGGGACGCAAGGGATGATGCGGACGCTGTAGACTGGATTTGTTGCCGATGTGTTGTTGCAGACGTAGCCCTTGATGTCGATGTCAAGCTAGCCAATTATGTAGTAGCCATGGTCGAGATAGCCGTGGTTGATGTAGTACTCGCCGTAGTCGTTGTAGTCGGAATGCTGGAGGCGCAAAAAAAATTGCGCGATGTGTATGACGGAGCTGGAGTTTTGTAGCTGACATTTTGCACCTTGAGAGGTACCGTCGGGGGCGACGTTGTGCACCTTGAGAGGTATCGTCGCAGGTGTCTTGCGGATGTCAGAGGACGCGGGTCATAGGTGAGTCAACCAGCTTTGCCAAGGCTGGAGAAAGCTCACCGAGCACACATCGGTTTTGCCAGAACCGTGTGAGCGGTTGTATGGACTTTCACAGTTGTGATATCGGGTTGTTGCTGCAGTCTTAGCCGCCGGACGCGGTCGATGCCGTCGTCGGTATCGTTCGCGTATTGCAGTAGTACTGTCAGAAGACGTGTGTGTAGCCTTATGGACGTTGTGGTTTTAGCGGTGGCGGCAGTGTGTTGACGAGGTTGTCATTCTAGACCACGTTGTTGTAGACCATGGCGATGAGGGTGTCGTGAGGCTAACCGCTCTCATACCATATGGAAATTTTTGGATCCCTAATATTTTGTTCTGTGTATTGATCTGACCCTCGTGGGGGTATATAAGGAGTACAAGATTTGGAGTCCAAGGAGGCTATGACTTGAACTACAAGATGACACTAGAATCCCAGTCCAACTATGAGATTAGTCCTATATGTATTCTAACAACATCATCAGAGATTAAGAAGTTAACTGTGGCTTTACAAACTGAAAGATATATAACCAATGTCCTTGGAGTTAAATGAGAGAGGATGCCTCGCGTTTGTCCGTATAATGACCATGTGCTGTCTTGGATACAGCGAGCGGGATAAATTAGTAAAACTGAAAAATATAAGTATATGCACTGATATTGATATTTATGAGGATAAACAGCTTCGTTTGGACAGCCTTTTTTTTACAAATGTATTTTACTTTTGTAATCAATTAACTAAAATTTCTAAATACATGGCTATTGTTTTTGGTCCAACAATATGTGTATACTCTCTGACTCGGTGTTTGTAATTTGGTGTCAGAAACATGTCTACAGACAATGTTAAACATCACATGAAACGCATGGTCGGGTCTATCTGACCCTAAATGTCCGTGAGAAGGCTTTGGGGGCACATCGAGGTCATGCTAATTAAGACGGACACAGCCAGCTGCAGGTATAAATATTATAATTTCAGACTTCACTAAATTTGCCAGATCTAGCTAGTGCCTCTAAGAAGACTCATGGGTTAGATTCAATAGTCTTGTCACTAGATGTATATGTTCAACTAATGCATGTGACCTTTCAGTCTTTGTCCTTATTGTCGACTAGCTTTATGATGACATACCCACTATATGTGTCTAAGCATATAATTTGATTCCAAACCATTGTTTTGACACAAAAGACAAGCTTAGTGAACAGCTAATGCTATGTCCAAATTCATATGACGGACGACTTGATAGGATAATCAAGTCTTCAAGTTTAGTACTTACTAGGAAACTCGCCCGTGCGTTACAACGGGAGAAAAAACAAATCGTACACAATAGTGCAGATACCAGTTGTGTCACTGTGTCATCTCCGCGGAAAGTACCACGAACAAACAAATTTAAACATAAATATGCGAGTAACAATTTCATATCTCAAATTTGCACAAAAATATCAAGAAGTATGAAAGCTGAACGGCAATAGCAGTACCCTCCAGGGCACCAGAGTTTGTAAGAACCACTATCTAGCTATAAGGTCAGCGGGAAATGAAGCTTCAGATGGTTGTCGCTGACATCCTCTTATACCATTGTTTTCAGCTACCAAAAACTTCCACCATTGCAGGCACCACATAAGGATTTCAGGCCTCTTTAGATTTAGCACATACACGCTGTGAGGAAACACAGGAGGTAACAAGCTTTGACTATTTTTAATTTTTTAGGTTTCAAGAACACCCGAAAATCAATTTTGTTTTACAGGACGTAATGTGTAAAGAATGGAGCAATCAAAAAATCAGCACTGCAGACTACAATGTGCCCAATTATCCATCAAAGCTCTTGGGTCCACGAGTCCAAATCATGCCAAAGCATATCTGGTGTATAATAGCAAGAGTAGCAAGCCAATTCTTCCCAAATAAGTTCAGCAAAGAAATATGAGCATACCCACACTTGGAGTTGATTGCATCCTGGAGGCATCAGCGGGAATACCATGAAGCTGAGCAGAAAAATCTGAAAGAAGGGCAGGCACCAGTACCGGCCCTCTCCATCATGTCTAGGCGCAGAACAATCTGTAACACCACACTTAGCAATGGAGTCTTTCTGCTTCAGCAGTGCAGGGGAGGCATAGTGATCGAATTATTTATCCTACTAAACTCTATGGGCACTTGAGCAATCTCTGTAAATGAATTGTAGTCAATCGTAAACACAATGTTTAGGCATATGCTGGTCGATATTGTACTGATGAGACAGAAGATCAGCTGTGTTCTCCCATCAGCTAAGCATTCTCTCGAACAGATGGCGTGCGGCGCCATTCACTGCTTGACTCTCTTATTGCTACAAATCGGAGATGGCGCCGTGAGGTCAGTGCTGGTAGGAGGCGAAGAGAGGAATCGCCGCTGTCATCTGGTGCGATCATCCTCCGAGATTCGTCACAGCTGCTATTACGGCAAGCCAAAGCTCTTCAAGGAACCGAACGGGAGCATCACCAAGCCACCGGCTGGAACCGCCATGAGACCGCTGCCGCTTCTGTCTCTCCTCTGCCGTCGGGGACACTGCCTCCTCAGGCTAGCCGAACCTGGATTCTTGTTGATGCTCACAGACCACAGAAACATCGGCGTCACACACTTAGATGGCGACATCGTCGGCGTCAGGAAATGCTGCATCTTCGGGTGAGATGGTCGCCGCACTGTTCCGGCCGGCCGCCGTTGCGCCCTGTCTCCTCCGGCGCCCCTCGTGCAGCGCGGCCGCCCGCAGGAGACCCCTCGCCCTCGGCAACGGCACCGGCATGCCGAGCTCGCCGTGCTCGCCGTGGCAGCCGTGCGCTCCGCGTTCGCGCAGGACGCCCGCCTCCCGCAGCAGCGTCCATACTCGAACCTCCCACCGCCGCCACCGCCGGCCCATTCTTCCCGCACGCCTCCCGCGACCGGACCCGACCTCCCAGCACGCCTCCCGCCCGCCTCGCCGCCGCCGGAGCGTGTCCCCGCCGCCAAATCGAATCCCCGCCGCCACCGGAGCATGTCGACGCCGCCGGGGCGTGTCCCCGCCCCCAAATCGAATCCCCGCCGCCACCGGCCACCTTGCTGGCCCTCCTCCCGCGGCGGAGATCAGGGCCGCCTCCTCGTCTGTGCACATACAGCGGAGCAGGTCCCAGCCGCCGCGCCGTCGCCACCCCTGCATCCTCGGCAGTTTTTCAGTTCAGCCCCTGCATATGGAGTGCGGGTTAATTCCAGAAAAAGGGAGGGACTAAACTGCAAAATGGCCGACGACGTACCAAACCAAGGAAGCCTTGCTTCCTTTATTATTACTAGTGAAATGCCTGCCCGTGCGTTGCAACGGGCCGATGGAACACTTTAATAATTTATTTTTTACACGTTGTAAATTGATTATTTTGTTCTCGTGAATAAGCGTGGTTAAAAGTTGTTAAATATGTAGGATTTTGATACCGATAGACAGATTACATTTTTCTGATCATTTTGATGTATTGGAAACATTTTTTTTGAATTACAGATCAAAAGTTATATATTATACAATTTTGGACATTTTTCCGAAATATCTGGAATTGTTGAAAGTGTGACAGGGGGACCCGCATGTAAGGGTTTTAGTAATTGTTGGAAAATATAACGGTTCGGGACTGCGGGTTAATTTCCGTATTCGGCAGGTGGTTTTCTGTAAGCACGCGGCGCAGTAGCAGTTGCCTATGGACTGTGGATTAATTTTCTTGTTTGTCGGGGGGTTTTCTGTAAGCACGCGACGCAGCCTCCTCTGCCCAGTGGACTGTGGTGTAATTTTTTGTTTTATGGGGTGTTTTTTGCAAAATGGCGAGCCTCCTTTGTGGTGTGGAGTGCTGTGTAATTTCCGGTTTTGTGGGGGCTTTTCTATAAAACGGCCGAGGACCTTTGCTGTGGAGTGCGGTGTAATTTCTGGTTTTGTGGAGGGCTTTTTTGCAAAATGGCCAAGGACTGACGGACGAACCAAGGAAGCGTTGCTTCCTTTAGTAGTAGGAGAGATTACTAAGAAAAGTGCCCGTGCGTTGCAACGGGTAGAAAACAGGAAAATGCAATCACGACTGTAGACAACTATTTTTTCGCTGTATAATGTAGAGTTGAACATAAGTTGTTGATGAAGTAATACAAATGGTGTGTCATTTGGATCATTATCCAGGAGTATTATGCAACAAAACTACAAAAACTGAGAACTACGTGGCTGATAACTCACATCTTGGTCGACCACCATACATGACCATGGATGTGAATGGAACAAAAATGACGTTTGGTATAATAATACACCACTGCAATCATGGGAGTGCAGTTATGATGTTTCACTGAAACTGAAGCTATTCTTTTTTTTTAAACTAAAACTGAAGCTATTCTTGAACGGGGCAAATATACTTCAAGAACCATGTAAAGCAGAGAAGAATACCTACCACATAACTATCCTTAACCAACAATATTATAATGACTACAATGTAATCACCAAGAGGTGCATGCTAAATAAAGTTCCCATGTAATATGTGTTGTTTTTTTGTATATATTCTGAGTGTTAAAATAAGCCCTACCAAATAGAGGGCTCAGAACTGTTTCGATGAGAATTGGAATTTTGTAGGAATGCCTAATCAATATTGGAAAATACAACACATTATTTTATCACATCACAGGTAAAACCTATATTGATTTTCACCCTTCCTAGCTCGAAACAAAGCAAACAAGATGGCTATGGATTCATGTGGAACTTAGCTACAAATAACTCGTACTATTCGAACTCAAAATATGGAGTTAAACAGGTCATAACCAGCAGATACTACTCTGCTGCCTCCAGTTTCAGAATATCGAGTAGCTACCTTCAGAGATGCATAGAAGCAAGAATACTCATGGGAATTAACCGAATCCTTTTGTATTAGAACATATGCATCACATACAAGCTAGGAAAGAACAAAACTTGAATTTAGATGAAGGTTAGCGGCTCCTAAAGCCCACGGAAAAACGTCATCCTATGCTGTCTATGAACTTTGGACAGCTGCACTGAAATACGAATAACCGGAGCTCTACAACTCCGACTGGAACATTTAACCACCCAAAACGATCGTGGGAACAAGGGTTACAAAACATTCCATAGACCCAACCTCTGATTTTGCCAATAGGGTACTCGAAATTGGAGATTTATGTCCCTGGTTGCCCAGAAACGGAAATATTGAACTCTTTTCACCTAATCTCTAATAGAAATATAGAATCTGCTCATCCCTGCCCTAGGAATCATGGAATCACCATCTGCAGCATGTGAGAAGCTCGTAGGGAATGGGGAAACTCACCCTTGAGGCGTGGCCAGAGAAATCGGACAGGGGCAGGTGAGGGTCGTCTCTCCTTCTTCTTCTTCTTCCTTCTCTTGGTGCTCCTCTTGTTCTTTCTTCTTCCTCCTCAAGATCTGGTCCAGCAGCTGCCCCTGGAGGAGGGCTAGGACGTGGTGCAGGTAGGGGAGGTCAGGGGAAAAGGAGGGAGGCAGGGGAGATGCATGGAGGCGGCGCCATGGTAGGGGAGAGGGAGCTCACCGTGGGGGAAAAGGAAGGAGTGGGCTGTTTGGAGATGAGGACGGGCACGCAGCTGTGCGCCTGCCTGGAGGTTGAAGAGAAAAGGCGTTTTTGCGAAAAGGTCCCTGGGTTTTCCATAAATTATGAATAAATCCCTCCGACGTCGTACAAAACGAAGGAATCTGGAGGAAGCGCTGACACTAGCAAAGTGCCCGTGCGTTGCAACGGGACCAAATTTAAAATTAGGAGTGACATGTAATTTATTTCAAGCACACAAACATTTGATACTACATAATCTGTACACAACAGAATAATTCACATAAATAAAATGATAAATACGCAATAAACCATGTTGCTTCTTGTTTGACCTTGAAAGCCTCAATCAAGTTGTGAGCTGCGACCATGACATCTAAAGAGGTTACAAATTCTCATGAAAAATGCAGCTACATTCAAAAATCAACCCGGATGAACAATACAGAATAAACTCTGATGCATGATTAGTAGATAGAAAAGGGTCATGTATATCATCGATTGTATTAAGAGAGGCCAAAATGGCGGCCCCTCCGCGCTCCACACTACTGTAGCTCGCACTATACCTAGCTACAGTCAGCTACAGTACGCGGTGGGGCCCGCGCGTCAGCGACCCAGCGCGCCGGGTTTTTTTGCGAAGAAGCACGCGGGGGGGCGGAAATTCCATGTGCTTCTCAGAAAATTCGGCGAGAGGGACCTGTTTGTAATTTCGTGAAACCCCGGGTTCTTTTTCGTAAAACGTCACGATCCCCCCCGTCCTCCTCCTCTCTCCCGCGACTCCACCATGCTCGCCGCCGCCGCCGTCGCGGCGCGCCGCCGCTCCGGCCCTCCCCCGCCGGATCCCGGGCCATGGGCGGCTGCGCCGTCGCCGCCGCTCCCTCCTCGCCCAACGCGCCGTCCAGGGAGGCCGCAACCGCGCCGCAATCACCGCCGCCGCGCGACCTGCCCGCCGCCACTTCCACGCGCCGCCGGCGGCGCTCCGGTGACTCAAATGGGGCGGCGCCGCCACCTATGGGTCGCCCGCGACGAGCCGCGTCGGGCGCGCCAGCCGCGCGTGCCAGAACGCGGCGGCGCGCCGCCGGCGACCACGGCGCCGCCGCGGCCAGATGTGGCCACTGTGACGTCATCCCGACGTCACAGTGGGCCCCAAACGTCAGTTTTTATTTAAATAAAACCAAATTATTCAAACAATTTTGAAATTTTTTCTAAAACAAAATTCAAAAAAAAAACAAACTCAAAATAATTCAAATAATTCTGAAAAAAATCTAAACCACAGTTTATTCAAATAATTCAAATAAATCTTAAAAAAAAAATTTCTGAAAAAAAATACCACACATTATCCCTAAAGCTTATATAATTTCTAGGAAAAATAAAAAAATCAAAAAAACAAAATCTCCAAGAATATCCAACGACAAAAATATGGGTGGCGCAACAAAATAATCAAAAAAAAACGTGCTAATTATTTACGCCATAGAACAAAACTTTCCCAACATTCAAACTTTTTTTTCCATAAAACTAGCGTATTCAAATAATTCAAATAAATCTGGAAAAAAAAATGAACCAACATTCCACAAAAAAAAAAATGTCTTCCACATATTATCCCTAAGGCCTATATAATTTATGGAAAAAATAAAAAAAATTCAAAAACCAAAATCTCCGAGAATATCCACTGACAAAAATATGGGTGACGCAACAAAATAATCAAGAAAAATACGTGCTAATTATTTTCGCCATAAAACAAAACTTCCCCAACATTCAAAACTTCAAAATGTTTAGAGATATTTAAAATACATTTCCCCTAATTACAATTAAAAATTCGTACCAACATACGACCAGACTTAAATACTTCAACTCGCTAAATATTTGGATATTCACTAAATTATAAACAACGAAGTAAAAAACAAAATAGCCCAACCATTACAAAATACTAAACATTTGAATATTCTACAAAACATATAAAAAAAGCTAAGAAAAACTCTACTTACTAATACCGAATTCCAGATATATGTGCACATTGTAATTTGACCAATATTTGGACACCATATAGGTAAAATTCCCCGAACTGGCGAATAAAATTCCGACGTGTTTTTCTAATTTCAATTAAATATTGCTGTTGAAATACAAACATGTCTGATCATTTCAAACCACTAAATATTTAAATATCCTACACAATATATAAAAAATGCTCACAAAAAGAAAAACTTATTTACATATCAAAATGCTGAAGATTGGCAAAATTACAACTTCCAGTCTGTTATTCATGAAAATGCAACAAATATATGAAAGAAAATCAAAATCACCATATTTTCGACCTCTTCGTACAAAAAATCGCGATAATTTCCGCACAATACTTAATCACATAACAAAATACTGGAAATTAAAAAAAAATGCGAACAAAAACGAAAACACCATATTTTAAAACTCTTAACAAAAAAAAAATTGTTCCAAAAAAGATACCAATAAAATAATAAACCGGTTCCAAGCGCAACAATTCTCACATATACTTAATCACAGAATAAAATACTGCAAATTGCATAATTCGTAACTTCTAATCTGCTATTCATGAAAATGCAAAGAACTGCCAAATTTCAAGCTCTTCACAACAAAAACATACACAAAATAAAATTTTATTTCTAATCTGTTATACACGAAAATGCAAAAAACATGTCGAAACATTCGAAATTTACCAAATTTTCAGTCTCTTTAAAAAAAATACAGAAGATAATAATTATCCTTATGAATTGAAAATTTACGAACCGATAAACTCCATATTTTCTAACTCTTCACAAAAAAGAAAAAAATCAACAAAATAGAATAAAATAATTACTAACTATATCAAAGGAGGCCAAAATCACGGCCTATCCGCGCTCAAAAATATTACTACATATTCATAACAAAATTAAAAACATGTTTGAAAATTGCGATTTGGCCAAAATTTGAGCGAATATTCCGATGTTCCGTAAAATATAACGAAAACAACTCACAAAAAAAAACAATATACTCATAGCAAATTACAAATATATTTCAACATTTCAATTTGGCCAATATTTCGACACCATACAAACAAACTTTCCCCAAATGTAGAATCAAATTCAAATGATTGTTCCTGATTTCAATTAAATATTGATGCCCAAATACAAACATGTCCGAACATTTCAAACCACTCAATGTTTCAATATAGTGCACAATATATGAATAGGTACCGAACATTTTGGTGAACAAAGAATATATATTGTACAAAAAAAAAAATCAGCAAGGGCGTGGCGTGACGCCACGCTAAATTCAACCATATTTTGTCATTTCTGCGTTGTTGCATAAGCAAGCTTGGTATGCAAAATGGAGAATGCTCTCAAACAAATGAATAACGTTCAGCCTAATTCGCATAAACTTGAACTCACACTTTTTTCTATCAAAACAAGAATATGATCCGTGAAATGAAATCTCAGATGTGAAAAGCCCACAAATACAACATAAACAAAATATTACCATACGTGATTTAAATACTAGCCCGTGCAGGACGTCAGCGGTGGACCAGGCCTGCCTGTTCTTCCCCCCTTCTGAGAATCATTTCCGATGTCAAAAAATCCCTAACAAGAGGGCTCACTGCATGTAAAAAAAATCCAAAAAAGGAAAGCATCGGGAAAAAAAATCTCCTAACATATCCATCTGAAAAATAGCAGTAATATATCCCTAACAGGTGGGCTCACTGCATGTAAAAAAATTCCAAAAAAGGAAAGCATCGGGAACAAAATCTCCTAACATATCCATCTGAAAAATAGGAGTAATATATCAAAGCAATCGGAAATATACGTACAAACTAATTATGCAAAAAAAATTGAATAGTCAAATTTTGTCAATTTTTGCAGATGATTCACATGTGCTTACGCAAAAAAAAAAAAAAAACTGAAAATACAAATTTTGTCAACATTTAGAGATGATCCACATGCCTTTTTCCTGATTCCAATTAGAAAAAAATTGCCAGCATTTGGAGATAGTTCATGTGCACTTCTCCTAATCTCAATTAAATGTTCACGTCGAAATACAAACATGTTTGGACTTTTCAAACTACTAAACATTTGAATATTGTACAAAACATATAAAAAAATGATCGTCAAAATTGCTACATACTCACACAAAAGTAAAAATATGTTTGAATATTCTGATTTGGCCAACATTTACGCGAATATTCCGATATTCCATAAAATATAACAAAAAATGCTATAGAAAAACCGTTATCTACATATATCAAAAATGTAAATATATTAATTCATCAAGAATTTTCTATTCAAACATACTCATCGAAAAAAAATATGAAGACATACCAACATAACAACACACAAAAAATGCTAACATTACGTGCCACATTGCCGAAAATCAAATTCCAAAATTCCAAAAAAAATACCTTACAAAAGACTCATACATTTTGTCTTCATTTCAAACAATTTAAATCTGAACATTTCTCTTTTTTTTTAAAATCCAAACCGTCATCAAAATTTGACATCAAGGGCGCGGCGTGCGCCGCGCCAAATACCACTAGTATGCTTTTGTATGGTAAGTTTATTTCGTTTGTTTTTCTCGGTCATGTACGAACCAAAAAGCTACTATCCATGACTCCATGGTGTCATAGATCATTTACATGATATAAGTAGTACTCCCTCCGTTCCATATTACTTGACACTAAATGGATGTATCTAGCACTAAATTAGTGCTAGATACATCCATTTGAAAGTCAAGTAATATGGAACGGAGGGAGTATAAAGGAACACATGCTAGTATTTAGCTATCCATATATCAGGCATGTGTGGCTTACTGGCTTACGCATGTGCTTTAAACATCCGTTGCTCCAAATACCAAGTTGCTGCCGTATCTACAGTTCTACGCCTAATACATGACCTTCATGAGCGTGATGAGATGGCATCAATGGATCATGCTTTTGAATTCGGAAGAACAAAAGTAGGGAGAAGCATCTGATTATCTACAACCTCCATGAGTGTGGATTAGGAAGGAGAGGAAGAACTGATGGTACGGTGGAAGCTGTACAGCTAATTTAGCTAGCTACTCCCTAGTGCAGAGTGCAAACCGACCGATCAGCACACCAGCAGATGAGGAAGCAGGAGCAGGCAAAGATGGAAGCACAGAGGGCCATCAGAAATCCGGCGGCCAGCACCCGCGGAGGAAGTAGAGAGGAGTCAAGGCGAGCAGGTCACCAGCAGCCGACGAAGCGCACATCTAGGACGGGATTCATCCACCGGCGGCAGGAAACGTGGGCAGCGACCTACCTGAGGATGGAGTACCGGCGTCTGCGCGTGGTGACCAGAGGCAGAGACGGGTCCTGCTAGACGAAGGTATGCACGGAGTAGCCCGGCGGGGAACCTGAGGCGACGGCAGGTCATACTCCGGCGCTTGGATGGCGGCGGCGCAGCGCGGAGTCACGTCCAAGCTGAAATCCCACCGCCGCCGCCGCCCAGCTCCTGCCCCATGCCCCATCCGCTGCACGCCGGCAAGCCCCGGCTCATCGCCTTCCTCGGCCGGCCTCGAGGTCGATTAGATTCGTGTTCGATTGAGAGAGGATAAGGAGTTAAGGACTGGTGTTTCTTTTTGACGGGACTGGTGTTTCAGTTTCGACGGGATGTACGATTAGTTTTTTTTTCTTTTTTTCCACGGAAATACCGAACCGGTACGTCTCGGCTCACTTAGCGGTGGCAAAGGGTGTAATTCAGTCCAGCATTGAGGGTAAAATCGGAAATTATAAAAACGGACCATCACCTCCTCAAGCCGTATTATATAGTAGAGATTAGGTAGAGAATAGTTGTATACCTAACCAATACAAGTTGTAACTCTCCCACTTGTCTGGTCTGGATCGAAATGATGATGTCATCCTAAAATATTTTGACAATGCGCTATCACGTCAACAGAAGTACTAAAACCACACCTGGTTGGTCTACCTATTCCTGCCATCTGCGGGGCCGGGGATGCACGAACTACTGGCTGTCATAGCCTCTCTCCTTATGACACGTGGACACTTTTTACCACATTGGCGTCGTGGGATGGGGCATGCGGCTCACGGCTTTCTACCCATTGTTGAATCAAGGAAATTTGTGCACTCTATGAATTTACATAACTTTCATACATGATGCTCATCATCAGAGTTACATATTTCTTCCCTGAATATCCTATCACAAAAACTGGCCGATGCAGGAGGAATACAATGCTGCGCTGGCGCATGTGCCTACAATGAGCACTAGTGAGACATGCGCCGTGAGTCAGCGCCTTCAACGGGCATTTCCCACTGATACGAGGTCATAAGCCCTTCCGTATTGCCTCGTATCTTAACGCGCTATCCTAGATACAAGTAAAATCTAAGAAACAACTACCCTAGGAGCATCCACAGTGTGTCAAACACCATATTTGACACGTAGGCTTGACGGGCATGGATACCAAACTTGATCAGTTTGCTCAAGCGTAGTCTGATGCCAAACTTGATCAGTTTGCTCCTGCGTAGTCTGATGCAAAATCCCTGCCAAGTGGGCCTAATGCTGACACGGTGATAGATAAAGTTCTCTCCTTCCCCTAGGTGTTTCTTTATAGCTAGAGGCCCAAACTCCTGATGGTTCAGATCGGGACGAGCAAATCCCAATACGTGTACAGACCATGCCCCAGCTGGAGGCATCCTCACGAGGGAATTGCAGATTCCACCAGGTACAGGACGCTTCGTTGCACAAACCACCACTTTTTCAGAATTTTTGCAGTCTCCACCAGGTTCACACCTAATGCTAGATAACCCAGCCTAATTAGCCCATTAACAGCGACGGTTGGGTCCCGCATTGACACGAATTGACCGACTCGACTATCTCCTCCATCCCCAAGCTGCTCCCTTCCTCTCCCGTTGACTGGGCCGCGACCAACTCGACCATCTACTCCTCCCCGACCTGGACGACGATCGGCAAAATCGCCGGCAAAATCGCCGGCGATGATGGATCCCAACCCAGGCCCAAGCTTCTCTGTCCTCTGGGATCGCTCTCCCACCACAAATCGAACAGAACAACGGGCAGAGGAGGTCGTCTCGCGAGCAGAGGAAGTGATGGCGTCCGGCCAATCGGCGGCAAGATCCTCGGCGACGATGAACCCCATCCAAGGCTCTTCGTGCATCGGGTATGTCTGCACCCCTTCCCCTCCATGTTCCCCTGCCTTGCGCTTGATTCATTAGGGTTAGGTCGCCTGCCGTGTAACCCTAGGTTTGATGCCCATTTTCTGCGGTAGATCGACGTATGTTTTGTTAAGAACTTTGAATTTTGTGTGGTTATGTTCGTATTATTCTCACTCTGCGTATGATTTTGTAATGTGTTTAACGTATTGTTGCTTGTGTTGATTGTAATTTTGATTCAGGACGGAGTGGCCATCTGATTGGTTTATTGAAGAGCCAAGGGCAATTTATCAGGATTGGCACTTGAATTTGGCTTGTCGTGTGGATAGCCATAGGGAAGAGAGGCAACCAATTGATCTGAACCAAGATAATATGTCTTTTGAGGAGAACATTGTTCATGCGTCTCAGTCTAGTGATGAATCAAGTTCAGATTTGGAGGAGACAATCAATTGGCAGCAAGAAGGAGATACGTGTGTACCAGAATTGTTTCCTGTACCTGAGGAAGAAGACATGGATGAGATGGCTGCACTGGAAAAGAAAGCTATGGCACGGGCAGCAAGAAGCGCAGCTGCAAAAGAAAATGCATGCAAGACCCGAGAGCTGAAGTTGAGGGCAGCCACGGGCACACTCGAGGATGCATTTGTGCTTAGTGATAACTGCAGTGATGATAATAAAGAGCTCGTTTCTTCTAGTGATGATGATGAGGCTGTGTTAGAATCAGAGATAGCAATGAAAAAGCACCCAAGAAAAGCAAAGCCATTGAAGAAAAGAGTGTACTATGATGATTTGAAGGACAATGCACATGAGCAGTTTGATTTGGATTTGTGCTTCCATAATGTTACACAACTAAGGAAGGCTTTGGAGGTTTATCACATAGCTTACAGGCGAAACTTCAAGTACTTGAAAAATAACCAGGACAGGGTGATTGTTTGCTGCAACTCAAAAAGAAAGTGTTCTTTCTTCATTTACTCGTCTCAAATCCAGGGAGAAAGCACACATTGCATTAGGCAGATCAAGTTGCCACACACATGTGGCACTACCATAGAAACATCAAGGATCAACAGCACTTGGATTGCAAAAACATATGAAGATCTCGTTAGGAGTGACCCGTGCATGAATGTAACCGCTCTCATGGATATAGTGATGAGAGAGCACGGATATGAAATTTCGAAGCACATGGCATATAGGGCTAAGAATAAAGCTCTTGAAGCTATACAAGGACATACAAGGCTGATATAATGTTTATTGTCTGATCAATAATCCATACAAGGCTGCACCGTGCCATTTTTTTCATGCCCATAAAGTGTGCTGAACTTTCTTACTGCTGGGTTAGAGCTAATTATTGATGTCAATGGGTATTTAAATATGGTTACAAAGGATTAGGTATCAACCTGGTGGAGACTGCAAAAATTCTGAAAAAGTGGTGGTTTGTGCAACGAAGCGTCCTGTACCTGGTGGAAACTGCAATTCCCTCCATCCTCATCCTCAACAACCGTCGTTTCCCTGGCCCCGTCCCGAGGTTGGATCACGCGGCCTTGGACACTGATGGCTCCCCTGACCATCACCTCCTTGTCAAGTTACTATGGGGCGATTCTAGATCGAGGTGGGATCGGACACACAACTGCATAAGGATGACGCATGCTATTCCTACTGGTAGCGGAGGAGGACCCTGCAGCACACGCCGGCGGATGACGGCTATCTCTGAGCTTCGTCATTCGGAAGCGTGAGAATATAAACAGAGGTTGGAGATGCTGAGATGGGAGAGATGGGATTTTTTTTATTCTATCAAATTAATTTGGCATCGGCGCATGTTATTTTATTGTTATCCAAATTCATATGAAGATATAAAGATAAAGGAAAGTTCGGACAGAGCGAAGCGAGGCCCGCCGGAGTCTTGGGCCGAAGCGAATCCCACCCCCTCTTCTCTTCGAGTAACACAGAATTTGCAACAATTGGCCTCGTGCCTATCTCTCTCATAGAATTAGAGCCTCAAATTGGATCTTCTAATTAGATCCCCTCTAATTGAATTAGAGCTTCTTCTAATAGGGGTTTTGAGGTGTCGTCTCTCAGTTAGACCTAGATTCTAATTACTCTCTCTCTCTCATATGTTGAGAACTCCACCTTCTTATACACTAGTAGTGCCTAGTCCTGGACGGCGAAGCTCTACAGAACTAGATCCGACGTATGCGTGAGAGTTCTAGGGGTAACACGTGAGACCCTAATTTGTTGGACCAAGGTGCTAGATATGGGGAGTCAGCAACACCTTCACCCACAGGCTTGTGCGTGAGGATGTTCAATAGGTTTCATCGATATTTCTTCCGCAACTGCGGTGTTGGTAAACGATCTCGAGCTAGATCTTGGATTTACTTTTTGCTTGTATCTTCATAGATAGATCTTGTTGGCGGTTGCGTAGCATGCATTGCAAAAAAAAAAAAAAAAATTCCCGTATGCGCAACCCAATATGATAATCTCTTCACCCACCACTTCTTCCAAATCCTAAAATCTTAACCGGCAATGGCAAGAGCTCCAAGGGGCAGCGGACGTGGTCGCCCCAGAGCACGTGGTGGACGCTGCGCCCGTGGTGGAAGGAATGTCCGTGGAGAGCGCGGACGCAGTGGTGGGCGCGGCGGCTGAGGTGGCGATGAGGGAGTGGATGTGACCGAGTTCTTCGTGCACCTCCACTAGCCATTGGGCCGGCTGCTGAGGCTGCTGGAGAGGATCTCGGAGGTGCTCGCCGGCCGCGAGACCTACTCCTTTAGGATGCAGACGGAGAACTGTACCAACGGCCGCATTGAGGCGGTCGAGGTCAGGGACGCCGGCGCGGGCCTATTCCTAGAGAATGGGTGGGCACACTTCAAAAGCATGCACCAGCTGCAGCGGTACTGGTTGGTCACCTTCAGAGACGTCGGGGAAGGCCTTCTCGCCATCAAGATGTACGACGCCACCTTGCTCCGGCATCCATGCTGCCAGGATGGGATCGACGACGAGCAGGAGGTCATGGACGTCGTGGGCAGCGATTGCGAGGGCAGCGACGACGAGGAGGAGTAGTAGCTAGGGTTAGCTAAGATGCCCAAATTTGTAATTTTGTTCAAAATTTGTAATATATCTCCCTAATTTTAATGAAATTGCAAATATTTGGCTGATTTTAGCGTTTTTTTTCTTTTCTTTTGGGGGACGTTGATGTGGACAGCACCCCCGTCGCGGATGAGGGCACAATTGAGAGTCTATGTCTCCCAAATTCTCCACTGGAGGCGGCAATTTGAGCTCCCATTTCTCCAAATCAATTGAACCCTCCAATTGAAGCTTCAAATGATGCCCCAAATCAATTGAGCCCTCCAATTGAAGCCTCTAATCGCGCCCCAAATCAATTGAGCCCTCCAATTGAAGGCTCAAATCGAAATTTCCTCGCCACCGCTTGTGTCACTCTCCCTACTTGCGTTGTCGCACTTCATCGCCGGATAATAAGAAGAATGAGGTGTGAAAAGGAAAGGGGGCCACAGACGGGCACGGGCACGGGGCTGGCTTGGGCGGCCCCGCCTTGGGCTATGGATAACGCTGAGGTGTATAAGTTGTTGGTCCCGCGCTGAGGTAGATAAGTTGTGGGTCCCGCGAAGGGGTGGATGAGGGTTCCTGTGCCTAGGTGGATAATTAATTGGTGGGTTCCACGCCGAGCTCGGCTTACATAATTTAAAGCTCAACGACTAGTGTTGACTTGTCTCCTGTGTTTAAGCGCCAAAGAGAGCGATGTCAGCTCATGGCTATTTGTACGTGCAGAAACGTCGCACACGAGCTATTCTTACCAAAATTGTAGCTTTCCTTCCAATACACATTAAAAACGTCGCACATGGGCTATTGGCCTGTTTCTTTCCCAGTCCCCTCACAATTCTATGGAGAGGAGGTACAGTTTGATGCCCATGAACGGCATCGAGATATCCACCATCTCAAAACGCTTTTGTCTCCTGCTCCTCTCGCGGGTCAGCACGACGTCATCGGAGTACCTCGATGGTGCGCCGCGCGTGATGTGCTCAAAGTCACATTCTTCCGAGAACTGAAGCACAAAGAAGCTCTTATTTTCCACATCCTCTTCTGGTAGCTTTTCAGTTGTTCGGATGATATGGCCTGGACATAGAGGAAGATTCTGACAGCGTGATGGGAAACATTGGTTCAGCACGAGCCTTGGCCATGTTGATGACGGGTTCATTTCTTCTTCTGCACTGTCTTCAACCAGGATCCACTTGGAAAGGAGCGTTAGGACAGAAATGCTACACCTAGAGAGACTGTTTTACGGAATGAGCTTACGGAACAATGTGGGGGCAATCAGTTGGTGCACATCGTTCTGTTTGCCGTGACTTCAGGGACTGAATTTCTTGGTTGTTCAGCACGTTCAGTCCGGAGCAAAATTCTCGAAAAATATGCCCGTAAGTGTAGCATTACTCGTTGGGTTGAAGGAGCTGGCGCTGATTGGGTATTTAGGATTACAGATTCACGGTACAATTATTATTGTACACGTACCACATATTTTTTGTTTATCAAGTCAGTAGCCAAACTTAGAGGCCAATACATACCCTATGCCATGTAAACATATATTTTAAGTAACCAAACTTAGAGGCGAATATATGTCTGTGCCATGGAACTATGTGCTATGTTCTTGCCTGTATACATGTGCTAGTACTGGTCATGATGGCACCGTTAAATATAGAAAGACATGTTCTAGTACTGGTCTTCATGCTAGGTTGCCCATACTTTATGTATAAATAGGGCATGGGGCTGATGGGCAGAGAGCAACAAGAAGTTCGAGAAGCCAGTTACACAATGTTGGGACTCTCCTCCTCCTGGTGCTTCGCTGTGTTAGTGATGCTCGTCGTAGTATACCTTGTCCAGTGGTTGAGTCGTTCCTGGTGTACATGCTCATCGGGGTTGCTTCCTCCGGGGCCGTCGCCGTGGCCAATGGTAGGTAGCCTCCCCAAGTTGATGTTGAACAAGCCGGCATTCCGGTGGATCCACCAGTTGATGGAGAAGATGAGCACCGATATCGCCTGCTTCCGTTTCGGTGGTATCCACGTCATTCCGATCACGTGCCCTAGGATCGCTAGGGAGGTGCTTAAGAAGCAGGACGAAATCTTCGCGTCCCGTCCTGTGACTTTCGCCTCGTGTGTGGCTGGCGGAGGTTACCTGGAGGCGGCGCTGTCGCCATTCGGCGCGCAGTCGACCAAGATGCGCCGGGTGCTTACCTCCGACATCGTCTCCCCATCCCGGCACAAGTGGCTCCACGACAAGCGCGCCGAGGAGGCCGACAACTTCACATGGTACATGTACAACCTCACAGGCGAGGATGGCGGCAACGTTGACGTGAGGCACCTCTCGCGGCACTTTTGTGGCAACGTCATACGCCGGCTCCTCTTCGGCAGCCGGTACTTTGGGGAGGCCCGCGACGGTGGGGGGCCGGGGAAGCTCGAGATGGAGCACGTGGACGCCTCCTTCGCCGCGCAGGGGATCCTCTTCTCCTTCTGCGTGAGCGACTACCTCCCGTGGCTTGTGGGGCTGGATCTGGACGGCCACGAGAAGATTGTAAAGGAAGCTAACGCAGCGCTGGACAGGCTGCACGACGCTGTGATTGACGAGCGGTGGAGGCAGTGGAAGGCCGGCGAGAGGGTTGAGGTTGACGACTTGCTCGACGTCCTCATCACGCGTCGAGACCCATCATTGAGCATGGAGGAGGTGAAGGCACAGGCTAAGGTACATAGTGCTTGTAATGCATGCATGCATGCTCCCCCAACTCTGAGCTTTCACGCATGAAGGTAATTGTAATTCGGGTATGAATGCGTGCAGCTCATCAATCTAGCGGCGGTCGACAACCCGTCCAACGCTGCCGAGTGGGCTCTGGCGGAGATGGTGACGAGCCCGGAGCTGCTGGCGCTGGCGGCAGAGGAGCTAGACCGGGTGGTCGGCAGGGAGCGGCAGGTGCAGGAGTCGGACATCCCGCAGCTCAACTACGTCAAGGCCTGCATCCGGGAGGCGTTCCGGCTGCACCCAATCGCCCCATTCAACGTGCCGCACGTCGCCCTCGCCGACACCGTCATCGCCGGCTACCGCGTGCCCAAGGGCAGCCATGTCCTCCTCAGTCGCGTGGGCCTTGGCCGGAACCAGGCCACCTGGGACGACCCGCTCCGCTTCAAGCCAGAACGCCACATGGGTGCGAACGTCGAGCTTACCGAGAACGAGCTGCGCTTCATCTCTTTCAGCATAGGCCGCCGTGGCTGCGTCGCTGCGGCCCTCGGGACGTCCATGACCGTCATGCTCTTCGGCAGGCTCCTCCATGGCTTCACCTGGACCAAGCCGGCTGAGGTGCTGGACATTCAGCTCACCGAGTCAAAGCACAATCTCTCCATGGATACGCCGCTGGTGCTGCACGCCAAGCCACGCCTGCCGCTGCACCTCTACCGCCAGTGATGGCTGCTCAATCCACCTTGTCGATGGATCAAGTTTATTTCCTTTACCTCCATTTGTCAAATACTGTGGCTGGTTGTTTCCAATTGTGAGAATAATATTAAACCTAATTTTGTGGACAAGTGCGACTCCAATTGAAGGCTTGCAGTTTGGCAGTATTTTTTGATTCGCCATAATTTGAAACCTAATTTTATGGCCAGTCACATCGGTGAAAAGATAGAGATGATAACCTAGATTGGGTACGTGTGAATAGGTTTTTCTACGAATTTGAATTATATTTAGAAAAAAAAACATATGTGATGCAATAAGGATATCTCAAAGGGAAAAACATCGGATAGAAACAACAGAGGCACGCGTTGACAAAGGTGTATCCTCATGATACGCCTAAAATATATCCGCTCTTCCCATTATTTTTCTCAAGGTTTGGTCAAATCTAACGAAACTTGCAATAAATCCACCAGAATAGATGTTGCTTTTAGCAAATATACATTTATGTCTTTGTGCAGGAAACCACGGGAATAAATAAAAGATCCATAAATTGGAAATTTCCCTAGAAAAAGAAGACCATCATGCCAAAGTGCGAGCTGAAAGGGCATTAGATGCAAGAGATGGAGCCTATGGCACGACCACCTCCAGCCGTGCAATATTTGTCCGTATGAACCTCGGAGCTCGCCCTGTCTCATCCCTGCACCATATGCCTTCATATACGAGAAAAACCCTAGGACAGACACCGAGTTTTCTCGTGAAATAGAATGTCGCCGCCACCGGAATAACCCTTTACGGGATTACACTGATCTCTCTGTGTCTCTCTCTTCATATTTGAGGGGGGGAACCCGTCATGACCACCATTGCCGCCATATCAATCTCCATATAGCCATAGTGATGATGGGAAATACCGGGTAGGCCCACCAGTCCTATTCAAGGACCGAGTCAAACGGTGAACGGTTAAGAAGCCTAGTAATCCCATGACATGAGCCGAGACGCCGTGCTAGACTGAGTAGAGCCCGTGACCTGTCCATGAACATTCGTCAAGGGTCGAAAGATGATCGACCACCCATTAAAACATGAAATGAAGACTAACATTATCAAGCAATCAAGTATAGTGTTACTGACAGGTGCCACTAAAGAGTAACCTCCCACTATGAGTGTTATAGTTGGTTACCACTGCGCATTATCACATTTATCATATGCAACCTGACCATGCCAAGAAATGAGTTGTTCCTTCGCAACTAGTTACACAAGAAACAATACATGAAATCATTAGTAGTTCTTTATCTCTTCGTAGAGGGTCCATATCGAGGTAACTCTCTCGTGTCAATATCGTACCAGGACGGCTTCACTGTTTGCTTTACCAACACTTCTCTACGACGTCGACAGATGTCTAAGTCACATTTTTATTATTGTAAACATTGTTGGGCCTCCAAGCGCGGGGGGTAGTTGGACAACGCAAATTTGTCTTAAGTAGATGACCTACGATCACTACTAGAAATATGTTGACTTTTGACCTTCCATATGAGTCACCGGAAAGTCATTTTTATACATTTTTTGACTTTTTTTTGACAAAAAAACAGAAAGTCACATACGCGCCGTCTTAAACGATCAATCATGACTTTCTTTGTGGAAAAGTCATGGCTGTCCACGACTAAATCAATAGGTCATCATTCTATGACCAAGTTGTTTGGTCATGCGCTGTCTGGCCTCATCCTACGTGGCAAACCTTATGACCAATTATGAAAGTCATACAATATATTCAGCCCGGTCCATACTGCTCCCCTACATGGGCCGAGCCCAATAAGGTGGCCTAATTAATTTTTTTTCCTCTCTGTTTTCTGGTAGAATGAATGGGCTATTTTAGCTATTTATTTTCTTGGCCTTGGCCTTTTTTACAGCCCATTTGGTTCTTGGGCCTTGGCTTGTTTACAGTCCATTACATTTCTAAAATCTGGCCTTTTTTCCTAAATATTTTTTTCGAAATTTCATTTTTCTTAATTCACTATATTGTCTGATACTTGTTGGGCTGAGGCCTTTATAGACCCCAATTATTTCATGAAAATGTTTGCACATGGCCTTCATACAGCTAACACAAATTCAAATATTATAAACAGTAATTCAAATGTTAAATCCAGCACATTTTAAAGGATTGAAATCATCATCACATCAGGTTTACATCCAAAAACAATCAGGTCATAATTTACATCACCAGGTTCATCTCCAAGCATCAAGTTCATGATCACAAATTCATCTTCTGACACAGCATGGCAAACAAAACTGGCACATTGCTTTTTTTTAGAAAAGGGCGCCCCGGCCTCTGCATCAAAATGATGCATATGGCCTCTTTATTTAATTATTTTATGGTCTGCAGTAGTCTATTACAATTCATGGATCACAAAGGGTCGATACATGTATCAACCAACGAAAAAGAACAAAACAAGCTAAAATCTTATTCATAGCTCTATTCTCTTCTCAAAACGCCATCCCGCACGGTTGTAGAAGTCCTTGGCGACTGATTCCAACCGGGTACATCCAGATTCCATAACATGGCGTTTCTCCACTGGTTGGAGGAAAGACCATGAGCGGATCCAATGAATAATCATAGGTATAACCTGCAAAAAAGATGATTTTTTTGGCTTGTTAAAAACAAAGTCATTGCGGACATTCCACATTGCCCACAACACGGCACAAACCCCCACTCGAATTTGTTTAAGCTCCTCCTTCGGAATTCCTTTCAACCAACTACCGAAAAGATTATTACATTTTTAGGTGGAGTTATGTTGAAAGACATATGCACAATTCGCCACACTACTTTAGCAAAAGGGCACTCAAAAAACAGATGTTGAATTGTTTCTTCATTGTCACAGAAAGAACATCACTTGTTACCATTCCAATTCCGTTTAGCAAGATTGTCTTTGTTAAAATAACTTTTCTATTTAGAAACCACATAAAAATCTTGATTTTTAGTGGTACTTTCATTTTCCAGATATACTTTTTAAGGAATCTAGTGTGGCCATTCATATAATCTAAGTACATTGACTTGACCGTGAATACCCCTGAATTTGTCAGCCTCCACACAAACCGATCTGGTTCCCCTGAAAGATTGACATCCATTAAACGATTAACTAGGTGCAGCCATTGCTCCCACTTATTGGAAATGAGTGCTCTTCTAAAAGTAATATTCAAAGGCTGTGTTAAGGCATGAGCTACCAAAACTTGTTTTCGGTTAGCTATGTTATATAACAATGGGTATTGATCAGCCAGAGTAGACTCGCCCAGCCATATGTCTTCCCAGAACCTTGTGTTCATACCATTACCAATGACAAAGGAGCCTCTACTGAAGAAGTCATCCTTTACCTTCATCAAACCTTTCCAAAAGGGGGAATCCAGCGGCTTAACCGTCACTTGAGACAAAGTTTTAGAGTGCAGGTATTTATTTTGTAACAACTCTTGCCAAACCCCCTGCTCATTTAGAAGTTTGAATAGCCATTTACTAAGTAAACACCTATTCTTTAATTCTAGCACTTCTATTCCCAGTCCCCCTTGGTCTCTAGGCTACAAATAATGTTCCATCTCGTGAGTCGATATTTCTTCTTTTGTTCATCACTTTGCCAAAAAAATCTTGATCTATAGAAATCTAATCTTTTCCGTACCCCCTTTGGGATCTCCAGGAAAGACAACATAAACATAAATAAGCTTGTAAGAACCGAGTTTATCAGAATTAGTCTGTCACCATAAGACAATAGCTTACTAATCCAGCTACTTAACTTTCTCTCAAAGCGATCCTCGATAGGTTTCCATTCACCATTCTTTAACTTTCTGAAATGAATTGGTATTCCCAGATACTTGAATGGGAAAGAGCCAGACTCACAACCAAAAAGTTGTCTATAATGATCCTCCTCTGTTTTGGCTTGTCCAAAACAGTAGAGCTCACTCTTATGGAAGTTAATCTTAAGTCCAGACAGTTGTTCAAAAATACATAAGATTAACTTCATGTTCAACGCCTTGCTCAAATCATGTTCCATAAAATAATGGTATCATCTGCGTATTGTAATATTGAAACGCCCCCCTCAACTAAGTGTGGAATTAGGCCTCCTATTTGGCCATCTTCTTTAGCTCGGTTGATCAAAATAGCCAGCATGTCGGCCACCACATTGAACAAAATAGGTGAAAGTGGGTCACCTTGTCTAAGACCCTTTTTGGTTTGAAAGTTATGTCCTATATCATCATTCACCCTAATCCCCACACTCCCCCGGCTAATAAATTCTTGAATCCATTGACACCAGGCAGGATGGAAACCTTTCATTTTAAAGCCTGCAACAAAAAGGGCCACTTAACCTTATCATAGGCTTTTTCAAAATCAATTTTCAGGAGAACTCCATCTAGTTTCTTGGTATGAAGCTCATGTACAGTCTCGTGTAATACAACCACTCCCTCCAGAATATGTCGCCCTGGCATAAATGCCGTTTGAGTTGGCCTTACCACCGTATGCGCCACCTTAGTGATCCGGTTGGTAGCTACTTTTGTGAATATTTTAAAGCTTACATTGAGTAGACAGATGGGGCGGTACTGTTGAATTTGAATAGCATCCTCTTTCTTTGGTAGCAATGATAGTACCGAAATTTAAATGAAACGTGGCAGCTCTCCCTTGTGAAAAGTAGCAAACATGTCCATTAAATCCTTTTTAATAACATTCCAACATTTTTGGTAAAATTCCGCCGGGAAACCATCTGGACCCGGAGCCTTGTTTTTCTCCATTTCAAAAATAGCATCATGTACCTCTTTTTCGGTAAATTCCGCCTTCAAGATGTCATTTTCCTCGTCCGACAATTTAGGAATATCCTGTCCAACCGTCTCATCTAACGAAAAGAAATTTTCTTCTGGTGCCCCAAATAATTTTTTGTAAAATTCAGTGATGTAAACTTTCAGATTTTGTTGCCCAACAATAATGCCATCATCTTGTTCTAACTGAAAGATTCGTTTTTTTCTATGTTTTCCATTCGCAATCATATGAAAATATTTAGTGTTGTTCCCTCCTTCCTGAATATGTTTCACCTTTGCTCTTTGTGCCCATTTCGCCTCCTCATCTCTTCTAAGTATAGCAAGTTTAAGATTTGCCTCATTTAAAGTGACTCTTTCAGTAGAATCGAGAATGTTAGATTCGGCCTTGGCCTCTAACCTCTCAATTACAATTAGCAACCGATCTCTTTCTTTTTTATAAATCCCGCTAAGGTTTCTAGCCCAGCCTCTAAGGTAGCTCCGAAGGTGGCGGATCTTGTTCTGCCATCTTTCCATCGGAGTTCCTCCATAAATAACCTCATTCCATACTCTATGAACCATCTCCACAAAACCCTCCTGCCGCAACCAAGCTAACTCAAAAGAAAAATGTGCTTTGTTCCCGAGGTGAGCTTGTTCACCTGAGTCGAGAAGTAGAGGTGTATGATCCGATCCCGCCCTCTCTAGTGCCCTTACACTAACTAGAGGGAATTTCTGCTCCCATTGCACATTGGAAAGAACTCTATCCAACTTTTCATAAATGGGATTTTCCCTTCGACTAACCCAAGTGTATTGTCTCCCAGACAGCTGAATCTCTTTAACTCTAGACTCTCGATAATAGCGTTAAACAGGAAAGGCCAACGAGAATTAAAAGTGTCAGAACTCTTGTCTTCTTTTCGACGCAAGATATTAAAATCTCCCCCAATAAGCAGCGGTTTTGATCCCTGTTCTGCAATTCGAGCAAGTTCAGCCAAGAACTCCTGTTTATGCTCGTCTCGAGCCGCCCCATAAACTGCCACTAAAGACCACTCGAACCCATCACTCTTTGATGTAAGGTCGAGTTTAACACACCTATCCCCGTGATTCACTCCTTTAACTGAAAGAGTCTGTGCATTGATACCAACTAAAATACCTCCTGACCGCCCTTGTGGCGGTAGACAGTACCAAGTATAGTCTAAACCAGCTGCTAAGAATCTAAGGAATGGAGCAGCAAAATTTTCTCTACCCGTTTCTTGAATTGCAAAAAAAATCCAGCTTGTGATCCCGATGGACTCATGAACGAACCAATGTTTTGCAGTGTCCCCAAACCCATCACTATTCCAAAAACAACCTTTCATTTTTAAGATTCAGTTTAAAAATTCTTCTTTAAACGAGCACTACGACGGACTGTGGAAGGCTCTCCGACCACCTTTTTGTTTCTAGCTCTAGAATTCCGAGTAGCCTTAACCTTAACAGGGGGATCCTTGTGATCCGCCGCTGCCTTGGCCTCCTCATCCAAAAGATCCCCCGCTAAACTATTTGCTTGATTCAACACCAAAGACCCTGCATCATTATCATCTGTAGAAACCGTGACCTCTTTTTTCTTAAGCATAATTAACGTCCTATTAAGATCAACGTCCTTTAAAAGATTTATCGAACTTTCAATTTGAGTAGGAGATTTTCCTAGCGACACCCCAAGCTTAGTAGCCCTAGCAACTACCTCATCATTAGACAAATATGCTAGAGTAAAATCATGTATTAAATCAGTACCTGAGTAGTCGATTTTTTTTGCCTGAGCCCTCTGCTTTGCGCGATCCATCTGGGTTTCATCCGCATTCGGCTGCGCCCTTATGCGTGCACTCGAACGAATACCCAGCGCCGCCTCCTCCGATAAACCTCCAAACTGAATCACTTCAGCCCTCGAGTAGCGCCCGCCAAGAAAAAACCCAGTACCCTCCGGCTTCTTATACCCTCCACTTGTTGGAGTCATGTCACAAAGTTTCTTCTTGCCATTTTCTGCAGTTTTGTCAGTTTTGTGAGACGTAGTCATGATTGGGTGTGGTGTATCAGCAGCAACATCCACCACATCCTCAATCGCAACCTCCTGCTGGCTGAACTGGTCACGAGCGTCTGCCTGCGTTTCCTGCGTGAAGACCTCTGAGCTATCGGTTACGGGCTGTAGGTCAGGCTGAAGGACAAAGGCTGCCGCGGCAGCCTCCTGTGTGACCGATCGCTGCTTCGCCCTCTGCAGTTTTGTGTCGTTAAAGGGTGGTGCCGATCTTGCCTGTTCCTCTTCCTCCTCCTCAACAATCTCATACCACCTCTTGGCTGGCACCGATGCAGAAACCAACGAACAATTCCCAGCCCGCACCGGTGAAATAGGAATTTCAAGGGATCCTATCTGAATATTGTCAATGGGGTCCGATGGCTTATCATCAGTCTCCATCTCCTCCACCTTGTCATGCGTGTCTCCTTCTTTGTCTTGTGCTGTTTTATCCTTGGTAGTATATCTACCCTTTTCTTGCTCTTGATCTTTAGTCAGGTCATCCTTGTCACGACCCTCCTCATCAGCATCAGCATTCGGGTCATGAAGCATAAAATCCCCCGCTGCCACCAGCGTTCCGTCTTCCGCCTCAATATCAAACTGAACCCCAAAACCCTCCCCCTCATACATAAAATCAAGAGTCCTCGGTATTTGCTCAGGGTTAGCACAATCAATCCTCTGCCTTACAACACCATGTTCACGGGTAAATTTCATGTCAACTTCTTTTGTCTCCCCAACAAGTGAGCCGACCGCAAAAAGGGCCGGATAATCCCGACATAAAGGTTCAGGGCAACCCGAAATGCGGACCCAAATATCATACAGCCCCCACTTATCAAATCGTTTCGTCGCCCAATCTTCAAAGTGTATGGTCATCTCTGTTTCTTCTACCTCAATGAATTTGATTCTCTTCAAGCGGGACAGGTCAGCCTTAGTTGGAAAGACCACTCGAAAATCAGTTTCCCCTGCTGGATAAATTTCCCAAGCGTGATTCCCTGGCACAAGCCACTCGAGCTCCTTAAGGATTTGTGGAGCTGACATCTTCCCACTTGAAACTCTTATGCGGCCAACCTTGCCACTGTCATTTTTGAGTCGAACATTATCCGACTTTGGCACTTTGAAATACATGAGGCTCTCCCTCGCCATCCCATACAACACCGCTGTGGGCTTAGGCATCTTTGGCAGCGGACAAGCCTCATCAGCATGCAGAGCCGAGTCACAATAGATACACAACACCGCTTTGCATTCAGTCCCAACATGACCTGTTAATTTACACTTGAAACAAAGTGTTTTATCCTGCTTAGCCTTAACCTTCGGTACCTGTACTGCACCAACCGACCCTTCTTGTTTATCGGCTGTAGCATTAACTTTGGGTCTGTAAACTTTCTCATTTTGCAGCTGCACTTCGTCTTGTTCGAAGTCCATGCTAGAGTTGCTAACACCATCCTCTGAGTTCCCAACAGCACGAAGTCCAGTTCTGCCACCTCTATGATTTGCCCCACCTCGTCCTTGAGACCCTACAAACCCCTGTGATGCAGTCCCATAATTACTATTTGCATTTCTGTAACGCTGGGTGTTGTTGTAACCTCCTCTTCCTTGAAAATTTCTTTTCCTCTCTCATAGTATCCTTCATTGTATGTGCCAAAATTGCCCCTGAATTCACCAGAGGGCTGTCCAGCACGCCGTTGATCAAAATCAACTCGGCGATTATCAGCACAGCGCCACTCCCTTCTCCTCTCTCATAAAAGCTTGGGTCCGAAGATCGGAAGTTTCGGTTGGGGTACCCTTGTGTACCCGAGTAACCACCTCCACCTCCTCCTCCATTGCGATTCTGAATACCCAGGTTGGTTGCTCGATTCTCATTACCGTACCCCTGTCCGCGAAAGTTCTGCTGTCCTCCAAAGTTCCCCCCATGGTCATTGCTTCCAGCGCCTTGCCCACGGTGAAACTGCGCACCTCCCACGTGGCTACCAGAGTTACCACCTCCATTACCTCCATTGCCGTACGGAGGTCCGCCGTTCCCAGCTCCCCTGCCCACCATGACCACCGATGCGTATGAACGGCGATCTTGCCGCGCCGTCAAGGCAGATGCGTTGTGTATCGTTTGTTTAGGGTTTTGCCTACGCAGCCCTAGAACCCCCGATGAAACACGCCACCTGGGCCTTGTGCCTTTAGTGTCGGAAAAATTGGGAGAAGGCTTCAGGCCCTTGTGACCATATGAAGCGGGTTTGAAAAGACGTGGGCCCAACCGGCCTTGTGCCCATCAGCCTCCGTTGGTAGACGCGATTTTGAATTTGAACTCCCTCGAATCACGTGATCCGAGATCCGCGGCTCTCTGACGCCGCCCGTCGCCGGAGATCTTCTAGACCTGGACGCCGTCGGTCTTGGAATGGTGGTCGCCTTGCCGCATTTCTTCTTCTCCATTCGTTTTACCAACGTCCAGCTTGCCGCCTCAAGAGCGTCCTCCAGCATGAACGTCAATGGTGGAATCACCGGTAACTTGATCGCCGGCGACCCTACATTAGAAGATAACGACGAACGAACGTTAGCACTTACCGGCGAGACAGCTAGTTCCCTGGCCGCCCAGGCCTGCATCCGTCGCTTGTCGTGCTTCTTCTTCCTCTCCATCTTGAGGTCTCTTCCCGGCCTCGCTTCCGGCGTCTTGCATCTGTACTCCCACGACCTAGACCGTGCCGAGGTAGCCGGAGACGAGAACCTAGACCCAGCAGACTCGTCCTCCTCCGAGCTCGCCGACGACGCCTCCCAGAACCGTCCGGAGAGCCGTACGGCACCGCCGGAGTCGCCTCCTGGGTCGCCTCTCGGGTCACCTCCCGAGTCGCCCATCCTCCGCCAACTGGCACGACATGGCAAACAAAACTGACACATCCTGGCCATCAATGAAGTGAACACGATGCAGCACAGCCCTCAATGAAGGGAACAACACAGCACAAGCCCCTCTTCCTTGTCTTGCCGACCAGCCTCAGGTCCGAGGCAACCAGATCAGCCATGGGATCAGGCAAGACGATGGCGTGAGGACCTACATAGCCGAGACCATGAGAAACTGATACAGAAAGTGATGCATCGCAGCTTTAATAAGAATGGAGTCCTAATCAGCCATGTACATAAATGAGTACTAACAAATTATCTACAACCAAAAAAATAGACAATCAAGAAAACCAGGTAAGTTTTCAGGCTGCCTATCTCTGTTACTGTTGAACTTCAGAATTCAGGCTATGATCCCGTGTGCCGTAGCAACCAATTTGCTAGCTGCGTAGTTAATACAAAATGGATCCATGGCAGAAATAAGAATATGTTCGTATATAATGAAAATAACCTAACCATGTACTGCAATTTGTAATAGAAAAACAGAACAATCTGGTGCATCTCAAACTCTGAACATGTAAACAACATCCCACAGTCTTTTCTATGCATGCAACACCATAGAACATAATAAAAATCAAGATTTTTCAGAAAGAGCCTCACCTTCCGCTCATGGGAACACACAGGCAGCACCAAACATAGTACTGACTCTTCTTCGGCTTGCACCGAGAAGCATACATAGCAGGGCACCAGCGCGAGCGCAAGGACCATGTGGTCCAGCTGCATTCGCCATTGACAAGGACAAGAGGAAATTCTTCAGTTTGATGTGCGACAAAACAGAGAGGAGGGGAGGGATCGATCATGTTCATTTCTGAATTCTTTACCTCCTTGTCACTTCCCACGGCCTTGGCACCAGGAAGACATAGTGCGTGGAACAGTGAGGTTCCACGACATCATGTTCAGGATGCCCTTCTCCATGACTAGAATCTTCTGCCACAATGTCATTGACCTGCAAAACACAAACAAGCTGATTAGCTCTTAGGTTCATACTTCAGATTGACAGACACACGAGCAGATCAAACTCACAAAGTTCATACTTTGGAAGAATGCAATAATCTAGCTACTTGACTAATATGAACTCAAAACTGCAACAGAAAACTATCAGGTGTAGCTCTCATTGAACTACCACACAGCATTCTACAACCTGCACGAATTTACACGCGTGCTAGCATGTCTATTGCATCATCTTGTAATAATATATCCATCTTCACAGTTCTCCAAATAACCCAACAATATTCTGAATTTATACTGTGCATGTCATGAACATAGGTACATCTTAAGACAAAATTTTGTTATTTTTGTGTTTATATAAAAGACACAAAATTATAAATACCCAACTCCTCTCGATGAAATAAGAAGTTATGTGCTATAAGTCGCTTGGGCAAACAAAGTGATGCACTCTCCATCCATCACATGCACCATTACACGTACTCATCACTCCATCTACTCACACGTGAAAGGGTGTTCCAGTAAAGCCTGGTACATTGTTTAGATCATAGATACAGCATAAATGTCAAGAGCCTAATTTCTTTACAAGGGAAAATACTACTGTTTGATGCATGCATCCTTACTCCCAAAAAACAAAACAAAAAACTAAACAGTCAGCACTAAGCCTAGTTCATCAACATTGATTGACCATTTAAGTTGGCTCATGAAAAAAATTAACATTGCAAGAGAGATTGCCCCAGACATTAACATGGCTTCAAGCTCTAATCAGCGACAAATACAACTGGACAGCCATCAATTTAATTCTCGATACACTGCTATCAGGAAAAGCCAACTGGTTTAACACATCGTTGGATAACATAACCTCCATACTTTCTAGTGTTTCTTTTCAAGAAAACAAAAAAGAACAAATGAGCAATGGTTAGATTTCATTGTCCAACAGGCATCACCATCCACTAGTCAATTCTATGCAAGTATAAATGATCAAAACAATCACGCAAATCGCTAGAAACTATGCAACCTAGAATATATTTGAAATTACACAAGAGCATCATCCAGCTATAAATCTGATGTCGCCCACTAAGCTGAAAATAAGAACTACCGACCAAAATAATTCTAGTATTTATTTGTGTGCTAAAAGCCAACAGGACAGTCAAGTAGCCAAGGATCATAAAGCAAACTAAACGGGCAAGATACAAACCACATTTAACAACACAAATTACACCCAGAAATCCTACACTTCAAACCATATGTACTTGATATCAAATATTATCCCTATATCATGAGAAAGCAAAACAATCAACAATTGTTGGGAGAGATTCAGAGCTAAGAGCAACTCAATTCCTGGATCTTCCTCCCGTCACAATTTTTGAGGATATTCAGTACTAAGGTTGCAAACATTGAGCTAGTTTTGTAAAGTTGACATAACAATAATGGATGATTTGGATCACCCAGTACAGACGACTAAGCAGAAGAGCTGCATGTTCTACAGGTTACAATCAACAGACAGTAATGTTTCTTCGAGCAAAATAAAGAGATACGCACACCTGTCCATTCATGAAGTTGGAGAGGCGGCGCACGGAGAGCGGCGGGCAGTTGGTCTTGCTCATGAGCAGCCTCTTGAGGATGACGGCATTGAACTTGCTCTTGGTCCTCCTCACCAGGAAACGGTAGAGCTGCACTCCACAAGTTACACAATAATCATAAGACAGCACCACACATACACATGAACAAAACTGAGGCAGCAGCACGGTTGGAGAGCGTGAGGCCGTACTTGATGGTGATGGCAGGCGCAGCTGTCCAACCTTGTCCACGAGAAATTACTTGTCATCCTTGTGCGCGAGCAGCAGGTGGCCTCTTGGACGGAATCAGATGGTGCGAGATCGCCGCGGTGGCCGGCAGCAGCTCCGGGAGAGGCGCCGTCCGGGAACAGTTGTGACCTGCAAAAGACACCCCCATGACGTAAACGAGCTAGGAATCCCCACCCTTAATGGCAGCGAAATCGACCGGAATTTCTGAACCTGAGATCCGCCTTGTACGGAAACCCTAGCGAGCAACCGACCGATGTAGTTTTGGCACGTACCAGGAGGTCTTTGTTGAGGTCGACGGTGGTGGCCTTGCTCCCCATGGCACAGCAGGCGTAGGTCCGGCTGCAAGGCGCCGCCCCGCTGCGGTTGCATCCGTCCCCGACGTGGCCGGGAGACGCGGCTCGGGGATGTTGATGCGTCCTAAAATGACACATCTTTATCCATGTTTAAACCGTATCTTTGTCATCAAAATGATAAGATATTACTCTAAACCTGCCACTAATCATTAATGTGCAATTTATTTGCAAATCTCCTTGTCATTATTTTTATTGCAGATATTGGACAAGAAATCGCTGGAAATCAGAGCTAAAAGGAAGGAAAAGATAAGGATCCGAAAATCATCAAGAGATGCCATCGCAGAGCACTTAACGACCACGGTACGGTCATCACCGGCCGTACCAGTCACCGTACCAGATGACAGAAGCACCGTCAGATCAAACCGACCAAAAGTCATCAAAGGGCCCAGAGCCAATTCGCGAAGGAAGACCTCCAAAACCCTAGTTCGGTCGCTGCAGCCATATAAGGAGAAGAAACAGCCAACACTACGCCATCTCCATCCATCATCCCCTGCCAGCAGAAGACCACCATTTCCGCCACCACGAAGTGCTGCCGCATCATCACCACACCATCTCCATCACCACCATAGCCATAGCCGTACTACTACCTTGTAATCTAGATCTCATCACGATTGGCACCATTGTAAGAACTATCAATCTATTCAATCCAAGTACTATTTTTGCCTCAATGTTTTCTATTGCTGATATGATCGCTATGTGAGTAGTCCCCCTCAGGCAATGGGCTGAGGCCTAACCTTGCAGGTTTGTGCATGATCCAATCTATGGGATAATTAGTCTAATGAGTTCTATATTATATTTGTGTGTGTTCTACTATATATTCCTCGCTCCTAGGACTTGTCAGGTAGCCAAGATCCTGAAGAGTGATCCAGATAAAGGTATAGTGAGAGTGAAGCGGAAGGCTGATCGTGAACGTCTGTGACAGGAGGATCAGTAGGACTGCTGAAAGTGGATCCCTCAGGAACCACAATGACATCACATGCTTAATGCTTTCGTCTTCCTTTGAATTAAAAACCAAGGCAACCCCGCGAGACGGAAACTATATAGGGCCAGCGGTTGGACGAATTACTCTATGCTCACTCGTGCTCGGAGCATAGTGGACTATGGATGCATTGCCTACATGCTACTAAATATAATATGTGTTAATTATACTAAACAGTGTTATTTTTATCTTATTTTATCCCATGCTACTAATGCACTGCTGCAGGTGAAACTTTAAGCAAATGCCTATTTTAATCATTGATAACAACCCCTTTTGCAAACTAGTTTTGGTCCGGTAAACAAGACTTAATAGAAGCTTTCTGTGGATTCAACAATTGTTCTCATCAAGCTCATACTTCCCGGTTCGATAAAACCTTGGGTCTCAAGGAAAAAGCTACATACTACAATTCGGTAATCCGGATCGAAGGTATCAGTAAGCAAAATATCGCAAGACAAAGAAAACATAATACAAATTGTTTCAATCCACGAGATAGTGTTTCAACCGATAAAGATCTTCGTTGAATGTGTGGGATTCATCATGGGCATCCAGGTTCCGCTGATGATTATGGATTGGAGAAGAGTCTTGATCATCTGTATAATCTTAAACCCGCAGGGTTACACACTTAACGTTCGGTAACACTAGGGTAGCTCTAGGATATTTTAATTGTGAGATCAAATATTGTTCGGAGTCTCGCATGGGATCTGTAACATCACGAGGAGCTCCGGAATGGTCCGGAGATAAAGATTCAAATAGGTAAATTGGTTTTCTTGGTTCCAAACAAGTTTCGGGGATTTTAGGTAGAGTATGAGGAAGGTTTTGGGGTCCCACCGTGAGGCTAACGACCCAAGAGGGGCCCACATGGACCAAGAGGCGGGCAGCAGAACACATTGGCTGGCCGCACCAGCCCCCAATGCCCATGTCATTTAAATATAGAGATAGATCTTATCTCTAAATTTAAAGAGCTTTACAATGGGGGTCGGGGAGGTTTCTCCCTTGTGGCGTGGCCTAGGAGGGTTTTGGCAAAACCCCTGCCCCTGGCCTATATAAAGAAGGGGATGGCTCATTGGGAGGTTGCCCCTTGAACCCTAGCCGCCCCTTCCCTACTGCAACCCCAACTCTTCAGCACACGTCTTTGGCGAAGCCCTATCCGCGAGAACTCCCTACCATATCCACCACCCCAACGCGCTATTGGCTTTAATCGATCTACCTCTCCGCTGCTCTTGCTGGATAAAGGAGGAGACGTTCACCGCGCAGTACGTTTGTATCTCAGAGACACCGTTCCTTGCGGTGCTAATCGGCTGGATCGCGGGAAGGACTTCACCAACGTAGTACGACTACACCAAACTGCGTAGTAATAGTACGTTCAGCACACACGTTCTTCGAGGTTAAGTAGATCTGATTTACAACTCCCCCTCTCGTTACTAGCATCTTTTTTTATCAGATCTTGGAGTTTCGTTTGCATTCGTAGAATTTGTTTTATTTTCTTTGATACGAAATTCATCGCTTATCTATCCAAAGAGTTCTCAATGTCACTAAGGTCCTGTAGAAAATTATACAAGACATGCATCAAGTATCTCACTGATTCCAAATATAGTCAATCCAACATAATGAAATCATAGATAAAGAGTAAGATTCACAAATAAATAAAGAATATTGGGGATACATCACATAATATATTTCTGTAACAAAGCCCATTATCACAGTCAAGATCATTAATTTGCATCATGATATAGAGAGATGCAACACATCGCTACTAGCACATACCCTCAACCGCTAGAGATGACTAATCACACATCACCTTGAGGAGGAGTATGCATGAGAGAGTTATTGATGGAGAGGTTCAGCCCCTAGGAGATGGAGGGGGCAGTGGCCACCGCTCCCATAGCGCACAGTGATGGGCGGATACATCCTTAACGTATCTATAACTTTTTACTTTTTAATACTTGTTTTATATGATTTTTACATTTATTACTATGGTTTTATAACATTTATTGGGCTAAAATATTAATCCAGTGCCCAATGCCAGTTTCTATTTATTTGTCTGTGCTTTGAAGAAAAAGCCCAAAAAGATGAAACTGCTCATAAAATTCTGAAAAAATACAGAAAATCAAACATGATGAAAAACTCCCGCGTGGGCACCTCATGGCTCCCCTCCCGGCGCCCATCGGACTATATATTTGCCGTGCCCTCAAAATGACGACCCCTAAATGATTTTTCCAAAATTACGCTTTAGAGCTCCTCCACCATCGAAAATCCTTGTTTTGAGCCCAGAAGTTCCTATTCCGTCCCCTACCGGGATGTGGATTGATATCCGGAGAGAGGAGCTTGTCGCCATCGTCATCAACAACGTCTTGCCACCAACAAATTAACCATGATTCCCCATCCATGTGTGAGTAATTCACTGCTGTAGGCAAAGGGGATGGTAAAGATTGGATGATAGCGTTCATGTAATAGATGTCAGATTGTTAGGTCATGATGCCTAGTATCCAGTATTAGTGTTAATCATCGTTGTTGCAACTTGTTGTTCTCAATGCTCGTTACTAAGACCCGACTGACATGATTTTAGATCTGAATGTGATATGTTTTCATGAATATAGTCGTTGTTTTGGATCATATCTACAATTTGTATGCACCTATTATTATCCGGAACCGGAGACCCGAAAGTGAAAGATTGGGATACAAGGGGATGGCTGTAATTTGAGGATCACATATATTCATTCAGTGTTAATACTCTGCTCCGGTGCTTTGTAAAAGGGGCACATTAATTATCATAAGTATCTTTATTGACCCCGCTGAAACGGGATGATAGGATAAAACCTGTTGTGCAAGTTCCTATTGCAAGCACGTACAACTATATATGAAATACATGACTGTGTTTGATTGATACCTGGATTTTTTTTTCATATTTGTGTTGTGCCCTATGTTATGAATATTACATGAGCTATCTTATTCATGCAATGACTGTTCATCCGTCCCTATGCCTACGGTGTTTTTAGCCTTGCTGTCCACTTTAATCATTTTCGTTGTTACTATTGCTGTTGTTATTTTATTATTGTTGCCACTATCAAATAACTACTGCCATCGTATCGCCGTTGGTACTAATAAATTGTGTTAAGAAACTTTCTTTCTATGTATGTTTGAATTGACAACACAATTTCTAAATGTTATAGGTATTCTTTGATTCCTCTTGTGACGAATCAATAAATTTGGGTTATACTTCCCTCGAGAACTAATGCGATACCCTACACTTGTGAGGTACCATGGGTGGCTGCCCAACAATGTCGGTGCCCCTTGGCACCCATTCTTCCTTGTCATTGGTTAAGAGGGGGGGGGGGGGGGGGCGACTACGGGTAGGCCCACCGGAATTCTTTCCAAGAACCAGGCCTATGAAGCCCACGAACCAGTGCTCACATAAGATATCCCAAGTAAAGTGGGTCATATGTAGTGAGGCGGGAGGCGTCCCGATAAGCAAGTACTCATGCTCACATAAAACATACAGCCATTGTTAAACATGCTTGCAATTGTATGTCTTGAGGTCCTACTCTGAAATAGCAAGGAACATAAGGAATACAGTAGCCTACTGGACCGTTGGGTTAGCGGAACCTTGCCCACGTATATACAGAACCGATAGACAGGTTGCACCTTCAAAGTAACTATCATACTTCATGATTCGGTACCAACGCGGGTTACAAATAAGGGATAACCCCACAAAACAGATAAGATCTGCCAGAAATTCTCCCCGCGGACCATAAAACATTTCTTCACGGTTGTGAGGGATTCCTCATCGCCAGCCTCGAGATTTCCCGACCTCGCGGCCTTAGTCTCTCTTGGAGAAGTTGGCACCAATGTTAACTTTAGCATCTTCATGAAGGCTCTAGCGACGTCTTGCCACTGCTGGCTACATGCTCATGTGCCATTCATGGTGCAGAAATAGCGCCATGAACACGCTCCTATTAATCTCAGGGATTCACACATACATGCCAACTGCATGGCCACATACTATGAAGCAACCTATGCGCACTCCATGGTAGATAGGTGTGCATCAACAATGGCAAAGATGTGACCCGCCGTCTCAGACTTTTGGAGGTTCTCATAGGGAAGCGTGTGCGTGTGTGCGTTTAAATGGGGTGAGTTTGTGCGCGTGTACATGAACCTCCATTGTACTTTTTTTCGCAAAAAAAATTCCACGTGTTAGATGCATATTTGGACTACATGGCCAATTTAGGACGGGTGGACCCCATTTTAGAAGGAGTCGGGTGAGATTGCACACGTAAATAGCTATTCTATTTGCACCACCCATGTTATTAACTCTTCACCCAATATTTCGTGAGTGGACACAGATTACTTTAGCAATCTTGTTGAACAACTTAGTACGCTGATGAACCTAAGGAATATGTTACGCTGATCGAAGCATTTGAGGGTTGTTGAGTGAGCGGAAACAAATATAATTAGGTGCATGCATCTAACCTATAGGCTTGTCTTGTAGGCAGACGTATGAGACTACACGTAACAGGCCAGCAACTAATTAAGCATCTTTTGGTCAATTTCGTAAGCCCTATCTAATGGATTGCGAGTGGCAAAACTTGGGGGAGGGCGCATCGTCCATGACCAACTGTTTGTCATAATATATTATGTCTGGCCGGCTAGCCGGTGCACATCCATCATAATATGGGTTGTTTGGCGACCGTCTAATTTAAGCTGTCGAACAATGCGCTAAGGTTAGGTTTGTGATGACTACAGCTCAGGTCGCATAAATAATTTGGACAATTGACAATCTAGAGCAGGTACTTGTCAACTTGTTCCGCAATCTATCTACGTATCTATCAATATATCTATGTATTTCTCTATAATTATCAAAACAATCTATCTACGTATAAAGGGAGGAATGGAAGGTTTCTTCCTCCCAATTTTTTTGACTGTTTTCTTAGTACGTTTTCGTCCGTCGCTTTTTACATCTTCTGCTTTGTCCATCGCTGCGTCCACTCTCCCTCTCTATCCGGAGTCTAACTCTGCGTTCACCCTCCCTCTGGATCCGGAGTCTTCAGCAAAAAGGCAACGCAGCCGTTCCATAAATATGCCTCCAGGTAGCAACGAAGAAGAAGGAACAGCGCCACCGAGGAGGATAGTCGCTACAGCCCTTGCATCGACGCCGATTTTCGCAGACTGGCCCTGGAATCACCGCTCCTTACGGACAGAATTTTTCCCAAGAAATTTGGTGGCGGCGTGCGATGAAGAAGCAGACAGAAGATGTCCCGTGATTGGATTCCGGATCGATCGCTAGATGCGGGCCTCCCTATGTGACTACGTCGCCCCAGATTGATCTGGAAGTGGTCGTATTAAACATAGGCACATTGCCTCCTCCCGATACTACCTCAGGAATAAGCAGCCGCCTGCGTCCACCTCCTGCCGCCGCCGCCGTTGACCATGACAGGAGACACCCATCGATTGGCCGTGTTCCCCATTCTCTAATAAACGCAAACTGTCAGAGGGGGGAAATTAATTCAGTTATCGGACGGCTCTCGTTGCACCGCACCGGTTCGTTCTACTTAAATCTAAGGGCCCAGGTTCAAGCGGGCAGGTGGCCGTCATCTTCGCGCCAACGTAGTCTCCTTCACCCGCAGTCTGAAGTTGTCGTTGTAGCCGTTGCTTTTTCTTGTTCTCCGTTTAAGCTCCGTTGCATCGATACTACATATGTGTCGTTGCAGGTAACCTACGAACCATTCCTACTATTATCGAGATAATATAATCCCTAGTGCCGCCACCGCGTATTGGCCTGGCTCATCTCATCCCCTTCTCCAATTTCTCATCTAATTTTTTTATTTCCTCACCTCCTCCTCTGTGATTTATCCCAAATTCCCAAGATTTCTAGCTCGAGGTATTACAAGTGGTATCAGAGCATTGGGGTTCTGGCTTTGGACCTTGCGAGACAAGTACTCTGGCGTGGGTTTTAGGATTTGTTCCTTAGTAAAATTTCGTAGCCGAGTACTTGCGCATCGGAATTCAGCGGTACTATGGAAAGGGAAAGGCTAGAATCACTGATTCGGTTGGAGGGACACCTTGTTCCTTTGGTAAAATCCAAGATCTGTGAGTTCTTGACTTGGAGTGATGGCGAAAAATAAATTTGTGGAGGTGCAAGATGCGGGTGATACAGAGTTGGTCACAAGGACAGAGTTCAATGAATTTGCAGCCGAAGTTCAGAAGAAATTGGATGCTTTTACTCAAGTTCAAATCGAGTTGGTCAATGTACAGGAATATACAGCAGATAATCTCAACGGATACAGGCTGAGACCAATGCCAAACTTGATAAACTGACAGACTTTATTAGAGGTTTAGTGGCTAAGGAGTCAACACCACCAGATTTTAGAGGGACACCTATACATGATGCTGGCTCTAGTGTGAGAGGTAATTCCAGGTAGTCCATCCATACATGTGACTAGTGCTGTCATAGAGAATGCCATCTCATCTGCCATTCCTAGCACCCAATTGCAATATTGTACAATGTCTCCTAGCTTAGGTATGTGTATTTCAGAAGGACACCTATCTCCATTGGCTCTTGGGAGCCACCACCCTAGAGGCAAATTTTGTAGGAGCCACCACCCTAGAGGCCTACATGGCAGTTAAGAGTTTATTAGGAAACATACCTGGTGATGTGGACAAACCTGATGTTCCTATGGAACAAGTAATAGAGAGATTGGGTGCTATAGAGAAAAATATATCTAAAATCCAGGAACGAAGTGATAAAGATAAAAAGTTAGCTGACCAGGTGGTTAAAATTTATTGTGTTATGCAAAATATTGCTAAAATAATTAAGATTGCTGAAGGTGCCATTGAAGAGATTTTGGACGATCTTGATGATGAGAAAATTGAAAATACTTGATTCGTTCTTCATGCCTAGCTCAAAGGCGTTAAAGAAAAGCACTTGTGGGAGACAACCCATTTTATTTTTATGTTATTTGCTTTCAGTTTCTTTTTGTTTCTTTGAGTCTTGGAAGTTTTTACCTCTGTAACAACCTCTCCTTATCCTTTTTATTTCATTTTTGTGCCAAGAGTAACCTCTAATTGAGAGGAAGTGAGATTTGGGGAAGTTGCTGCCTAAAAACAGATTCTGTGCTGCCACAAAAAACATTAATTATCTCAGCCAGAACGTCGGATTGCTTTGAAACAAAATAGGCACATGCCCCAGGTTGTTATCTAACTTTCTTTAGTTTTGCACTTTTTGATTTGAGCAACAGAAGATTTTCGAAAAAATTCATCTTTACCAGCTGCTCTATTTTGACAGATTTCTGCCCATATTTGCATTTGCATCTTAATCTCTTTCTTTTGTTGATCTTTCGGGGGGATGAACTTTAAAAGAAGTTGTGACAGTAGCCAATGTTTTAAATGAGTGTTAGACTTGTGTTAAAACTAAACCAAGTGAATTTATTATTTTGATTACACTAACGTTGCTAATGAAGATTGTGAGAAGTTTTGTATGGAGGAAGTTTTCAAGTGTAGGGAGAGAAGGATGATATGAGAAGATGAAGGATGGACAAAAGCTCAAGCTTGGGGATGCCCATGTCACCCCAAGACATATCCAAGAAGTACAAACGTCAAAGCTTGGGGATGCCCAAGGCATCCCCTTCTTCATCAACAAAAATATCAGGTCATCTTTCAAAACGTTATATTTTTATTGCTTCATATGCTATGTGTTATTCTTGGAGTGTCAGTTATTTTTTCTTTCAGTTTTTTTTGCGTTGTTTGCTGTAGTTTATGGTTGGATCCTAGAATATTTGTTTGGGGAGATTCACGCTCCGTTTTCATTGTCTATAACACTCTAGTTTTCACTCTTATTACTTCGTGAGTGTTCACTTTTTGCTAGTACTTGTTTAGCTCTTGTTTTTCACTCGTATTTTGTTCAGAGCTTGTTGGTTTGCTTCAGTTATATATGATTATCTCTCTGATCTTGATGAATATTATCTATGAGAGTTGTTTCAAATAAGTTGATTGGTGTTGGAGAAGAGTAAACTATTTCATGCTTATAGTGGTGCAATAGGAAGCTTGTTTAGACTGTGGCTTAGACTTTGGCATGTCATGTTAGGTGTTATTTTAATTATGTTCTTAGTAGTATATAATGTATCATGACTAGTCTCAAATAGCTCAGAGTGCTTAATGTGCCAAAATTATATCATGTGTTGTTTTTATCATTTTGAAGCATGGTACTGTGGTATTCTTCTTTGATGCTTTATTTGGGTTGACTTGGCGCATGCTCACACCATGTTATGACTATAAACCAGTCACCTTTAGCCTTGATGATCATTTAGTTTTTAACTTGTAATATCACTTCATGCTTTGATTAATAATGTTTTGTCGCTATGCATGATTATGTCCGTTATTGCTCTCTTAGTTGGTCGCTCCCAGTCTCTTGCTAGCCTTCACCCTGTACTGAGTATGAGTTCTACTCGTGCATCCAACTCCCAAAAACCAAAGTTTGACAAATGTGTACACCATACCTACCTATATGTGGTATTTCACCGCCACTCCAAAGTAAATTGCTTGTGTGTTACCTTTAAACCTTCAAAATTATTAAACCTGTTTTGTATTCCTGTTTTAGCTCATGAGGAAGTATTGAATGCTTTATTGTTTTCTCATGTTTAGATGGCTTCACACCTTGACTAGCATGCATAATGTGCTAGTCCCTAATATTGCAAAAATAGCAGGCAAAGGGTGCCCAGCCCACAAAACAAAAGCTATAACAATCACATCAAAAATCTCCTCACACTATGGACTTGAGAAATCATGAACTATTGTTCTCTCTATGGGAGCCACTCTTGAAGCCTTTAAACATGAAAATATGATAAATCATTTGATAGCATTCGTTGACATAGACATACACCTCTCTCAAAATATTATTTTCAATACCTCTGATTTATTTAAATAAAAAGCACTAGCACATGAGTAATCCATGCTTCCCTCTGCGAAGGGCCTTTCTTTTACTTTTATGTTGAGTCTTCATCTTCTTACTTTATGCACCAATTAAGAGAGCATAGTTGTCATTCTGAGTATAATGTGCATAGTCCCAAAATTTATTATTGATTGATTCATAATTATGGTATTGCTTGTTCTCAAATTATTTGTATCTAGTCACCATTTGAACTTTGAAGGTGTCCTAGCATTTATGTTTTGCTATTCCATGATGTACAAGCTGAATACCACTTTATTATGTTCTCTTTATGATTGAAACAAACGTATCACCTTCAATGCATGATTATTCATTGTCTTTTATTTGTGTTACTTTTCATGTTGCAACATGGTTGCTAAGTTTACATTGTTAGAATTATATCTATCATGCCTTTGTTTAAAGTACTTTGATCTCAGCTTACAATGCTTTTACATATCTTGATCAAGATTGTGTTGGCTTCATGTCACCTCAAAAATTATTTTGTTATCACTTATCTACTCGAGGACGAGCAGGAGTTAAGCTTGGAGATGCTGATACGTTGCAAACGTATCTGTAATTTTGATGCTCCATGCTTGTTTTCTATCCAATGCCACATGTTTTCTATGCATTTACCTTCGTTTTCCGGTTGATTTCGTGCACTAACATGTTAACAAGATGCCCCAGGCCAGTTGCTGTTTTTTTGCTGTTTTTCTATTTCAGAGAAGTTCTGAAGGAAATATTCTCGGAAAGGGCTGAAAATCCACGGAGATCAATATTTACCCGGAACGAAGACTGACACTGAAGGAGACCCAGAGGGGTGCCAGGGGGCCACCAGGTGACCCCCAGGCGCGGCCCCACCCTTGGCAGCGCCTGGTGGGCCCCTGGGGGCCCTGGCCACCACCTCTCGTCGCATCTTCGCCTATAAGATGCCCCTAACCCTAAAACGTTCGGGGACGGAGTTATTTTCCACGAAACATACAGAGAGGCGCCGTCACCTCGAAAGTCCAATCTAGGGCTTCTGTAGCCCTGTTACGCCACCCTGCCGGAGAGGGAGATCATCGCCAGAGGCCTCTTCATCACCATGATTGCCTCCAAGACGATGCGTGAGTAGTTCATCTCAGGACTACGGGTCGATGGCTGTATCTACTTGGTAGTCTATCTCCCTTATGACTCAATGTTTAGAGTCTCGTGAGCTTCCACACATGATCGAGACTACCGTTATGTAATTATGCATGTTGTGTTTACTGGGATCCGATGAACCATGAGATTATGATTATTTTGGTCATGTCATGTTGAGATGCTTCACTTATATCTTTAGAGAGTTTTAATGTTGTCTTGCAATACTCTCCGGTGTTTATGATTACCTTGGCCACATAGTTGTTTTCACCTCCAAGAGAGGGTTTTATATGCTAGATAGTGGGTTCATGCCTCCCTTAACCAGCGCTCGAGTGACAGAAACGTGCAGAGAGGGGGATGTGTTGTTGCCACTAGGGAGAAAACAGCGGTGCTCTTGTCTACGGATGAGAACCATTGCTTACATTACGTACTTTACTTAATGCAATTGTCTGTTGCACACAAGCAATCACTTCGTTGCTGCGACTTAACACCAGATAGATTTGCTGGATTGCTTTCTTGAGGTGAACTTTTATATATGGATGCATGCTGTATAGCGGTCCATATGCCTTGACGTAATGCCTACGATATTAGAACCCGTGAACTTTATCTCGTCATAATAGTATTGTCATACATTCAGGATTTGTCAATTGCCCAGCTGTAATTTGTTCACCCAGCATGTTTTGTTTTCTTTGGAGAGACGCCACTAGTGAAACCATGGCCCCCGTCCTATTTTCCTCATTGTTACAACCTCCTTTTAATTAGTTGCATCACAGTTTCTTTGTTGTACCGTTCTTACTTTCATTGCTTTCAAACATACGATACGTTTAATTCTCTAAGTTTCAGCAAGACCGGAAGACTGACAACCTTCCGGAAAGTTGGGGCAAGAGAGAGTTTGTGTTTGTGTGCAGGTTCCACGCTTGTTGACACGCCAGACAACAAGCAACCTTCTCCAAGCCTTCGAAGTCCTACTGGATTGATAACCCTGCTTCCTTAATCGGGGAAATTTCCGCTAGACTGCATCATACGTACCTTCCTCTTGGGGTTCCCAACGGGTGTGTGATCATCTACGCATCATCAACCTCCATGAGGTCGCTTACTGTTTTGCCCTTGACTCGCCCGATATATTCCTTCAGATCCTCACGACGAAGTCCGTTCGTGAAGCTGGTTACCGATGTTTCTTCCGAGATGTCTTCCGTGCTGTTTTTTAGCGCTGTCCACCGCTGGATGTACCCATGAATGTTCTCATCTGCTCTTTGCCTACATGCCTTCAGCTGCCCGACTGTTGCTGGTCGTTTGCAGGTTGACTTGAAACTTTGAATGAAGTCATGCTCGAAGTCCTCCAGCAGCTGTAGCAGTTTCTGCATCGGCTCTTCAGCCAACTTCTTGCGGCTCCCACTAGTTGCAGTTGTATGTACTGCATCGCCGTGGTTCGACTGCCCTTCTGGAACCTCACGGCTGTCAGGTAGTCGTCTAGCCACGCCTCAGGCTCCTGAGTACCACCGTACTTGGGAGTCTCGGCTGTCAACTTGAACCGCTTAGGCTTCCTGGCCTGGCGGATCTCGCGAGTAAAGCAGGGTGGCCCGCAGAGTTCGTCCTTGTCCGTATCATGGAGTCCTATCTCTTGCGTGCTTCTGCGGCTCTCTCTTTTCGCAGTTTGTCCACCTTGTTCTGGGTGATCTTGTTGCGCATATCCTTCGGGACGTCCTCGTAGCTCGACTTTCGAGTTGTTTTAGCTGCCGCTCTGTCGGCTACCTCTTTCAGTTCCTCATCGTATCGCGACACTCGAGCTGCTTTAGCCGTTGATGTCGTGGCTTTTACTCGAGGCACCTCCTTATCCTTGAGTACCCCACTCGTGATGTTCAGACTGCCCAGGATATCGTTGTGGAGCTCTAGTCGCGGGTCTCCCGGCATTGGCTTGATGGACATCAAGTACGTCTGTACTTGCAAGAGCCGTTCCCGCGGCGTCTTGGGTACTATGCTCTTCGTTGAGCAAGGGTTGTTCCAAACGGCTCGAGTCCTGGGCAAGATCTTTACGAGTCCCACTTAACACAGTCGAGGGCATGTTCTCAATACGAGATTACCGCTTTGGCGCGGGTTGTTTCTGAACCCTTCCGGCCGTCTCGCTGGTTCTTCTGGCTTCCTCGGGGTTCTCGTTGTCCAGCTCCTTCTGCAGTCTGTTGAGTTTCTTCCTACGCTGATTCAGCTGGTGCCGGTAGGCCATCCTTTCTTCTGCAGTTGAGTCGTCGGGCAAATCCAGTCCTTGTGCTATCAGGGAGTTGGCCAACTCTAGTGTCTCGGGCTTCACGATCATTTGCAGTCGAGCGTCTTTGCCTCTTTTGCTTCGGCTTGCAGATCCGAGCTCAGCAGATCGAGTTGCTGCGGTGAGTTCATCTTCCGCCTCGGTTGGCTCTCGGTCCGCTGGTGGGGGAGTCTTGCGAGGGTCTTCTTCGAGTTCATCACCGTCCTTGAGTACTCCTATCTCGGTTTCTTCTACGATCTTTCCTGGATCTGTCTCGGCCTCGCTATCACTTTCGTCGCTCGTGGACGTTCGCTTAGCGTGTTTAACCATAGGGATGAAGTGAAGGTGGGGGTGGGTGGGACTCGGAGAATCGGGTTCAGATCCGATCTCATCCTCGTAATCATCCCATGATGACGGAGTTTCTGTAGGCGTTGCTGGCATAGTCGATCTCGTTGAACGAATCAAGTCATGGAGACACATAATTCCTGCGCGGCTTGCACAGAAGTTGAAGTCGCCGAATGTGAGGACCACGCTCTTGTCGATGGAGTCGAACGCCGGGCGCGATCCCGACGAGTGCTTGGTGAAGTCAATGGACCCGAATCGGATCGGATCCACCCGGATCGGCGAGTGGCCGCTTGATGCAGATGAGGCCGAAGAAGCCTCGATTCCAGCGCCCCAGATTCCCACAGACGGCTGATACGTTGCAAACGTATCTATAATTTTTGATGCTCCGTGCTTGTTTTCTATCCAATGCCACATGTTTTCTATGCATTTACCTTCGTTTTCCGGTTGATTTCATGCACTAACCTATTTAAAAGATGCCCCAGGCCAGTTGCTGTTTTTCTATTTCAGAAAAGTTCTGAAGGAAATATTCTCGGAAAGGGCTTAAAATCCACGGAGATCAATTTTTACTCGGAACAAAGACCGACATCGAAGGAGACCCGGAGGGGGGGCAGGGGCCATCAGGGGGTGCTAGGCGCGGCCCCACCCTAGGCCACGCCTGGTGGGCCCCTGGGTGCCCTGGCCACCGCCTCCCGTCGCCTCTTCGCCTATAAGAGGCGCCGTCACCTCGAAAGTCCACGAAACATACAAAGAGGCGCCGTCACCTCGAAAGTCCACGAAACATACAAAGAGGCCTCTTCATCACCATGATTGCCTCCAAGACGATGCGTGAGTAGTTCATCTCGGGACTACGGGTACATGGCAGTAGCTAGTTGGTAGTCTCTCTCCATTATGCCTCATTGTTTAAAGTCTCGTGAGGTGCCTCACATGATCGAGACCACCGTTATGTAATTGTGAATGTTGTGTTTGGTGGGATCCGATGAACCATGAGATTATGATTATTTTGTTCATGTCATACTGAGTTGCTACACTGATATCTTTAGAGAGTTTTAATGTTGTCTTGCAATACTCTCCGGTGTTTATGATTACCTTGGCCACGTAGTTGTTTTCACCTCCAAGAGAGGGTTTATATGCTAGATAGTGAGTTCATGCCTCCCTTAACCAGCGCTCGAGTTACAGAAACGTGCAGAGAGGGGGATGTCCTGTTGCCACTAGGGAGAAAACAGAGGTGCTCTTGTCTACGGATGAGAACCATTGCTTACATTACGTACTTTACTTCCCCCTTTACCTGTTAGAAGTAGTACGCAAATTCGCCGCGACACTTAGCACGCATCCAGTTCTTATGAGGACCAGTAGCAAACATGTTCTATAGACGATCACTGAAACAGCTTGGCACACTCTGCATTTCATATAATAAAAGAGAATAGAATAAGAACATGAGTATATAATACAAGTTACAATTGCATTAACTGGATTTTAAAGTGAATGGTTACAATTTCTTCGTCGTAGTGGCCTTTGTTAATCCTGACTGTGAAAGACAATGTTCGGCGATCCATTCTAGCACAAATGGTGCTAAGCTGAGAGCAGATGGGCATTTGTTTTGAGCCATTTCCTGTTAAGACCCACACACGCAGGCATATGAAAGTACAGATTATAATCCACAGTTTGGAAGCTTTAAAAGGAAAATGCACCTAAATAATGGAGGATTGCGTATATGTCTGTAGTAGCGCAACATTTCACTACAGATTTGTTACACACTACAAATCCCTAAATAAAGAGGGAAAGCTTCATAGTATATTTCTACAGATGGAACGATTTAAGCATGTGGGCAGATGGACTTGCCTTTGAAATGGGGTCGGATGTTCAGGAACCACCGGCGTTCAAACAAAACCTGAAATTTATGTCTCGCGGCGAGGACCGCCGGAGAGTAGTCCTGCGCCGGCGACAAATACTTGCAAAACTAGATAATCTTGTGCTGAAAGTTGATAGTCTTGCTCATGATGTAGAAATTTTAAAAATTAGGACTACACCTCTTGAAGCCAAGAAAACTGAACCTATTAGTGCTATACAAGTTCAAATAAATGATAACATAAGAATGTTAGCTCAAATTCGTGCTAGGAGAGAAAGAGAAGAAGCTGAAATTGCTGAAAAATCTGCTAAAAGTGAGCCTGTTAAAATTTGTACCATCCAACCATTTGAAGAAGTTAAAACTTTCAGTACCCATGAGTATCCTAATGCTCCTAAATATGCTGATGTCAAAACAAATGGGATTGGAGAGGTCATGACTTTAGGTAGAAGGAGTCCCAAAAATTTGGAGAGTGAAAATCTTTCTAGTGAGAAAATTGTTGAAAGTGGGCTTGATGATAATGTGTCTTTTGGAGATATTTTTCCCACTATATTTGAGGATGATAAACTTGATTTTGATAATTGCACCATCTCTGATGTTATAAAGTTCTTACAAAAATTGGCTAAAGATCCTAATGCTAGTAAAATAAATATTGCTTTTACAAAACATATCACTAATGCTCTCATTGAAGCTAAAGAAGAAAGGCTCAAACTTGAGACCTCTATTCCTAGAAAATTACAAGATGGTTGGGAGCCCACTATTAGAATAAGAGTGAATGATTTTGATTACAATGCTTTGTGTGATCTTGGTGCAAGTTCTTCCATTATGCCTAAAAGTTTATATGATATGCTTGATTTGAAGCCTTTGGATGAAAGTATTTTGGGAGTGCATCTTATTGACTCCACCGTTAAGAGACCTTTGGGAAGGATTGATAATGTTCTTATTATTTCCAATGATAATTATGTCCCCGTTGATTTTCTTGTTTTGGATATTGAATGCAATGCTTCTTGTCCTATTATTTTGGGGAGACATTTTCTTCGCACCGTTGGTGCCATTATTGATATGAAAGAGGGAATTATAAGATTTCAGTTCCCCCTTAAAAGGGGCATCGAACATTTCCCTAGAAAAAGAATGAAGTTACCTTTTGAGTCCATTGTGAGGACTAGCTACAATTCTATTGATAATACTTGATTCGTTCTTCATGCCTAGCTCAAAGGCGTTAAAGAAAAGCGCTTATGGGAGACAACCCATTTTATTTTTATGTTATTTGCTTTCAGTTTCTTTTTGTTTCTTTGAGTCTTGGAAGTTGTTACCTCTGTAGCAACCTCTTCTTATCCTTTTTATTTTGTTTTTGTGCCAAGAGAAGCCTCTAATAGAGAGGAAGTATGATTTGGGGAAGTTGCCGTCCTGAAACAAATTTCTGTGCTACCACCAAAAACATTAATTATCTCAGCCAGAACGTAGGATTGCTTTGAAATTTTTTGGGCACATGCCCCAGGTTGTTATCTAACTTTCATTAGTTTCACACTTTTTGATTTGAGCAACAGAAGATTTCGAAAAAATTCATCTTTACCAGCTGTTCTGTTTTGACAGATTTCTGCCAATATTTGCATTTGCGTCTTAATCTCTTTCTTTTGGTGTTCTTTTGAGGGGAAGAGCTTGTGTTGAAACTGAACCAAGTGGATTTATTATTTTGATTACACTAACGTTGCTAATGAAGATTGTGAGAAGTTTTGTATGGAGGAAGTTTTCAAGTGTAGGGAGAGAAAAATGATATGAGGAGGTGAAGAATGGACAAAAGCCCAAGCTTGGGGATGCCCATGTCACCCCAAGAAATATCCAAGAAGTACGAGCGTCAAATCTTGGGGATGCCCAAGGCATCTGATACGTCTCAAACGTATCTATAATTTTTAATGTTCCATGCTGATATTATACCAATTGTTACATGTTTTGCATCCACTTTATGTCACTTTTATACATTTTTTGGGATTAACCTATTAACAAGATGCCACAGTGCCAGTTCCTGTTTTCTGCTGTTTTTGTATTCCAGAAAAGCTAGTAGGAAATATACTCGGAATTGGACGAAAATTTACGGAGGCACCTATTTTATCAGAAGACACATGAAGTCCAAAGGAGGGACGAAGAGGAGCCAGGAGGGCCCCACACGCACCCTGGGCGCGGGTCCCCCCTGGCGCGCCCTAGGTGCGTGTGGGCCCCTCGGGGGTCTCCAGCCGCCGCCCTTTCGCCTACTTATTCCCCCCGATGCGAAAACCCTAAACACCCGAGCCATATTCCACGAAAAGTTCCAGAGGCGCCGCCGTCGTCAACCCTAACTCGGAAGGGTCCAGAACCTCTTCCCGGCACCCTGCCGGAGAGGGGAATCATCACCGGAGGGCTCTACATCACCATGCCTGCCTCCGGAGTGATGCGTGAGTAGTTCATCCTTGACTACGGGTCCATAGCAGTAGCTAGATGGTTTTCTCTCCACTTTGTGCCATCATGTTTAGATCTTGTGAGCTGCCTAACATGATCAAGATCATCTTATTGTAATGCTGCATGTTGTGTGTAACACTCCTGCCCACCCCCGGGCCTGGCCTGTCACCCCTGGCAGCTCTCTAGGATCTCTAAACTGGCCCCACAGATCAACACTAGTCTTTTCTGTGCACTTTGTCCTCACTCGTGCGCACACGGGAATGAGTTCCCGGTCGGTCACCCATCCTTGGAGTGCTCCGGGCCAAGCACGCTTAACCTCGGAGTTCCTTCCAGATGAGCTTCCGGAAAAGAAGTTGCAACTTGTTGACATGAGTATCCTATCAATCCTATTAAGCCCTGAGCCAGGATCTCACATCCTTCCCCCCTTAGAAGACCGACGCCCTCGTCGGTCAGCCCCCAGTCCAGGAACTTCCCCCCTTGGCACCCGTCCATGCGTCCAGTGCCGGCACATGTCCACATGTCCGCCCACTGACCCGCACACGCCCGAGTTACCGCGAGGGTCGGCTCTGATACCAACTTGTGGCGCCCCGACCCGACTACTATACAGTGATACTGTGTCTCCGGTTATCCGACACCACCAGACACACTATCAAAGCATAATAGAGAGATCAAGACTTGTGGAACAACTGGCACGTCACAGACTCTACGACACAAAATATATAGCTCAACTCTTATAATAGAGAAAGATAACAAATGACAACCAGAGGTCACAGACCCAACATTACAACATGCGGAAGCAAATTAGGTTGTTCTAAACAACAAGAACCAAATTATGGCCTAAGAGGCCTACACATAAACATCCAGCGCCAGCTGTTCCTGGATGTCCCAAGCTGCCACCTGGGAACCCCAGATTACTCGTCGACGTCCACAAAGAACCCACCTTCGAGGTCGGTGAAATCCTCTCCTGAAAATAAGCAAACGACGTTGAGTTCGACGAACTCGCAAGATTAAGAGCTAATATATGCTCGATGATTGGCTTTCAAGGTTTTAGGCTGTTTTGCATAAAGCTGATTTTATTTAATAAAAACATAACTCAATGGCATCGACTAATCAGAATAGTTCTCAAAAAGGGGTAAGAAGTACTCTTTCTTTCATCACCTTTTCATCATCAACCATCATCAACCATCGTACCTGTTCATCAAAGGCACCTCCCCGAATCACCCTCGAGGAAGCTCACCTTGCATTTGTGAGTGGTACCTCTAGTACCCAGTTTTTAATCATTCCGTTAAAGTTATTCTATGATCTTACCTTCACTTCCCAAGTCGTCCATAACCGCGGACACGGCTTTTCGAAAAGATTCAACCCTGCAGGGGTGTACAAATGTTTGCCACGCGTACCGTCCGGCCCATTACCTGATCATTAGCTCTCTTCCTTGGAAAGCCGGCTGGGTGGGAGCGGTGTCGATTTCTCCCTCGTTAAGGACTAACCCAGGATCATCAGTGAGGACGGAGCAGTGGATCATACACCCTGCCCCGTGGCCACTCATTTTCCTAATACCATCATCCTCATCTCAGTTCATCCCACCATCATCACGCACGCGCAAATGGAAGCCCGAACTAGAGGACCCTGGCTAGTCCCGCCCGAGTTATTTAGTCTATGAGGGTTCCTGCACTGCGAATGCATAGGCCTCACGCATGGTTGCACGCTCAGTCTTGGTTCAAGAGGTATAGAACTCGCACCTAGGCGGCGAGAACGAGACAAAACACCACAACCACAGTGGCCTCTCATCCCCACCTTTAAGCATTTTATTACTGTCACCACAATTTCTCCACCATCATTCTCATCTCATCACCTGTTACCAACACGAACCATCCATCGTATAGCTATGCAATTAACTAAGCATGGCTAAGCATCAACATAGCATAGTAAGTAACTCGGCCAACAATACAATCCTATGGATAATAGGAGGGAAACAGGTATTGGCATCGGAATCTTAATGCAACTATAGGATACTCTACTCCAATAAAATTGACATTTGGAACCGCATGCAATATTATAGTGGAGAAAATATTTGCGGAAACATAGGATAAGATATGCTCAGAGGGGGGATTACGCTTGCCATGTTGAGCGAAGTAGACAAACTGCTCGTCGGAGTAATGATGCTCAACTCCGAACTCGTGATCTACCGGAGAGCAAACAACACCGGAAAGCAGAAACAACAATCAAGACATGGCAATGGTGCAATGCATACAGAAATGATGATATGACATTTTAATGCAACTAAAGGATCATGAAGATGATCAACAATTTAAATGAGTTGTCCCAAATTATTTGGCAATAATTGGCACAAACCCATATTTATCTTAATGGCTTATCTAGCTAACTCCAATTAGAACAGTAGCTAATTCTTCCTCCAACATGCATGGGCATGATGTGTTAGGGTAGGTGTTGAATTGGTGAGCATTTTTGGATATAAAGAACACCATTTTTCTGATTAATCAAAAGTAAGTTATTGAATTTGTCAAATCCATTTTAAATCTGCCCTTTTTCTATCGTGCAAGAAAAGTTAAACCTAGTATTTAGTTCAGCATGGAAAATGATGTTAGAATGTGAAGTTTAGTCCATTGATCATTTTGATATCTCAATTGCAAATTCTGGGATAAACAATTCAACAGTTATTGATTTTAGACGTTTACAATAATTTCCTACCTTTTATTATTTCTCCAGACGCACTGATAAAAAGTTGGTACCTTTCTAATTTTCCTTTTAGATATGTTCTTTTAATGAGTTATTTAAACAACATCATATTTAGTTAGCCAACTTCGGAAGAAATAGTTGAAAAAGGAAATATTCTTTGGCACGGATCAATTTCGGATTATCCGGATTTTTCCTAACTCGGAATATCCGATTTGTGTACTGGAGTGTATCGGATTTTCCGATTGGGCTTGACTCGGAATTTCCGAACTAAGGCTGCTACGCACGGCGGCAACTGCGACGGCGCCTCTACTGCGTCGAAGCGCGCAGAGCAAGGGGAGAGGACGGGGAGACAGGCTACGGCACGGGTTACTCACTCTCCACGCGGGGATGCTCGCAGCGGTGAAGGAGGAGGTCGGGGATGGCTCGGCGGCGATGAAGAACGTGCGGCGGAGCTCGGGCGGCCGCGGCGATGTTGACGATGGCGGCGTCGAGTTACAGCCTCCCCGGTCGATTCTTTGGCAGGGAGGCGGAGCAAGGCACGGCGGAGATGGTGGTGGTCGGCGATTTGCTCGGGAGCTCCTCAAACACCGGCGACGAGCACGGCGAGCTTGGCGGCCATGGCGGCTCGCGTGCGGCTCGGTGGGGAGCAGAGATAGAGAGGGGGCGGGGCTGGTGAGCGGGGAATGGAGACAGCACGTGGTGGGGGGCCTTCCCTTCCCCTTGACACAGCAGGAGGGCGCGGGGCCCCATGGCGAGCTCGGGCTCGAGCGGGTCCGGCGCAAGCACGGCTGGCGCGGTCGCTACAGAACGAGGAAGAAGACATGACCATTTTCGCGAAAACCCCCTGCAGTAGCTCGGATTATCCGGTTCCTTTAAAATCGGATTATCCGAGTTTACTTTTTACAGTTTGGTCCTTTTTCTTTTGTTCCTTCTAAAAACAGCAGCATTTCCCTGAATTAAATTGAGGCACTTATATAAGTTAGAAAAATATGACCAAATTTGGGTAGCCTCTCCATACTAATATGAAGCTCCCCTAATTTTTCCAGATTATTTGAAAATCGTTTAGTAGGAAACAAAATAGGAATTGCTCACATGCAATTTTGAGTTGCTCTCATTTTATTTTATTTTACAAATCAAAATAGTTTGCAAAGATTATATTTGGAACTTTTGGAACTTCCTTGACAATATAAGAGGTCAAAGTATTTTAGTTTGCAATATTGAGTGCCTTTATTAAATTGAAATTGGTTGAAGCAAATTTGGCAATTTGGTTTGAAGTGGTGCCACACCACAACAATTCCCTAGCAACACCCACAATTCCCTAGCAACAATTCCCTAGTGTCAACATGATGCATGGATGCCATGATGCAATGCAGCACAAAAGCGAAAATTTTAACTGGGTTTTTAGGTTTTCAAGTTTCGGGCTGTTACAATTCTACCCTCCTTACAGGAATCTCGTCCCGAGATTCTAGAGTAGGAAAGAGGGAAAGGTTACGACGGTCTTCAACAGTCTTCTCGGTGCATATTGATTCAGCGCAACCTGAAGATCTTCATCGGCCTCACTTCGAGTTCATCATCCAGTACACCATAGGAAAGAAGGAAACCTTACCGGGAGGAAGGGTCTTTGTAGAGATACAACGACCGAGTACCTCCTAGTAGAATTTAGGATGAGACTTCAAGCATCCTTTGATTTGACAGTTAGGAGACACAAGCGTTTGACGGGAGATTGATAAGGAGTTTCCAGTTGGTAGACAACTGTTTCCCAAAGATTCAGAATATGAACTTTGCACAAGGCCTTGAATTTCTGAAAACGAATTTTAAACAAGATTCCCACAGATGAAGAGGCAACTTCTACCACACAGCTTGGGTAGAACTTTCCTCACGGAGGAGCATTTTAAATCATGGGAGAAGAGTCGGGAAGATCGACATAGAGAACTTCAGAAACTCCGCAAACATTAATATTGGGAACACTTCTTGATTTTCTAGACGTCGGGAACAAGCTTATTGAGGATCACCAACTATCGTTTCAGCTTGAGATTTAGATCTAGTTAGGTGTAGAGATACTTCAGACTCCACATGTATGAATAAGAAATCTTTACACGGGATACCAACAGATTACAATTGCTAGAAATCCCAAGAGTTGGACTACAATGTCAAACTCCAAAGGAGGAACGAGCTTGCGGAACTCAAGTATTAGCAACTTGTCAGAGGACAGCTGCCCTACTTGATTTACTTACGGCAATACACCAATGAAGACGATAGAAGTTCTCAAACTTCCTCTCTTTCTGGAACAATTCAATCAGTGGCTTGGATGCAAGATGAAATTCTCAAGGGATGGAGGTAACAACATACCATTCCACGAATCTTCTGCATATGCATGATCGACTTGAAATGATTCCGAGGAAACCAGACAATTCACTCAGATCCACGGTGACATCTTTCAGCAATTGCACGTGAACCAGGGAAAGTCACTTCTAACTTCCCGAACACATACCTTGTGACGACACAAAGTTAGTTCTAACAAGTTTCCAATGCTAACGCCCAATATCCCATATGAATCTCCTCAAACATGGAGAAGATAAGAAGGTAGTTGATGGGCTCAACACAAACTTATCCATATACTCCAAGACGGTAGACTCATAGGTTGCATGAACGGGCATGAGTATTGGTCAAACTAACACATTCAGCAGGTTAGCCTGAGTTTGATTTGACGATAGCCCAATTCAAATCAAAATAGTTGTAGGATAGCATATCCACAAAGGAGATACCACCTTCCTTCGACACTTAAAACTAGACATCCCATTGAGAAGGAACTATATCGGGATAGAGCTCTTGTCTTTCGACTCTCCAAGTCATTTAAGCTCAACCGAATAATTCAGGGCATCCAGCACGATTTTCTTGGAGAAGGGAGTTGTTCAGAGAACCAGCTTACTCATAAGCTCAACATCACGGTCAGGTGACAACCTGGAGATACTTCTGGAAAGACCTCCAAAATATCACGATCCACATATAGGATATCACGACATACCGGTGGATCTTGAGTTCAAGAGAGGATCATGCCTTTCAAGGCACAACGAGGTGGTCTTGGGAGCTTCGGCACGAACCTAGCTCTTTGACCGAGGGAGTGCATCAGAGCCAACTGACTTGGTAGCACTGTCAAACTCAACTTATTGATCGGCTAACCAATCATGCTAAGGAGGACAATAAATGTCCTTGGATTCGGCACAGTAAGAACTGCTGAGGATATCCAATAGTTACATTATTACCTCCGTCTCATCACTCTGGAGTAATAAGTCACTCGGAGATCGGAGAGTAACAAGGAGTAAGAGCATCACTTCATCAAGAGGATCATGATACTTAGCTCGATACCCTGATATCAAAGAGTGTGACACTCTAAGGGGGAGCAGAACAAAAGCTAAACGAGGCCCTCATTCTGAAGATTACAATTCTTTGACCAGGTCCGGGAGATGGACAAGGTACTAGAGTTTGTTTCCTCCAACATTCCGAGGTGGAATGTCTTGACGGAGCAAGAGAGTGACTTGCATCGGAACATACCAACGCACGATGAGACTTTACTGTCAACAGACAGACGAAGGTTGGAAGGCAGGTCAGAGTACGAAACATGCTCAGGAGAAATCCTAAGATGTTGAAGATGCACCGGTTATTACTCAATTGTGATAACCATGCCCAAAAGGAGAGATGCAGCAGAGTCATGAACATAGATGGGGGATTCGCTAAGCGAATTCTTGTCATAACCCAGATGATTCCAAGACAGAATCTCCAGCTATGGCAGAGTTAAAGTTACATAGCCATCCGAGGTGTGGGAGATTAAGGTTCAACCATTTACCACACAGACCACATAAAGGACTTGGGTTAAAGGTCAGCTTCATGTGCCGAGAATCATAAGTAGCATAACAATCACATGGGTAACAACCCACACAATTCATCATGCCAGAATCACAGCACAATCCGGGACCTTCGGTTCAAGACCTTGGGTTAGCACCCGAAGAAAGGATCAAATGATTAGACTTGGTACGGATAGCAGGGTTCGGAAACATCTGAGTTGATTTGGGATTGCTACGCGGCGGGAGCAACTGGACACATAACACTAAAGGTCGAACCCAACCCCGTTTTACTCCTAATTTTGAAGTAACAGATGGAAGTAAAACTTTTAACTCAAATCGAGGTAAGATTGCTCCGAGATTAGAGTGTAACCAGATAAGGAGTAAAAAGAATCCTAAGATGGTTTTCACAACTCATTTTTAGGTTAAAAATATTTTCACAAACACTAGACTCAACATCGACCAGTAGAAGGGTTTCCTACAGGCAGTACTGCTCTGATACCAACTTGTAACACCCCTGCCACCCCCGGGCCTGGCCTATCACCCCTGGCAGCTCTCTAGGATCTCTAAACTGGCCCCACAGATCAACACTGGTCTTTTCTGTGCACTTTGTCCTCACTCATGCGCACACGGGAATGAGTTCCCGGTCGGTCACCCATCCTTGGAGTGCTCCGGCCAAGCACGCTTAACCTCGGAGTTCCTTCCAGATGAGCTTCCGGAAAAGAAGTTGCAACTTGTTGACATGAGTATCCAATCAATCCTATTAAGTCCTGAGCCAGGATCTCACATTGTGTTTGCTGGGATCCGATGAATATTGAATACTATGATCAAGTTGTTTATTAATCTATGATACATGTTATTTATGATCTTGCATGCTTTCCGTTACTAGTAGATGCTTTGGCCAAGTAGATGCTTGTAACTCCAAGAGGGAGTATTTATGCTAGATAGTGGGTTCAGTCTCCAGTAATCTGGGCGAGTGACAGCAACGCCTAAGGTTGTGGATGTGCTGTTGCTACTAGGGGTAACCTAACAATGCTATGTCCACGGTCATATGTATTTGTTTACTTTACGCACATTGCTTAATGCGATTATCCATTGCTTGCAACTTAATACCGACGGGGAATACGGATGTCAACCTGAAGGTGGATTATTAGTCATAGATGCGGTTGGATAACGGTCTATGTATTTTGTCGTAATGCCCAATTAAATATCATGGTAGCCAACTTGTCATATATGTATGCTTTGTGATGCGCTCAATATTTTGTCAATTGTCCAGCTGTAATTTGTTTACCCAGCGTGTCGTTTATCTTTATGGAGAGACACCACTAGTGAACTGTGGACCCCGGTCCATTCTTTTACATTGATTAAACCACAAACTGCAAACAATTGTTCTCTTTTACTTTCTGCAATTAAATACTGCTTTCCACACCATACGTTTAATCCTTTGTTTTCAGCAAGCCGGTGAGATTGACAACCTCACTGTTTCGTTGGGGCAAAGTAGTTTGATTGTGTTGTGTGCAGATTCCACGTTGGTGATCGAGTAACGGCGCCACCAACAACCTTCTGAAGTGCTACTGCTCCTACTGGTTCGATAAACCTTGGTTTCATACTGAGGGAAAACTTGCTGCTGGACTACATCATACGTTCCTCTTGGGGTCTCCCAACGAACGTGTGTTTCACGCCATCAAGCTATTTTTCTGTCGCCGTTGCCGGGGAGACAGCAGGCTTCTGCAAGGGGAGTTTCACGCTTCCAATCTTTTTACTTTGTTTTTGTCTTGCTTAGTTTATTTTATTTTATCTTGTTTGCTTTTAATTATCAAAAACACAAAAAAATTAGTTACTTGCATTTAGTATATTTTCGGTTTTGTTTCCTGTTAGTTATCATGTCTGGCTCTGCTTATTATGTTTTGGTTCCTGAAGTTGAGGTTCGATCTTTTAAGCAACAAGGTGGAGAAAGTTTGAAAGATGCTTGGTATAGGATCAACGATGCTCATCGAAGGTGCACTAAGAAATATTCCACCATGATCCTACTTAGAAATTTTTATGTTGGCATTACTAGCTGGTATAGGTATGTCTTGGACACTTTGACAGGTGGTAACTTTCTTGGTACTCCTGCGTTGGAAGCTAGTTATATTATTGAGAGTTTAGTAGGAACACCACCCGTTAGTAACATTAAAAATGAGATTACCTTGGAGATGTTATGATGAAGTTGGAGTCTATAGAGAAAAATTTGCCAAATCTCCTTGGTAGTACTAGCAAAGTTGATGAATCACTGGCAACCTTTAATAAAAGAATTGCTGTTTTAGAAACTAGTACTATTCAAGATAATCAAAATCTTAGGATTGGTGAATTGGAGGAGGCTATGGATGCAATAAGTTCTACTTTTGCTTCTTTTAAAACTAAAAGACAAAAGGCTATTGTGGGGAAAGAGCAAAAATATATGTATGTGCCAAAAGTTTCTAAACCAAAACCCACAGGTGTGTTTAAAACTGATAACATGTTTAGTGAGCTTGGGGTGAATCACATAGTGGTACATTTAAATTTTCTTCCCAGGAATTACATAAACTGAAAGACCCTATTGTGACAAACCATGTTCTTGATGAAGCTTTTGATGAATTAGACCTTTCCACGCTTGATAATACTTGATGCATGCTTTGTGCCTAGCTAAAAGGCGTTAAAGAAAAGCGCTTATGGGAGGCAACCCATTATTTTTATTTTCTGCAATTTTTCTTTTTTGAGTCAAGGTGTTGTTTACTTCTGTAGCAACTCCTTTGTATCTTTACTTTTTCGCATTGTTGTGCCAAGAGTAGCCTCTAATGTTAAGATGATGCTAAATATTGATTGCTGCGCAGAAACAGATTTCTGCTGTTCACTGTACGAAATTCCTAAAATCACCAGATTGTTAATTAAATCTGAAAATTTGTGCGTAATCTTTATGTATGTCTGAATCTTTCGTTAGTTCAAAGTTTTTCGATCTGAGCGTCGTAAGTGCCTCAAAAAATTCGTCTTTGCGGACTGTTCTGTTTTAGACAGATTATGCCTTTTATTTTGCATTCTCTTTTTACTAGTGTTGAGTGAAATTCTTTTTTGGGTGGAAGAGCTTCACATAACATCAGTGGCAGTAGCTAATGTTTAAAGTAACAAGTCATATTGCGTCTTTATAGAACATGTGAGTTTTTGATTATGCACTAACCCTCTAATGAGATTTACTTTGAGTTTGGTGTGACGGAAGTTTTCAAGGGTCAAGAGAGAAGGATGATATAATAGGATCAAGAAGAGTGAAGAGCTTAAGCTTGGGGAGGCTCCCATGGATCTCCCCAGCATATTTCAAGAAGACTCAAGCGTCTAAGCTTGGGGATGCCCAAGGCATCCCCTTCTTCATCGACAAAATTATCAGGTCATCTCTAGTGAAACTATATTTTTATTCTTTCACATCATATGTGCTGTTCTTGGAGCGTCTGTGTGCTTTTATTTTCAGTATTTTTATTTTCATTTTGTAATCAACTTGATTGGACCCTAGCATTCTTGATTGGGAGAGAGACACGCTCCGCTTTTTCATGAGAATACTCCTATTTTCACTTATATTTGTTGAGTATTCATATCTAGCGCTGTTCAGCTTTTAGCTCTTGTTTTCATGTATCTCTTGTCAGAGCTATTAGTTTTCTTTTAAAGAAAGTACTCTCTTGCTTCACTTATACTTGTTTGGAGAGTTATTGAAATAAATTGATTGGTGTTTGGTTGGAACAGAAAATGTTGCATGTGGTAAATGGTATAATGGAAAAAACTTGCATATTCTTGTAGATCACTAATTTGGATAATTTGATACTTGTCAATTGTTTTGAGTTAACAAGTAGATCATGATTAAACTTTGCATCATGTAAGTTAAGCCCATTAGTGAAGAACTACCGTAAAGCTTGTTGAAATTTGGTTTGCATGAGTGGTATCTCTAAGGTCTAGATATTTTCTAATAAAAGGGTTTGGTTAACAAGGAAGACGGTGTGAAGTCTTATAATGTTTGCAATATGTTTGTCATATAAAACTTGGTGTACTGGTTGATATTCTTGTTTGCTTACATAACCTTGCTAGCCTAAACTCTGTACTGAGAGGGAATGCTTCTCGTGCATCCAAATCCTTGAGCCAAAATCCATGCCATTTGTGTCCACCATAACTACCTATATGTGGTATTTCCTTGCCACTCCAAGTAAATTTTTCATGTGCTACCTTTAAATTATTCAAAATTGTTATTATTCCTTTTTGTGTCAATGTTTACTAGCTCATGAGGAAGTAGTGGGTTATTCTTTATTCGACTTGTCAAACAGACTTTACACCTGGACTAGTGGCATATACATCCGCTTATCCAATAATTTTGCAAAAAGAGCTGGCAACGGGGTGCCCAGTCCCAATTAATTACAACTTTAACCGCTTAATTCTCTTCACATTTTTGCCCTGATTTATCAGTCAAGCAATGACAAACAGTGAAATACCTGCATGTGTAAACAAAAGTGAAAGAGGGATGATCTGCCTTGCTGTAGAAATAACGTCCTTCATGGGAGCCGCTCTTAAAAGTCTGTTTGATAGGGAGAATACTGTTTTCATCCGCTACCATTCGTTGACAATTAACAAACACCTCTCAAACTTAATTTTTACTCTCTATATGATTTCAAAAACTAAAAAGCTCTAGCACATGATTTAATCCCTGCTTCCCTCTGCGAAGGGTCTTTCTTTTACTTTTATGTTGAGTCAGTTTTCCTATTCTTTCTATCTTCCACAAGCAAACACTAGTGTCAACTTTGTTACAACATTTGTTATATGCTAGATATTGGACTTATTATATTGCTTTGTGTTGACAATATCCATGAGATAAATATGTTGAAAGTTGAAGCAAATGCTGAAACTTAAATCTTCCCTTGTGTTGATTAAATACCTTTTGTTAGAATCTATTGCTTTATGAGTTAACTCTTATGTGAACCTGTGGATGCATTGTCTCCAAAGTACTATTCATGAAAAAGTTTAGCTTGTGTGATTCATTGTTTACTCATTATCTATTTGGTAGCAAACTATAGACCATTGACTTGGATCACTTCATTCATTTACATGTGCCTTACAATATTATATGATCAAGATTATGATGGTAGCATGTCACCTCAAAAATTATATTGTTTTATCGTTTACCTACTCGAGGACGAGCAGGAACTAAGCTTGGGGAAGCTGATACGTCTCAAACGTATCTATAATTTTTGATGTTCCATGCTGATATTATACCAATTGTTACATGTTTTGCATCCACTTTATGTCACTTTTATACATTTTTTGGGACTAACCTATTAACAAGATGCCACAGTGCCAGTTCCTGTTTTCTGCTGTTTTTGTATTCCAGAAAAGCTAGTCAGGAAATATTCTCGGAATTGGACGAAAATTTACGGAGGCACCTATTTTATCAGAAGACACATGAAGTCCAAAGGAGGGACGAAGAGGAGCCAGGAGGGCCCCACACGCACCCTGGGCGCGGGTCCCCCCTGGCGCGCCCTAGGTGCGTGTGGGCCCCTCGGGGGTCTCCAGCCACCGCCCTTTCGCCTACTTATTCCCCCCGATGCGAAAACCCTAAACACCCGAGCCATATTCCACGAAAAGTTCCAGAGGCGCCGCCGTCGTCAACCCTAGCTCGGGAGGGTCCAGAACCTCTTCCCGGCACCCTGCCGGAGAGGGGAATCATCACCGGAGGGCTCTACATCACCATGCCTGCCTCCGGAGTGATGTGTGAGTAGTTCATCCTTAGACTACGGGTCCATATCAGTAGCTAGATGGTTGTCTCTCCACTTTGTGCCATCATGTTTAGATCTTGTGAGCTGCCTAACATGATCAAGATCATCTTATTGTAATGCTGCATGTTGTGTTTGCTGGGATCCGATGAATATTGAATACTATGATCAAGTTGTTTATTAATCTATGATACATGTTATTTATGATCTTGCATGCTTTCCGTTACTAGTAGATGCTTTGGCCAAGTAGATGCTTGTAACTCCAAGATGGAGTATTTATGCTAGATAGTGGGTTCAGTCTCCAGTAATCTGGGCGAGTGACAGCAACGCCTAAGGTTGTGGATGTGCTGTTGCTACTAGGGTAACCTAACAATGCTATGTCCACGGTCATATGTATTTGCTTACTTTTCGCACATTGCTTAATGCGATTATCCGTTGCTTGCAACTTAATACCGACGGGGAACACGAATGTCAACCTGAAGGTGGATTATTAGTCATAGATGCGGTTGGATAACGGTCTATGTATTTTGTCGTAATGCCCAATTAAATATCATGGTAGCCAACTTGTCATATATGTATGCTTTGTCATGCGCTCAATATTTTGTCAATTGCCCAGCTGTAATTTGTTTACCTAGCATGTCGTTTATCTTTATGGAGAGACACCACTAGTGAACTGTGGACCCCGGTCCATTCTTTTACATTGATTAAACCACAAACTGCAAACAATTGTTCTCTTTTACTTTCTGCAATTAAATACTGCTTTCCACACCATACGTTTAATCCTTTGTTTTCAGCAAGCCGGTGAGATTAACAACCTCACTGTTTCGTTGGGGCAAAGTAGTTTGATTGTGTTGTGTGCAGATTCCACGTTGGTGATCGAGTAACGGCGCCACCAACAACCTTCTGAAGTGCTACTGCTCCTACTGGTTCGATAAACCTTGGTTTCATACTGAGGGAAAACTTGCTACTGGACTACATCATACCTTCCTCTTGGGGTCTCCCAACGAACGTTTGTTTCACGCCATCAGCATCCCCTTCTTCATCAACAAAAATATCAGGTCATCTTTCAAGACACTATATCTTTATTGCTTCATATGATATGTGTTATTCTTGGAGCGTCAGTTATTTTTGCTTTCAGTTTTGTTTTGTTTGCTGTAGTTTATTGTTGGATCCTAGCATATTTTGTTTGGAGAGAGACACGCTCCGTTTTCATTGTCTAGAACACTCCAGTTTTCACTCTTATTATTCTGTGGGTGTTCACTTTTTGCTAGTACTGCGTTTAGCTCTTGTTTTTCACTCGAATTTTGTTCAGAGCTTGTTGGTTTTCTTCAGTTATATATGATTATCTCTCTGGTCTTCGATGAATATTATCTATGAGAGTTGTTTCAAATATGTTTATTGGTGTTGGAGAAGAGTAAAATAATTCATGCTTATAGTGGTGCAATAGGAAGCTTGTTTAGACTGTGGCTTAGACTTTAGCGTGTCATGTTAGGTGTTATTTTAATTGTGTGTTTAGTAATATATGATGTATCATGACTAGTCTCAAATAGCTGAGAGTGCTTGATGTGCCATTGAAAGAAATCATGTGTTGTTTTTATCATTTTGAAGCATGGTTTTGTGGTATTCTCCTTTGATGATTTATTTGGGTTGACTTGGCACATGCTCACACCATGTTATGACTACAAACCAGTCACCTCTAGCCTTGATGATCACTTAGTTTTTGACTTGTAATATCACTTCATGCTTTGATTAATAATGTTTTGTCGCTATGTATGATTATGGCCGTTATTGCTCTCTTAGTTGGTCGCTCCCAGTCTCTTGCTAGCCTTCACCTGTACTGAGTATGAGCTCTACTCGTGCATCCAACTCCCAAAAACCAAAGTTTGCCAAATGTGTACACCATACCTACCTATATGTGGTATTTCACCGCCACTCAAAGTAAATTTCTCGTGTGCTACCTTTAAACCTTCAAAATTATTAAACCTGTTTTGTGCTCCTGTTTTAGCTCACGAGGAAGTAGTTTAAAGTTTATCATGTCTCATGTCAAGCAAGGTTCTTCTCCCTCATTTCACCCGATGAGTATGGAATTTGTGCTCATCTAAATTTGCAGAGAGCTGGTGCCAAATAATATGAACTCAAATAAATAAATAAAAAAAGGCACTTCCCCATGGATTGATGTTTGTTGGTGGGCACCCGAAAATTCGGCTAGCCATGGTTTGTGTAAGAAAAGGTGGGGGGAAGTGCCGACCATAAGGAAAAAGGAAAAGTGCTAATGGAAACCGCTCTCAAAAGTCTAAAAACTTTGCTTGACATGGGTTATGATAAGTTTTTCATTACCATCCGTTGACATAGACATACACCTCTCTCAAAATTATATTTTTCAATACCTCTGATTTATTTAAATAAAAAGCTCTAGCACATGAGTAATCCCTGCTTCCCTCTGTGAAGGGCCCTTCTTTTACTTTTATGTTGAGTCATCATCTTCTAACTTTATGCACCAATTAAGAGAGCATAGTTGTCATTCTGAGTATAATGTGCATAGTCCCAAAATTTATTATTGATTGATTCATGATTATGGTATTGCTTGTTCTCAAATTATTTGTATCTAGTCACCATTTGAACTTTGAAGGTGTCCTGGCATTTATGTTTTGCTATTCCAATAAAGGACAAGCTGAATACCTCTTTATTATGTTTTCTTTATGCTCGAAACAAACGTATTACTTTCAATGCATTATTATTCATGATCTTTTATTTGTGTTGCTTTTCATGTTGCAACATAGTTGCTAAGTTTACATTGTTAAAATTATATCTATCATGCCTATGTTTAGAGTACTTTGATCTCAGCTTGCAATGCTTTTACGTAACAATGGTCAAGATTGTGTTGGCTTCATGTCACCTCAAAAATTATTTTGTTATCACTTACCTACTCGAGGACGAGCAGGAGTTAAGCTTGGGGATGCTGATACGTTGCAAACGTATCTATAATTTTTGATGCTCCATGCTTGTTTTCTATCCAATGCCACATGTTTTCCATGCAATTACATTGGTTTTCCGGTTAATTTCATGCACTAACCTATTAACAAGATGCCACAGGCCAGTTACTGTTTTCTACTGTTTTTGTATTTCAAAAAATCTCTTAAGGATATATTCTCGAAAAGTGCTGAAAATCCACGAAAGTCAAGTTTTACCTGGAACGAAGACCGACACCGAGGGGGACCCGGAGGGGGGCCAGGGAGCCACCAGAGGCACCCCAGGTGCGGGTCCACCCTAGGCCACGCCTGGTGGGCCCCTGGGGGCCCTGGCCACCGCCTCCCGGCACCCCTTCGCCTATAAGATACCCTTAACCCTAAAAAGTTCGGGGACAGAGTTATTTTCCACGAAAACCACAGACAGGCACCGTCACCTCGAAAGTCCAATCTAGGGCTTCTGCAGCCCTGTTCCGGCACCCTGCCGGAGGGGGAGATCATCGCCGGAGGCCTCTTCATCACCATGATTGCCTCCACGACGATGCGTGAGTAGTTCATCTCGGGACTACGGGTCCATGGCAGTAGCTAGATGGTAGTCTCTCTCCGTTATGCCTCCATGTTTAGAGTCTCGTGAGCTGCCTCACATGATCGAGACCACCGTTATGTAATTGTGCATGTTGTGTTTGCTGGGATCCGATGAACCATGAGATTATGATATTTTGTTCATGTCATTACTGAGATTCTTCACTTATATCTATAGAGAGTTTTAATGTTGTCTTGCAATACTCTCTGGTGTTTATGATTACCTTGGCCACGTAGTTGTTTTCACCTCCAAGAGAGGGTTTATATGCTAGATTGCTAGATAGAGGATTATGTGCAACGCTCGAGTGACAGAAACGTGCGGGGGGAGGATGTGATGTTGCCACAAGGGAGAAAACAGCGGTTCTCTTGTCTACGGATGAGAACCATTGCTTACATTACGTACTTTACTTAATGAATTGTCTGTTGCACACAAGCAATCACTTCGTTGCTGCAACTTAATACCAAGGGATTTGCTGGATAGCTTTCTTGAGTTGGACTATTATATATGGATGCATGCTGGATAGCGGTCCATATGCCTTGACGTAATGCCTACAGTGTTAGAACCCATGAACTGCATCTCATCATAATAGTATTGTTATACCTTCATGATTTGTCAATTGCCCAGCTGTAATTTCACTAGTGGAAACAGGAGCTTTGGTGGAGAGGGGTGTTGCGCTCTAGTCCCGGGCGTGGTTCGAATCCGGACTAGAGGAGGGAACTAGTACCGGGCCGGCTGCTCCGACGCTGCGCAGGTCGGGTCCCGGGTTGTAGGGCACCTCTAGTTCCGGGCCGTGATACCACCCGGGACCGAGGCAGTCAGCGGCAGGGTGGAGACAGGAGGGTGGACCTTTCGTCCCGGGCCGTGGTACAGCCCGGGACTAGAGGTCCCGCTATATCATCTCCCACCCCGGGCCAGCCACCATTTTTGAACTCTCAAGCTCATCTTCATTGTTTCCTCTCTCAAACTCAAGTGTAGCCCCATTTTTTTCCAAGATTTGTCAAGATAGACAGCACCCATCTCTCCAAGGGTTAGCAACACTTGATCCTTTCACCCGGCGGCCAAATTTTAGCCATTTCCATACAAGTTTAGCTCATTTCATTTTTATAGTGCTACCTAGGTGTTTGATGAAATGCCTAAACTAGGTAGTTCATTTTTTTATGTATTTTGAGCTCAAATTAATTTATTATTTGTGGATTTTAGTGTCGTCTCGGTCCTCACCGCCGTCGATAGCCCCTGCCATCTCGTGACCGGCACCACCTCGGTGAGCCTCTTCTTTTATCTTTTATTTTACAAAATTACTTGTATGATTTGAATGCATAATTATTTTTCTTGTATAATTTTCTTATGTTTTTTATATGTATAGTGTCATGGTTTTGATATCCGTCCCCGTCGGCCCTCGTCCGGTCTATGATTCGGATGTGGTATATTTTTATCACTATTTATTTTGTTTCGTGTTTATAACAATCATGCCGACCAAATTGACATAGATATATTTTTATTTGGAGGTAGTTGAACCGGAAATTCCAGCCGACCCTATTGTAGAGTTTTTTAAAAAAGAAAACAACGATTTGAAAGCAAAATTGAAGATAAGTGAAGATCTTCGTCTCCAATGCCTAGAAGAGAAGATGGTATTGGACTTGAAGATTGCCGACATCGTTGATGCTCACGGGGTCGAGCTTACCGACGTCGTCGCTGTTCACGAGATGAAGATGGATGCAATGCGCTTGAAGCTTAGAAAGATTAGAAAATATGTCATTAGTCAAGAGGCTCGGTATCATTATGCTGTTGGTTCAATAGTTACCTTAGTTGCGATTCTGATCGCATTTGTTGTTGGATTTAAATTCTTTAGATAGTTGTATTCTAGTTTCAATTAATTTATGTTTTATGAGAACTATGTATTACATTTGGTCACTACTATACTTTGGTTTTAATGTGATGAACTTGTATTAATGAATATGGTATGTTTCCTATTATGTTGGTTTATCGTAATGGGTTTTAGCGGTGATTTGCAGATGAGTCATCCATGGATATACGCTGACCGACGCTCTAAAGAGTACATGGATGGCGTGCAATCTTTTCTCAATGTGGCTAAGGATAACAAGGGGCCGAATGGTTTTATGTGTTGTCCATGCAAAAATGTCGGAATGAGAAGGATTTCCCTAACACAGACAGAATTCACCTCCACCTGATAACTTCTGGTTTCATGCCCGGCTATAATTGTTGGACCAAGCACGGAGAAAAAGGGGTTATGATGGAAGACAACGAAGAAGAAGAGAACGATGACAACTACATGTACCCTGAATACGTTGGTAACCCAACAGGGGAAGCTGATGATGAAGAGGTACCAGATGATCCCATCATACATGATGATTTACGTGGGGTCATCGTTGATGCACATACCCTAGCAGAAACTACACTTGAGAAGTTGAAGTTGGAGCGCATGTTAGAGGATCACAAAACAAAGTTGTACCCAACTTGCGAAGATGGCAACACAAAGCTCGGTACCACACTGGAATTATTGCAATGGAAGGCAGCAAATGGTTTATCTGACAAGGGATTTGGGAGTTTACTGAAAATAGTGAAGGACAAGCTGCCGGCTGGTAACGAATTGCCCGAGAGTGCGTATGAAGCAAAGAAGATTATCTGCCCTCTAGGATTAGATGTGCAGAAGATACATGCATGCATTAATGACTGCATCCTCTACCGCGGTGAGAAGTATGAGAATTTGAATGAATGCTCGGTATGCGGTGCATTGCGGTATAAATCAGAGCAGATGACCCTGGCGATGTTGAGGGCCTGCCCGCCAGGAAGAAGGTTCCTGCCAAGGTGATGTGGTACGCTCCTATAATACCACGGTTGAAACGTTTGTTCAGAAACAAAGAGCATGCCAAGTTGTTGCGATGGCACAAAGAAGACCGCAAGAGCGACGAGATGTTGAGACACCCGGCTGATGGGTCGCAGTGGAGAAAAATCGATACAGAGTACAAGGAATTTGCACGTGACCCAAGGAACTTAAGGTTTGGTCTTAGCACGGATGGCTTTAATCCTTTTGGGGAGCAGAGCAGCAGTCATAGCACCTGGCCTGTGACTCTATGTATCTATAACCTTCCTCCTTGGTTGTGCATGAAGCGGAAGTTCATTATGATGCCAGTGCTCATCCAAGGCCCGAAGCAACCCGGTAACAACATTGATGTCTACCTGAGGCCATTAGTTGATGAACTTTTACAGTTGTGGCGTGATGAAGGGGTACCTGTGTGGGATGAGTACAAACAAGCGGAATTTAACCTACGAGGGTTGTTGTTTGTAACCATCAATGATTGGCCTGCTCTTAGTAACATTTCAGGACAGTCGAACAAGGGATACAATGCATGCACACATTGTTTAGATAGCACTGAAAGTATATATGTAGGTAACAAGAATGTGTACCCGGGTCATCGTCGATTTCTTACAACTCAGCATCCCCTAAGAAAGAAAAGCAAGCAGCAGCATTTCAAAGGTGAGGCAGATGGCCGGCCGAAGCCACCCTCCAAAGTGGTGAAGATATATATGATGCGGTCAAGGATTTAGATGTAATCTTTGGAAAGGGTCCTGGCGGACAGTCTGTTCCGAAGGACGCTAACAACCACGTTCCCCTGTGGAAGAAGAAGTCTATATTTTGGGAACTACCCTATTGGAAAATCCTAAAGGTCCGCTCTGCAATCGACGTGATGCACGTGACGAAGAATGTTTGCGTGAACCTGCTAGGCTTCTTGGGCGTGTATGGGAAGGCAAAAGATACTCCGGAAGCACGAGAGGACCAGCAACTTTTGAAAGACCCAAAGAACCTGCATCCAATGAGGACGGATAAAGGACGTCTACGTCCTGCTAGCTACGTTCTTACCAAAGAAGAGAAGGAGATATTTTTTGAAGTCCTGAGCAGTATGAAGGTCCCGTCTGGCTTCTCGTCGAATATAAAGGGAATAATAAATATGGCAAAGAAAAAGTTCCAGAACCTAAAGTCTCATGACTGCCACGTGCTGATGACTCAACTGCTTCCGGTTGCATTGCGGGGGCTTCTACCGGAAAATGTTCGAGTATCCATTGTTAAGCTATGTGCGTTCCTCAATGCAATTTCGCAGAAGTCAATCAGCCCAACCACTCTATTAAGGTTACAGAAGGATGTGGCTCAATGTCTCGTTAGTTTTGAGTTGGTGTTCCCACCATCCTTCTTCACTATTATGACACATCTCCTAGTACACCTGGTCGACGAGATTCACATTCTGGGTCCTGTATTTCTACACAATATATTCCCCTTTGAGAGGTTCATGGGAGTGTTGAAGAAGTATGTTCATAACCGTGCTAGGCCAGAAGGAAGCATCTCCAAAGGGTATGGAACAGAGGAGGTCATTGAGTTTTGTGTTGACTTTATTCCCGGCATTAAGTCGATTGGTCTTCCTGAATCGCGACATGAGGGGAGACTAAGTGGAACAGGTGATACGTCTCAAACGTATCTATAATTTTTGATGTTCCATGCATGTTTTATATCAATTGCCACATGTTTTATATGCACTTTATATCATATTATGACATTTATTGGACTAACCTATTAACAAGATGCCACAGTGCCAGTTTCTGTTTATTATGTCTGTGCATTGCAGAAAAGGTCCAAAATTGAAAGTGCTCAGAAAAATCTGAAAAAATTATAGAAATTCTATTTCGCCAGAAGACTCCGGGAGCCAGAAGGACAAGTCCAGGGGAGGCCCACAGCCACCACACGCACCCAGGGCGCGGTTGGGCCTTGCCCGGCGCCCTGGGGTGGTGTCGTCTCCTCGTGTACCGTCTCGCGACGCCCTTTGGACTACTTATTCCCCCTGACGCGAAAACCCTAAGTGCTGGACGATTTCTCGAGAGAAGTTCCAGAGCTCCGCCGCCATCCGAAACCCTAATTCGGGGACAGAAGTCTCTGTTTCGGCACCTTGCCGGGACGGGGAATTGCCCCCGGAGCCATCTCCATCGACTCCACCGCCATCTTCATCGCTGTTGCTGCCTCCCATGATGAGGAGGGAGTAGTTCTCCCTCGGGGCTGAGGGCTCTACCGTAGCTATGTGGTTTATCTCTCTCTCCCATGGTGTGATCTTTATGTGATCATGAGCTTTGTAATCTAGTTGAATCCATAGATGTACTCTTCATTATCTTATATGCTACTCAAGTGGTTTTATTAATGTAATCTCCGGAGTCACCTTTGTCCCACGGTGCGAAGTTGACAGTGTGCGCCCCGTGTGTGGCTCTTAGGCTAAAGATAACAGGAATACTTATCATGAGTTATTATTTGCGTTGGATGTCTCTATGAAATTGCGGTGTTTGTCTAGTACCTTCTAGGGCGCTCAAGTTGACAGTGTGGGGTTAACTAGACATGGGAATGCGACTTTAAGGTGTGCTTTTATAGCCCTACGCGGTGGATTGGTGTTCGTTATCCAACGAGAGAATAACTCAGAGTAGCATAGTGAAGAGGGAATATCTATGTATTCAATTATATTATTATTGTTGAGAGTGTCCACTAGTGAAAGTATGATCCCTAGGCCTTGTTTCTAAGCATTGAAACACCGTTTACAACAAGTTCTGCTACATGTTTGCTTGCTGCCATTTTTATTTCAGATTGCAATTACCACTTATAATCATCCATATTACTTGTATTTTAATATCTCTTCGCCGAACTAGTGCACCTATACACCTGACAAGTGTATTGGGTGTGTTGGGGACACAAGAGACTTCTTGTATCTTAATTGCAGGGTTGCTTGAGAGGGATATCTTTGACCTCTACCTCCCTGAGTTCGATAAACCTTGGGTGATTCACTTAAGGGAAACTTGCTGCTGTTCTACAAACCTCTGCACTTGGAGGCCCAACATTGTCTACAAGAATAGAAGCGTGCGTAGACATCAAGCTATTTTCTGGCGCCGTTGCGGGGAGGTAAGGTAAAAGGTACTCACATCCTCAGCTACTTAGCTACTTTCTAGCACTGTTGCTGACGTGTGAGTGCTCGAAGGTATTTCCTTTAGATTCTGCAATTATATCTTTTTGTTTCTTGTTTTTATTTCACTAGTTAGGCTTAATGGAAAACAACAACAAAATTAGAGATCTTTATGAACTTTATATTGAATTAGGACATGATGCTTTTGAAGAGAAAATTAAAAAACCTATGGAAAATTATTTGCATGATGGTAGCAATGGTATTACTATAAATTCTTTGAACACCATTATTGCTAATGCTATGGAAAAATTTAAGCTTGGGGAGGTCGGTTGTGATGAATATGATATTTTTAGTCCCCCAAGCTTTAAGGAGGAAATTTGCTTTGATATAATTTGCCTCCAATTTATGATGATTATAATGATTGTGATATTTTCAGTCCACCTACTATTGAGGATATAGTTTATTTGATTATGATATGCCTCCTATATATGATGTTTGCAATGATGAATATGATATTTTCAGTCCATCTACTATTGAGGATAAAATTCATTATGATTATTCTATGCCTCCAACTTATGATGATTACAATGATGGATGTGATACTTTTACTCCCACTATTACTAATAAAATGATTATGCTTATGTGGAGAGTAATGATACTTTTGTGCATGTGGATCATGATAAGAATGCTTTATGTGATAGCTATATTGTTAATTTTGTTCATGATGCTACTGAAAATTATTATGAGAGAGGAAAATGGTTGTAGAAATTTTCATGTTACTAAAACACCTCTCTTTATGACGAAGGTTTTGAGCTTTCTCTTGATTTGCTTTTATTTAATGGGTACTTTAAAACCTACTGGTCATTATGAGAGAGGGAGACATGGCTTCACATATCACAATAATATTAAGTCTCCTCTCTTTATGTTGAAAGCCTTGAAGTTGCAATTGTTTTGCCTTCCTATGCTAGTCACTTTGTGCTTCGTTGATTTATTTTTTACAAGATTCCTTTGCATAGGAAGTGGGTTAGACTTAAATGTGTTTGGTATTTGCTTTTTATGCTCTCTTATATTCAACTCTTATACATATGAGAGCATCATCAAAATTATCATGCCTAGCTAAAAGGCTTTAAAGAAAAGCGCTTGTGGGAGACAACCCATTGTTTTTATTTTCTGCTATTTTTATTTTATTGAGTCAAGGTGCTTGTTTACTTCTGTAGCAACTCCTTTGTATCTTTATTTTCTCGCATTGTTGTGCCAAGAGTAGCCTCTAATGTTAAGATGATGCTTAATTTTGATTGCTGCGCAGAAACAGATTTTTGCTGTTCACTGTACGAAATTTAAAATCACCAGATTGTTAATTAAATCTGAAAATTGTGTGCGTAATCTTTATGAATGTCTGAAACTTTCATTAGTCTAGAGTTTTTCGATCTGAGCGTCGTAAGTGCCTTGAAAAAATTCGTCTTTGCGGACTGTTCTGTTTTAGACAGATTATGCCTTTTTATTTTGCATTCTCTCTTTTACTAGTGTTGAGTGAAATTCTTTTTTGGGTGAAGAGCTTCACATAACATCAGTGGCAGTAGCTAATGTTTAAAGTAACAAGTCATATTGCGTCTTTATAGAACATGTGAATTTTTGATTATGCACTAACCCTCTAATGAGATTTACTTTGAGTTTGGTGTGACGGAAGTTTTCAAGGGTCAAGAGGAAGAGTGATATAATAGGATGGAGAAGAGTGAAGAGCTAAGCTTGGGGAGGCTCCCATGGATCTCCCCAGCATATTTCAAGAAGACTCAAGCGTCTAAGCTTGGGGATGCCCAAGGCATCCCCTTCTTCATCGGCAAAATTATCAGGTCATCTCTAGTGAAACTATATTTTAATTCTTTCACATCATATGTGCTTTTCTTGGAGCGTCTGTGTTTTTTATTTTCAGTATTGCACTTTTATTTTCAATAAAGCTTGACTGGACAACATTCTTGATTGGGAGAGAGACACGCTCCGCTTTTTCATGAGAATACTCCTATTCTTCACTTATATTTGTTGAGTATTCATATCTAGCGCTGTTCAGCTTTTAGCTCTTGTTTTCATGTATCTCTTGTCAGAGCTATTAGCTTTCTTTTGTAGAAAGTACTCTCTTGCTTCACTTATATTTCTTTGGAGAGTTGATGAAATAAATTGATTGGTGTTGGTTGGTTCAGAAAATGTTGCATGTGGTAATTGGTATAAGGAAAAACTTGCTTAATCTTGTAGATCACTAAATGGATAACTTGATGCTTGTCAATTGTTTTGAGTTAACAAGTAGATCATGATTAAATTGTGCATCACATGAGTTAAGCCTATTAGTGAAGAACTACCGTAAAGCTTGTTGAAAATTTGGTTTGCATCGGTGGTATCTCTAAGGTCTAGATATTTTCTAATAACAGGGTTTGGTTAACAAGGAAGACGGTATGAAGTCTTATAACGTTTGCAATATGTTTGTCATATAAAACTTGGTGTACGGGTTGATATTCTTGTTTGCTTACATAAACCTTGCTAGCCTAAACTCTGTACTGAGAGGGAATGCTTCTCGTGCATCCAAATCCTTGAGCCAAAATCCATGCCATTTGTGTCCACCATAACTACCTATATGTGGTATTTCCTTGCCACTCCAAGTAAATTTTTCATGTGCTACCTTTAAATTATTCAAAATGTTATTATTCCCTTTTTGTGTCAATGTTTACTAGCTCATGAGGAATTAGTGTGGTTATTCTTTATTCTATTTGTTGAATGGACTTTTACACCTGGACTAGTGGCATATACATCCGCTTATCCAATAACTTGCAAAAAGAGCTGGCAACGGGGTGCCCAGTCCCAATTAATTACAACTTTAACCAATTAATTCTCTTCACACTTTTGCCCTGATTCATCAGTAAGCAATGACAAACAGTGAAATACCTGAATGTGTGTAAACCAAAGAGAAAGAGGGATGATCTGCCTTGCTGGTAGAAATAACGTCCTTCATGGGAGCCGCTCTTAAAAGTCCGTTCGACAGGTAGAATACTGTTCTCACCCGCTACCATTCGTTGACAATTAACAAACACCTCTCAAAAATAGATACTCCTCCATGGTATGTGATTGATGGAAGGCACCCGAGGATTCGGTTAGCCATGGCTTGTGTTAGCAAGGTTGGGAGGAGTATCAAATATTTTATGCAATCTCTATATGCTTTCAAAAACTTAAAAGCTCTAGCACATGATTTAATCCCTGCTTCACTCTGCGAAGGGCCTTTCTTTTACTTTTATGTTGAGTCAGTTTTCCTATTCTTTCTGTCTTCCACAAGCAAACACTAGTGTCAACTTTGTTACAACATGCGTTATATGCAACGTATTGACTTGTTATACTACTTTGTGTTGACAATATCCATGAGATAAATATGTTGAAAGTTGAAGCAAATGCTGAAACTTAATTCTTCCTTTGTATTGATTGAATACCTTTTATTAGAAACTATTGCTTTATGAGTTAACACTTATGCAAAACTGTTTGATGCTTGTCTCGAAAGTACTATTCATGAAAACGTTTAGCTTGTGTGATTCATTGTTTACTCATTATCTATTTGGTAGCAAACTATAGACCATTGACTTGGATCACTTCATTCATTTACATGTGCCTTACAATATTATTTGATCAAGATTATGATGGTAGCATGTCACCTCAAAAATTATTTGTTTTTATCGTTTACCTACTCGAGGACGAGTAGGAACTAAGCTTGGGGATGCTGATACGTCTCAAACGTATCTATAATTTTTGATGTTCCATGCATGTTTTATATCAATTGCCACATGTTTTATATGCACTTTATATCATATTATGACATTTATTGGACTAACCTATTAACAAGATGCCACAGTGCCAGTTTCTGTTTATTATGTCTGTGCATTGCAGAAAAGGTCCAAATTGAAAGTGCTCAGAAAAATCTGAAAAAATTACAGAAATTCTATTTCGCCAGAAGACTCCGGGAGCCAGAAGGACAAGTCCAGGGGAGGCCCACAGCCACCACACGCACCCAGGGCGGTTGGGCCTTGCCCGCGCCCTGGGGTGGTGTCGTCTCCTCGTGTACCGTCTCGCGACGCCCTTTGGACTACTTATTCCCCCGACGCGAAAACCCTAAGTGCCTGGACGATTTCTCGAGAAAAGTTCCAGAGCTCCGCCGCCATCCGAAACCCTAATTCGGGGGACAGAAGTCTCTGTTTCGGCACCTTGCCGGGACGGGGAATTGCCCCCGGAGCCATCTCCATCGACTCCACCGCCATCTTCATCGCCGTTGCTGCCTCCCATGATGAGGAGGGAGTAGTTCTCCCTCGGGCTGAGGGCTCTACCGGTAGCTATGTGGTTTATCTCTCTCTCCCATGGTGTGATCTTTATGTGATCATGAGCTTTGTAATCTAGTTGAATCCATAGATGTACTCTTCATTATCTTATATGCTACTCAAGTGGTTTTATTAATGTAATCTCCGGAGTCACCTTTGTCCCACGGTGCGAAGTTGACAGTGTGCGCCCCGTGTGTGGCTCTTAGGCTAAAGATAACAGGAATACTTATCATGAGTTATTATTTGCGTTGGATGTCTCTATGAAATTGCGGTGTTTGTCTAGTACCTTCTAGGGCGCTCAAGTTGACAGTGTGGGGTTAACTAGACATGGGAATGCGACTTTAAGGTGTGCTTTTATAGCCCTACGTGGTGGATTGGTGTTCGTTATCCAACGAGAGAATAACTCGGAGTAGCATAGTGAAGAGGAAATATCTATGTATTCAATTATATTATTATTGTTGAGAGTGTCCACTAGTGAAAGTATGATCCCTAGGCCTTGTTTCTAAGCATTGAAACACCGTTTACAACAAGTTCTGCTACATGTTTGCTTGCTGCCATTTTTATTTCAGATTGCAATTACCACTTATAATCATCCATATTACTTGTATTTTAATATCTCTTCGCCGAACTAGTGCACCTATACACCTGACAAGTGTATTGGGTGTGTTGGGGACACAAGAGACTTCTTGTATCTTAATTGCAGGGTTGCTTGAGAGGGATATCTTTGACCTCTACCTCCCTGAGTTCGATAAACCTTGGGTGATTCACTTAAGGGAAACTTGCTGCTGTTCTACAAACCTCTGCACTTGGAGGCCCAACATTGTCTACAAGAATAGAAGCGTGCGTAGACATCAACAGGCACTCTAGGAAAGAAATCATACATATGCAGGGACGGGTATTCTTTCACAAAAGCACACTACACAGTTCTGCATAATTCCACTTTGGTGGCTCCGTATATCCAGATGCACAAGGATATTGTACGCTCTAACAACCCAGGGATGGATGACTCCGCCATTGCAAAGGAACACATGGAGAATTTTGGCGGTTGGTTGGAAACGCATCTGAACAACAACAACACAGTCTCAGATGAGCTGTTCTTGTTGTCTAAGGGGCCATCTTCCACTATTTGGACTTTCCAAGGGTATGAGATAAACGGGAATACATTTTACACGAACGCCCAAGATAAAAAGAGCACCAACCAAAATAGTGGTGTCCGCTTTGATGATAAGAGCACGAATGAGGCCACGGTCACATATTATGGTTGCATAGAGCAGATATGGGAACTTGACTATGGACCTTCTTTGAAGGTCCCTTTGTTCTGGTGCAAATGGTTCAACCTGAGAGGCGGCGGGGTAAAGGAAGACCCATTGTACGGAATGACTACAGTGGATCTCACGAATGTTGCGTACGACAACGAACCATTCGTTCTAGCCAAGGATGTGGCTCAGGTTTTCTATGTGAAGGACATGTCTACCAAGCCAAAATAAAGAAAAGATAAGGAAGTGAATACATCAGCCGATGAGCCAAAGCGCCACATAGTTCTTTCAGGGAAAAGAACCATCGTGGGAGTGGAGGACAAGACAGACATGTCAGAAGATTACGACAAGTTTCATGAAATTCCGCCCTTCAAAGTGACCACTGACCCAAGTCTCAAGTTATATGCAGACCCTTGTCTGCTTGTTTATTTTACACTCTGTAAATGCTATTTTGAACTCTAGTGTTAATGAATAAGGCAGAAAGAGTTGTTTTTATATTTTTTAAGTGATTCATTTGATTATTAACGTGACCTACACTTTTTTTGTTGCAGTTTTGAGTCATGGATGGTGAAGACGCCAGCCTGGAGGAGCGGGATGAGTACCTCCGCGTGGTTAGCAAGACCTTCAGAAGCGAGGACGAAGGATTCCAGTTTTATAATGAATATGCAATGGTCAAAGGGTTCAGCGTTAGGAAGGACACTTGCGAGGCACCACCACGATTTTCAGGCGGCTTTACACCTGCTTTAAGGAGAGCGCGGACGGGGATGAGTTTTCAGCCTTTAATTGTTCCAACTCCTTCGTTCTGATAATGAATTTCTTTGTACCAAGAATATTGGAATATTTTTACCTTACTGAATGATCTTCGTTATATATTCATGAATGTTTTTGATTCAGATGGATCAGCTAAACAAGTAGTTCTGGAACGTACATGAATGATCTTTGTAAGAGAATGGAACTAAACAGGTGTCTTTGGATAGTGGTGTTCTGGTGTTTTCTGTTGCTCTTTATTTTGCTACTTGCACCTGATGTGTACATGGTATTGTGGTACTGCTAGATTGTTGTTCTTGTACAGGTCTACCAATAAGAAAATTCATTACAGAAAGTCTACCACTATTGTGAGGCTGTTTACTAGCATTGCTAAGCTATGTAGGAATCAGCAGCAAAGCGTTGTGATTTTGCTTGCTTGTTTGGAAGGCCTGCAATATTATGGACAGAAATGCTACCAGTTTTTCACTTCGAAGGAAATCTCATAGTGAAATGCTGTCAATATTATGAACAGCTGTCAGTATTGTGGACAGAAAAGCTACCAGTTTTTTCTATCAAATTGCATCAGACTACAGGTCGAAATTTTAACCAAAATGCTGTAAAAAAGGCACCATATTTGTATCAATATTTCTGGCAAATGTTATTGCATTCCGAACACATACATCTTGAAATTACATTTCATCTTCTAGAACTCATAATCCCAACATAGTGCAACAAAACAGAGAACACCCAAATCAGGTTAGGGGACATGGCTATAGAGTAGGGATTAATCCCACGGCATCTGACTTCGCAGCCGCCCGTCGCCACAGCTTAGCTGTCTCAGCTGCCGCCGCCGCAATCAATGGACTCCCCGTCGAGAGTTGAATCGCACTCATCCAGCAAGAAGCAGTCGAGGAATTCTCGCCTGCGATCAAAATATAACAAGGTTAGCTACAGTTGAATCCTCGAGACTATACCTAAACAAATCTGTTGAGGAGCATCAACCTGGTTATGTACTAACAATATGTTCCTTTCTTTCAAATAGGGTGCACCCCCTGTCATAGCCGAGGAGACGTTCGTGCCAGCACCGAAAGACGCGTCGAAGAAATCTCGCCTGCAATCAAAATTCAACAAGGTTAGCGTTTTTTCAATTCAGTGAGACATGTTATTAAAGGATGTACTCGGGATCTGAGGTTTGATCCGATACTAACCAAATTTGCCTATCTTTCAAATAGGGAACGATGAGACATTCATATAAATTTGCTTATTAAAAAACTAAGTGAGACAATATATCAACCCACAAACCTTGTGTTTTTCCACAAGCTTCAGCACATTATCATCAGCCCTCTGTTGGTCCTGTGATGCCATCTTATGATACTTTGTTTTAGTCCTTTTCTGTATTCACGCCACAAAAGCCTGACATGAGTTTTATGCAGAAACAGTGAAGCTGGATAATCTAACAGCTTCTAAAGCTTGATATAAGTTTCAGAATTTAAATGTCTACTACTACTGCAAGCGTTCAGATTAGAGAAGAAAGATCAAACGCCAGTAGAAAGATACTTAGTGATCAAATGTACATATGAATTTCGAACTAAAACTAAAACGTGGAAGATTGACGAGAAATGTTAATTAATATCAGAGGGCAAAGTAGGTGGTTCATTTAGCAAGAATCATTAATTAGGACCGGTTCTTGATCAAACAAATTATTTAATTTCTACCAAACGAACGAATGCACATGGAGTTGTGGAAGCAATTGAAGGGCAGTGACCAAACCATAGCTAATAATGAACTGGCCTAAACTCTGTTGTATAGCACACTCAACTGTGGAAGATAGACATGAACAGAATGGTTTTTGGTGCAGTGTACAACATGTTGCTTTTCTGTTCTATTCATTCAGAAGCAAATCAAAACATGCCCAACAATCCTACTAAGAATCACCAACTGCAGCTAACGACCACTAGTCTGACTCTGAACCTAACACCTGCTGAACAGCTAAACTGACAGACAAGAAATGATGGAGTAGCAGTGGAAGCGAGGTACTCACTTGTGAGGTTTGCCGTTGTTGAGCGCGATGTGAAGGCTCCTGTCGTCTCGTTCCCCTTCTGAATCGCGGCCACCGGCGCCGCGGCGGTCGCCCAGACCACGGTCACCCGGGAAGAGCTTCCCGGACAGGAGCAAGGACTTAAGGGCGTCGCCGACAGACTCTTTATCTGCCTGATGGAGAAGGGGGAGGGGCGGCGGCAGCGGAGACAAGGCCAAGTCCTCCGCGGCGCCTCCGGCCGACATCCGTGCCACGCTGCGGTGGATATCCAGCCGCATCGACGGCTCCCGATCTGGCGCTTGCCGCTCACCGCCGTCAGCACTGGGGTCTCCCCCACCGTAGCCGCACCGGTGAGGAGCATGGCAAGCTGCTGGCCGCCGTCGCTCTGACGCTTGCCGTCACCGCATCGGTGAGGAGCAGGGCTAGCCGCCGCATCGGTGAGGAGCTGAGCTCGTTGGAGAGGATAGGGCATTTCGTGGAATTTTTTTCCGTAATGGACTCAAACAAGAATTTGTCGACTTCTTTGTTGGGCCAGCACTTTAAGATCTAATTGGGCCGGGGCCCATCTACGGAGACGCACAGATTGACCACCGTATAACTTATACTGGTCATCGATTTGTCACCAGTATGAAACATTTTAGGCCTTTGGATTAGCGAAAATAGACAGCTGAGGTTGATTTGAGGGTACCACAAAAAGGCTCCTGTTCTTCGTTTTTCCAGGTACACTGAACTCACTCACTCCCTTCCAGTTTGGTTGACGTTCCTCTCTATCATATCAAATCCAGCAAACCACGCTCCGTTCCCCCGGTCTCAGGCAGCAGGAGGCCACCGCGCGGAAATCTCGAGCTGAAGGTGGTCTGCCCAGGCGTAAGGAGAACCTGCCGGCGCTCAAGGCGTGGGTGCAGGAGAGTGGGAGATCGAAGACAGGAGCGAGACAGCGGCGCTCCAGGAGAGGGTGACGGAGCTCGAAGACAACGGCGAGGAGAGGCGCTGGCGGCATCGATGCACCGCTGGGCTGGAGGAGGAAAACTTGGTAGACCATTACTTCTCTACTGCTCTGTCTCCCATTCTATTCCTCTGTGTTGGTCCGACTCTTTTTCCACGTTTTTTTTTTTTTTTTTTTTTTTTTGCGGTGTCCACGTTTTCTTTGGATTGCTCACTAGCTCCATTAGTTTCTTCTTGCTCGATTCACGCGTTTTGTTTTTTGATGCGACGGATCTGACCACTTATCAATATACCTTACCATGGTGATCCAGCAAGGAATTAATTCCGCTACCTCAGCATCGACGTGTCAATTTATTTGTTATATATATATATATATATATATCTTCCCATAATAGATGGTGGCGGACCCAACTACAAGCTGGTGTGGGACTTGGCCCCCACTCAAAATTTCAAAATCAAGTAGAATACCTTTCATTTTTAGAAAAAAAATTATGCAAACCATTTGAAATTATAGAAGAAATGCCCCAGTCACATACTGTGCCCCCCCCCCCCCCCCCCCCCCCAAAAAAGTTCAAATATTTTGAATAATTGCTTCTATAAGTGCATTCTGTACAGAGGTTATGCATATCAATATGAATGCACTTACTGTTTGTTAAAAGTTTCTCTCGTACTAGCAGATGGAGACTACAATGTTGCACACAAGTGGGGAAGCATATCAGTTCAAGTTTGAGCTGTTGAAAAAGATTACTAATAATTTTTCTGAGGACCGTATAATTGGCCGTGGTGCTTATGGGGATGTTTACGAGGAGAAAATGACACAAAACCACCACATTTGTGGGTGAGTTCTAGCATAGCCACCACAATTCAATTTTTGACACATAAATACCACTTTAGGGGCTGGTGTGGGACGCAGAGCACTGATTGTCGCCTGTTATCGTTTTAACCACGTTTCTGGCAGGTGGGACCCGTTGTCAGGGGTGACGTGGCAAAAATAAAAATAAAAGGGAGCAGGTCAACACTATCATCAGGTTCATGGCGCGGGGGAGACCAAGCCCAGCCGACCACGGGCAAGCTCCGGACGCCGCTGCTCCGTCCTCCCCTCCCTGAGCGATGCGGCGGCCCCTGGCCAGCAGCCCCTGGCCGCGCCTGGCCGGCCTCCCCTGGCCGCGCCTCCCTTGGCCGAGCCCGCCTGGATGCTGGTCGGGGAAGAACGGGAGGCGACGGTGGCCGCCGTAGGCCAGAGATCCCTCACAGAGCGCCGCCTCCACGGGCGCCATTCCCATGGCGCGCCCCCACCGGTCCACCGCCGCCCTCCTGCTCCACCTCGCCTCCGCCCCCGGCCTTGGCCGCGCCCGCCCCGCCCTTGCCACGCCCGCCCGAGGCCGCCTTGGCCGCCCTGAGGCCGCGCACGCGCCGGCCGCGCCCGAGCCGCCCTGGCCGCGCCTGCCCGCGCCGCTCTGGCCGGCTGGAGGCCGCGCCCGCGCCCGCCCGAGGCCGCCCGCGCCGCTCTGGCCGGCCGGAGGCCGTGCCCGCGCCGCCCTGGTCGCGCTGGCCTTGTCAACGGGGAGCGGAGGGCAGGACGAGAGGAGGCGGGCCTGCGGCCACGCGGACGTCGCGCCGCTGCGGCTCTTCGACTAGGGGGACGGCGGCGAGCTGGAGGAGGGGGCCCGGCTGGCGGCGAACTGCTGGGGGGACGGGCGGCCGCGCCACACCCACCCGTTGAACTCCAGGTACGTCAGCTTCACCGTCGTCGACTGGCTTGGGGCTACGGCCGCGCCATGGCCTCGGACACGGACACGGCGAGCGCCATGGTCGCCGCGCACGCCCGTGGCCGCGCTCCTCGCACGCGTAAGCTCGGGGAGGAGACGAGGATGCGGAAGAATGAGCAGGCCGCATCAGCGACAAGTTGCGGATGCGGGCGAGCCGCGCCCATGGGCGGGAACGGGCGAGCTGCGTATGTGCACACAAGGTGTTCGACGAAATGTTCCTACGGCTAATGGTCAGAGATAATGTTGACCCAGTTTTCCTTCTTTTGTTTTTGCCACGTAGACCTGACGGGTGGGTCCAAACCGTCAGAAAACGTGTTAGCGTACTTAAACAGAAAAATCAGTGCTCTGCGTCCCACACCAGCCCCTGAAGTGGTATTTATGTGTCAAAAATCTGAATTGTGGTGGCTATGCTAGAACTCACCCACAAATGTGGTGGTTTTGTGTCATTTTCTCGTTTACGAGGTATCATTATTGTTCCCATCATTTACTTGGGCTTTTATTTTTCAAAGAAGACAACGGCTAATTATAAGAGCCCATGGAAGATATTAAGACAAAAAACAGTGGGAGTAGCATACACTAATATAATTTATACAATACTAGTCTATGTTGCTACTTCCATAAGGCCTATGCCAATGCAAGTCTCTTAGCACAGTTTCATATGCATTTTACTTATGTGGCATGTTAGTTAATGAAGAGAGAGAGTGTGGTTGTATCTTAGCTAACATACAACCTTTGCACGTGGCCATAGGCAAAAAATTGTGCTAGCCCAATCACATGCATGCATGAGCCTAAAATCATTAAATTAGATACAACCCATAAGAAACAATGCATTGGACAAGTTGTTTCTTAATTATTTATTACATCTATGATAATGTGCTAAGATACAATGCATTGACACAGGCCTAATGGGCAGTAACATACTCCCCCATACGCGAATAAGTGTACTTCTAGGATTTGTTCTATGTCAAAATTTCAATTTTGATGACCAATTTTATACAAAAGAGCAGTAACATATATGGCATCAAATAGGTATATTACGAAAGTACATTTCGTAACGAATATAGTGGTACTAATTTAGGGTAATAAATGTTGCTGCATTTCCCTATAAAGTTGGTCAAAGTATTGAAATGTTAATTTGGTAAAAAAAACTAGATATACACTTATTGCGGATGGAGGGAGTATGTGTGGTATCATATAATATTGTATTTATTATATTGTAAACTCGTCTCATCTTGGAAACTGTAATGTTATGGTATCTACCTATGATACCACCATCATTCTCATCATTAATTGGAGTGACAACTCGTTGATTGGGTGTCCAGTTTCTTAAGTTAATTTTTGTGTGTGTGTTGGGTCATTCTGTTATGACCCTTCCTTCTTCCTCTCCCCCTCCCTCCCCACCATGTAAAATCTTTTGTTCCCCGCTTCTGATTAATTGAAAATAACACCGTAGGGGCTTCCCCTACGGTAGTACGGTATAAAAAAACAACTCAGTTTTTTTGCTAGCATGAGATGCATAATACTACCTATGATATCCCCATTATGGCTAGTCTAACAATAAATCTATAACAGGGAGTTTTGGACAATGGGGAAAAGATTGCAGTGAAGAAGCTTATATACAGGCCTCTAGACCATGATAGCGAGAAACAATTTCACAGTGAGTGTATTAACCTTATGAGGGTCCAACATCAAAATATTGTGCGGTTAGTTGGATACTGCGATGAAACACATCGTCGATGTGTTGAGTATGGTGGAAAATATGTTTTTGCCGAAGAGAATGAAAGATCTCTCTGCTTCGAATACTTGGAAGGTGGAAGCCTTGACAAATACGTCTCTGGTAAGATCATGCAATACATATGCAATATTAACAAACAAAATATGATATATTTTAATCAGTCCCACAATTGTCCTTTTTGTAATGCACGCCATGTTTACTTCTGCAGACGAGCCATGCAGACTTGATTGGGACATGTGTTACAAAATAATTAAGGGAGTCTGTGTGGGCTTAAATCACCTCCACAATGGATACAAAGAATCTGTTTTCCATTTGGATTTAAAACCTGCAAATATATTGTTGGATAAAAACATGATACCCAAAATTGGAGATTTTGGTTTATCAAGATTCTTTTCTACAACCGGAACATGTACCACAACAACACCTTTGGGAACAACGTAACATGTACCACAACAACACCTTTGGGAACAACGTGAGTTCATACCTGACGTGAAGTAATCAATTTCTTATACTTTTTTTTACAAAGTTATTATATTTGATACCATGCAGGGGATACATACCACCAGAGTATGTCGATAGACAAGAAATTTCACCAAAATATGATGTATTCAGTTTGGGTGTTGTAATTATACATGTAATGGCAGGACGCAAGCACTACTATGACCATGTGGATACTCCATCCATAATAATTCAGATTGTAAGTACTAAGTTATTGAATCATGAACGTCTTTCATGCTATGTATGTATGCAACATGTCAACATTTCGCTTCCATTTTGTAGGTCTGTGAAAACTGGGGAAAAAGGCTACATTCTACAAGGTGGTCACATGCATCGCAAGAAGTTAAGGCATGCATCGAAATAGCATTAAGATGTGTGAAGTCTGACCGACAGGAACGACCTACTATAAGAAAGATTGTTGATGATCTTAATAGGATTGACATTGCAAAATTGCCGCTTATATACAAGGTATTCAAAATCGGTGATATTATTCCACTCTTTTTATGGAAAACATTTGTGAGAAATAATAGATCTATAAACTAGTGAAAAATCAATATCATTGCCCCTAAAATGGTGCCAATTAGTGAATCCTACTATATACTACTAAACACATTTATGTATGTTTGCCACTAAATAATTTGTAATTGGTGCGCTATGAACTGTTTCGTGCGCTAACTCCCTATCGACAACTGAATATTGATACTAGGTTTATGTATCTTCTAAAATCTTGTTGGGGTGCAAGACTACAAAATTTTCAAATATTAACATGGGAGATGCCTGTACAAACATGGAATATACTTTTACAATTTGTTGTTTGTAGGCCACAAGCTTACAAAGCAGGGAGGCCATGGACTACAACCAATACACAACCCCAGGTAAGAATCCCAATTAAAACAAGATTTATGTGTTTCAAAAGTTAAGAATTTTCAATTTGGTTCAACCGTGAGGATTCGAAATAGTCTCAAACTCTCATAAGCTATGAAGAATGTTTGGCTCATAAGCACGCCTTCTCTTGAATATGAGGCAACCAAGTTGGAATGGGATCAACGTGCTAGAAGAAGGAAATATTTTTTGTGAAGATAGAATTCAATCCATATGTATACATTCTAAGAAAGCAGTGAAGATGGTTGTTGTACATAATTTAATGTGCTAGTTATGTATACAGTTCCCCAAATAAAAAAAGGCGTGGATATAAAATAAAAATCATCAATTGTGTTACGACGTTAAAAATAACCACAAATGGCAAGGATATAAGTATTTTTTCTGCATTCTTAATAATTATTCTTGTACTAATAAGAATTCATAAATGAAAATCCTGAAGTGTGAATACTCAAAATATTACAATTACAATTGTAACAGTCAGAATGTGGATAAGCATAATATTTCTGGTTTTGTGTTTTCCAAATGACTTAAAAACCAAGAACTTAGTAATAACGAGTTCTAGTTAAGTGTACCTTGTGGTGCGGAACAACGGGAATGATTATTTTAAAAAAACTCTCCAATTGTTGCAGTAACATAGAGCAATGTTATTTTGGTTTATCTAAAAAAATGTTAGTATTTGCTATCTCGTCGGTTTTGATGGGGGTGCATGACAACGCCACCTCGTTTGATTCAGTGGAGGCTATAGACAATATACTTGAAGTGCCAGAGGAGATAGGAGTCAATGATAGGTGGACGCATGACCCCATGGATTATGTACACGAGTCATCATGAGTTTAACATATTATATTTACCATTTTTTAACAAGATGTACATAGTATGTATCTTTTACAAACTCTAGGCTTGTCGTTTAATGTTTTCGGTACCCAACGTCCCATGCTATTGGAGGGAATGGATCTAGAGCTATTTTGCAGCCTCGAGATGTGACCCAGACAACCGAGGTCGACATCTTCCACAATGGCCATCGTAAGACGAACCCACGTCTAAGGTTTATTTTTCTTTCAACATATATGTTGTTTGAGATATCAAGAATTAGAATATTCTCATTAGCCATTTTTTCTCTTGTGCTCTGCATTGCTGGTGCCAACTATGTGTGTATTTGCAACGGTATAAGGTTATATTTTTAGAGCCCTATCCTATTTCTGCTATGGTGTGTGCATTATTTTCACACTAAACAGTATTACTCGATCTATTTTGAAATTGATGAAGCTAAAAAAACATGTATATTACTACCAGTTTTTGATGAAAAATCACTTCCAGCTGCTGGAATTCAATAATGTTTAACTGGGGTAAAACTCAAACACAGACACTATTTGGAGTTTTACTCAATTTACACGGTGGTGCAATGGCGCCCATCTAATATGTACCAGTAATGTTACCCAGTGAGACTTCCATCTAATTCGCCAGCTTGATCAGAAGCGACATTGACATGTTGCTGCTTGGCTGCTTGCGGCTAATACAACCTGAATTAGATCTTCAGAGAACGCTCATCTGAGCCGTTGTGAAAGTTATATTTTTTTGTGTGGGTTGATACTTTGGCATCTGTTATTCTGTAATGGGTTCTCTCTTTCTCTCTTTAATGTAAAAGCAGAACGCCTGTTGTTCAGGTAAAAAAATGTTACAAACGATAGGCAAAAGAAACTATGAACAAAACAAGATCAACCAACGGAGACACGAGATTTAACGTGGAAAAAACTTCTGACAATGGAAGAGAAAAAAACCACAGGCGCCAGCCAGCAAATATTCACTATGATCGGGTGAGGTTACAAACGTCGGGTATTTACAACATGCGACTTATCCCAACCGATGGCTTACAAGAGGTATATATGGTGGTGCAAAACCCTAAGTCGGCTGCAGTCTGACTCGGCCACGATCCACTCGCGACGGGCCTCCCTCCGCTCGTCAAAAGTTAGCCTTTATCTTTATATGAATTTGGTCAACATAAAACAACAACAAAAAAACTTCCATCTCATCTGTTTTGAAGCTGCAGCGCACGACAATTTGGCATGTATTTTCCATTGTTTTTTATGTACCAATAAGTAAAAACTGTACCCAAAACATATCTAAGAAGTTGTGCCATTTTTGTTTACGTTTTTTAATCCAAACAGTTATAACTCGGACTCACAAGATGGAGGACAAAAAAAATTTCTCCATGGAACTTCTGTGGACTTAATAATTAATATCCTAATAGGGATGTGCACTTATCCTAAACTAGCATTGCATTATGATTTTAAGGACCTATAATATGTCAAATATAAATTCCAAAGTTAAATAATTTAGTGGGTTGAAGGTTTGCATAATTCTGTTTTTTACGTTATTATTATTTTGAACAAGGTTACATTACTACTAGTCTGCATTTCATTCGCAAATCTTTATTATTAAATACATGTTGATTATTAAGAACTTATTTAGACACACCTTGAAATTTCATTACGCATTCTGAACTTGCCAAGTATTATAAATGGAAACTGCTTCAAAGGCTAATTAATTACATGATTTTTATTTTTGTAAGAAACAGGCTAAGATTCATGTAAGAATTGTGGTGCCATGCATGTGACCACTGAATCACAAAAGTAAGCACGAAAAACTAGATCACCACACAGACGAATTCCCTCTTGAGCAATGGGGATTATGTGCAAAAACGGAGGGGCGGCGAATGATTCGACGACAGATGTAGCACGATATTTTGTCCCAATACCATTCACCACGCTAACAAAATCAACAGCAAATCAAGGTTCATTTCATTACCTTCCACTGTTGACTGTGCACACAGTAGCTGTGCAATTAATCAAACCACACTGAGTGAAGAGTCAGGCAGAAAAAATCACAGTCTATGTGAAAAAAGCCATTAGGAGGACAGTCGATCCTATTCTCCAGTCCTCCTGTCATGATCTGCATCCAAGATATATACAGTCATGTACTTTTAAGGGGTGCGATGATGTAGACTCACTTAAAAGAGGAAAAAATAGCTAGCAAATACATGCTTAACAAAGTGACCATACCTGGCCTGCCGATCACGTTGCCTCACTGGTAATGTCGCAGTAAATACTCTCCAATCCTTGAAGCATATTGATAACCTTCGTTATCTGAGGCCTTTTTGCACGGTCAGGATTCACACAGATAAGACCTACCTGAATGCATCTCTTTATTTGTTCGCAATCCATTTCCAGGGATCCATGCCCTGGTGATCTCTCTAACACATTTCTCCATTTCTTAATTTTCTGTGAAATCATAACAACACATGTAAGATATTAGTGTGCAAGGTAAAATGCAACATCATCTCTGTGAAAAAAACATCCTCCATTTGGAATGTGAAACAGAATTTGCTTACAAGTTCGAGAAACTCATTTGAAGATGTTGTAGCAACAACCGGGTAATCCCTGTCTCCCATTATCATCTCCATTATTATGACACCCAAACTGAATATGTCTGACTTAGGTGTCATTGTACCTCCATGCAGATATTCTGGTGCCATGTAACCACTGAATGACAACATGAACAGAATTTCCATGCGTTAAAGAAACCATAAGTGAAAGGAAACTTTCTTATGATTAAAAAGTGGCATAACTCACAATGTTCCATCACAAGTTGAAGTAAAAATAGTTTTTTCTTGATTAATCACTAGTCTTGACAATCCAAAGTCGGTGATTTTCGGTACCATACTCTCATCGAGCAATATGTTCGCGGGTTTTAGGTCCATGTGAATAATAGGCTTATCAATATGCTCATGAAGGTGACATAAACCATAGCAAATCCCCTTAATTATCTTGTAGCGTGTGCTCCAATCAAGTCCAGAAGTTTCATCTGCATTTGTAAGCAAAAGAAGATCATCCTGAAAAATGTTGTCTCGAAATTTTACTGTATATTATCATTTGCCAATTATTCTAGAATGGTATCAGCACCACATACCGATCCATTGTATAATTTGATACATAGGTGGGCAATCTAAAGTTTATAGGAGCTTTGCTCAAACCTCACAAACTGCAATCTCGAATAAAGATGAAATCTTGAAAAAAAAGTTACATAATACATCTTGTACCTGATATATACTTATCAAGGCTTCCCTTGGGCAGATACTCCAAGCAAAGTATTCTTTCCGCCATCTCAGAAAAAACGTATCTCCCGTCGTACTCTAAACATGCATTCTGAGTTTCGTAACAGTAGCCAACTAACCGCACTATATTGGGGTGTTTAAGCATCATAAGACTATAAACCTCGTTCTCAAACTGCTTCTGTTGGCCGGGCCTTAATGACGAGAAAATCTTCTTCACAGCAACCATTTCCCCATTTTGCAGCAGTCCCTGTTTAAAGAATCACATTAACACGCGCATAAGGGTCAAGTCTAGCTAGTTGCATACTATATTTGAACGGAAAATCAAGGTGGACAAAAGATGAGTTAAGAAGGAAATAAAATATAGACAATGATATGATGTAATCTTACCTTGTATACGACACCAAAACCACCTTGTCCAAGTATTCGCTCGTGAGAGAAGTTATCTGTGATTTCTTTCAAATGTTGAAATGGTATATCATGTGGTCTTGAACTCTTATCCCCTAATATGCTTTCCAGGATATGAGAACTGTCCTCCACCGGTGGAGAAGGTCCGGTGGAGGGGTCATCTGTGGTGTAAACTTTGAGAGTCAATCCCCCTTTCACAATAGAGAATGCATTGCTCTTGTGTAATGGATAAAACAAGACTTTGGCGTCATGTAAGGACGGGAATGAAGAGGAACCATTGACTCTGATCCTGCCAAGCAAGGACTCGGAACCTTTGTTTAATAGCTTATTATTGACGTGGTATATGTATGCTTTAAGATGGACCTCCAGGAGAATAGATGGATCAGACACATTGAGAAGTAGAAGCGCTCGTTCCACACGGGGTTCAGATCATTCTCCTTGACAGTCGTTCGGTATCGGAAAGAGTCAAAGGCAAGCTCGACGCAGGTAGTTGCAGAGCCTTGCTCATCCTTGGGCATGAGGTCATAAGCTCTTACGACCTCCACACACAGCCACATTGCTGCTGGACGCAAGCCGGCAATCTTGGGTTTTTCTTTCTTCGAGAATACCCAAAATATTCTCGCATGTATATGACTCATTATTATGTTCTGGTTTCAAGTTTTGAGGAAAACTTTACATTCTTGTGGATTGTATAGAAAAAACCTAAGTTTCGTTTTTGCATCCTAAAAATGTAATTTTAGCTCCTCATTCTAGTTTTTTCGCTCAGTTGGAATGAATAACATTTTGCCCAAAATTTGATTATACATGATTCATTCTAGTGTATGTACATGCCGGCCTTCCTCAAATCCTGGAATTTTCTAGAATAAGGGCGCGTGTGAGCAAGGGTGATGAAAATCCTGTGATTATAGTAAAACTAACACTTTTGAACGTACTGATTCAGTCATACAATATTCACATCCACTTGACATTGCAAAAGAAAATATATCATGAGAAAATAAGTTCTATACAACCAGAGAGACAATCGTCTAAAATATATTCCACCTAAAATCCTAGAAATTTTACAAACATGGAAAAAAAACCAATAAATCGTTGTTGATAATCAACACACCCGGCGTTGTCCTGGCCTGTGCAACATGCATCCGTGTTCTAAAGAAACTATTCAGCTCATCTTGTCTTAAGTCACATGCATAGATAACATGGATTTAAGGGACAGTAATAGTCATGATACTTCAAAGCAAGGGTATGTTTAAACAAACTATACGAACCCAACTATTTGGTATGATGGAAGCTTCTCCGAGTCGTCGACATGATCGAACGTTGCATAAAGTAACAACAGAAGAGTATCAAACTCCAATCTTTGAATGCAACAAACTCTTCCTCGGAATGGGCACACATGTACCTAGTTTCATTAGGAATTTAGCCATTATTCGCACAGATCAGAGTGAAAAAAATCTCTGCCTCCAGCAGATCAGATTTACTTGGAGCATTTGAAAGCACATCTTAAATACCTGAAAGAGTATTTCGTTGCACCAGGCTTTTTACATAAATGATGTCAGAACAAACAGAAATCTGATTGTTGAGAATAGTGTTGTGGATGAGCACTAATTAATGGCTGAAATACCTGCAAATGTAAGATTACGAGCTAACATCACTCATCTGATTACTGAATTGAATGTCAAGAAATGTTACTTAGGACAGGTCCACAACAGTGTACACCGGACAAGTTCTAATTACTGAACTTGGCTTACATCGGATGCATGTGCAGGCAATACCTCATTTCCAGTTACTCCAAACTCTGAATTTTGATAGGTAGATGCTTAAATGGAGCACACTTTCTTAATTACTGAAGTGAGAGTACAATGTCTTGATGCAGTGAACTGTTCACATCGGACATTTATTATTCAGCGATGTTCTAAGCTCTGTTATAAACGATAGCAAATAAACGACGAAGAGCGGAACGATCAAACCAAAAGGGACACGAGATTTTAACGTGGAAAACCTCTCCAAACAAAGGAGAGGAAAAAACCACGGGCGCCAGCCAGCAATACTTCACTATATCGGGTGAGGTTACAAACGCCGTGGGTTTACAATGTGTGGCTTACCCCAAGCGGCGGCTTACAAGATGTATATATGGTGGCATAAAACCCTAAGTCAGCTGCAGTCTGACTCGGAAACGACGTGTACCGTACGACGGGCCTCCGCTTCGCTCCGAAGTTAGCCTCTCACTTTATATCTTCATATGAATTTGGAACACATCAAAAATAACACTCCACCTTGAGACAAATTCCATCTTGTAGCATGAACGAGAAACTTCACCCTGAAACAACAAAGAAAACACCTTCGACGCCAAATAGCCTCTTGGGCTAGACAGTGATACCAACTAAGCCCGAGCAAATCTCGAACTTAGTAACAGGAACTGGCTTTGTCATCATATCAGCAGAATTATCATGAGTACTTATCTTGCATACCTTCAGTTTACCTTTTGCAACAACATCACGCACATAATGGTATTTGACGTCAATGTGCTTTGTTCTCTCATGGAACATCTGATACTTAGTAAGGTAAATAGCACTCTGACTATCACAAAACAGGTTAATGCAAGTATCATCTCCACAAATCTCAGCAAACAAACCTTTCAGCCAAACCGATTCTTTACATGCTTCAGCAATAGCCATGTACTCTGTTTCAGTGGTAGACTGGGCAACAACAGATTACAACGTTGCCCTCCAACTCACGGCACAACCACCAAACGTGAACACATAACCTGTGAGGGATCTCCTCTTATCCAAATCGGCAGCAAAATCTGAATCCACATAGCCTACGAGTCCCTCATCAGTCTTGCCAAACTTCAGGCAAGCATTGGATGTGCCGCGAAGGTACCTGAAAATCCACTGAACAGCCTTCCAATGTTCTTTACCAGGATTAGTGATACGTCTCCAACGTATCCATAATTTCTGCTGTTCCATGCTTATATTATACCATTTGCTACATGTTTTATATACACTTCGTATCACTTTTATGCATTTTCTGGGACTAACCTATTAACAAGATGCCACAGTGCCAGTTCCCTGTTTTCTGCTGTTTTTGGTTTCAGAAAGTTACTTCTGGAAATATTCTCGGAATTGCACGAAACAAAAGGCCAGGTCCCTATTTTTCCAGCACGTACACGGAGTCCGAAGGAGAGACGAAGAGGAGCCACGAGGTGGCCAAACCACACCCAGGCGCGGGTGGGCCCCCGCCGCGCCACCTGGTGGTTTGGGCCCCTCGGGGGTCCGCCGACATCGCCCCTTCGCCTATTTATTCCCCGAGACGCGAAAACCCTAAAACACCGAGCCTTTCATCCAGAACATATTCGCTGCCGCCGTGTCGTCAACCCTAACTCGGGGGGTTTCTGAAGCTCTTCCCGGCACCCTGCCGGAGAGGGGAATCATCACCGGAGGGCTCTACATCGCCATGCCCGCCTCCGGAGTGATGCGTGAGTAGTTCATCCTTGGACTATGGGTCCATAGCAGTAGCTAGATGGTTGTCTTCTCCACTTGTGCCATCATGTTTAGATCTTGTGAGCTGCCTATCATGATCAAGATCATCTTATTGTAATGCTACATGTTGTGTTTGCTGGGATCTGACTTATATTGATACCTATGTGGAGCTGAATATTATATTATCATGTCTATGTCATTTGTGATCTTGCATGCTCTCCGTTACTTGTTGAAGCCTTGGCCACGTGAATACTTGTAACTCCAAGAGGGGGTATTTATGCATGATAGTTGGGTTCAACCTCTATTTAACCTGGGATAGTGACAGCAAGTTCTAAGGTTGTAGATGTGTTGTTGCCACTAGGGGTAAAACAGCAATGCTTTATTCAAGGATGAATGTATTGTTTACATTACGCACATTACTTAATGCAATTGTCTGTTGCTTGCAACTTAATACTGGAAGGGGTACGGATGTTAACCGGAAAGTGGACTATTTAGGCATAGATGCATGCTGGATAGCGGTCTATGTACTTTGTCGTAATGCCCAAATGAATCTCATAGTAGACACCACAGCTCACACATGCATGTTATATGCACTTATCAATTGTCAATTGCCCAGCTGTAATTTGTTTACCCAGCATGTTAGTTATCTTATTGGAGAGACACCACTAGTGAACTGTGGACCCCGGTCCATTCTTTTACATCTGAAATACAATCTACTGCAATCATTGTTCTCTACTGTTTTATGCAAACAAACATCATTTTCCATTCGATACGTTTAACCCTTTGTTTTCAGCAAGCCGGTGAGATTGACAACCTCACTGTTAAGTTGGGGCAAAGTAATTTGGTTGTGTTGTGCAGGTTCCACGTTGGCACCGGAATCCCTGGTGTTGCGCCGCACTACACTCCTTCACCAACACCTTCGAAGCAAACCTCGTTTTCCTACTGGTTCGATTAAACCTTGGTTTCATACTGAGGGAAAACTTACTGCTGCACTCATCATACCTTCCTCTTGGGGTTCCCAACTGACGTGTGACGTACAAGCATTGTTTCTGGCACTATTGCCGGGGAGATATTCCCTCGTCAACCTAGAGCCACCAACACGTTTTCTGGCGCCGTTGCCGGGGAAAACAGAATTGCTTCTGCAAGGGGAGTCTCTCACACCCAATCTCTTTACTTTGTTATTTGTCTTGCTTAGTTTATTTTTATTTATCTTGTTTGCTCTCTTTATCAAAAACACAAAAAAATTAGTTACTTGCATCTAGTTTATTTTCTGTTTAGTTTTTATTATTTCATCATGCTTCTCCCTAAGTACACTTTAAAAGAAATATCTGTGGGTAGTGGGTCTATCATTGGAAGAGACAACATTGAAGAATTTTTTAGTCATGTTAGCAAGCTGAAAGATTTTGAAGATAGATCCTTGGTAGAACTTGCCCCTAATTATGAAATTGCTGCTGCCTCCTTAGTCCACATGCTTGAAGCTAGGTTTGTTAACCTTAACCCTATAATGCAGCATATGTTTCTTAGACTTCATGATATGGAAGAGGGGGAAAAGAAGGATTTTGTTTTAGAAACCCTTCTCAAAGAATTTGGAGATGTAGCTAGTGAAGCTAGAAAAGTTTTTATGCGATATAGGATGCTTGGTTATTACATTGATATCGCCAATATACTTGAAAAATTAGAGAAGGAAAGATCCAAGTACACTAAAGAAACTAGTTATGAAGGAGAGAATAAAATACCAATTCCTTTTAAGATTGCAGGAATGCATGAGGCACTAGAAAAGAACTTTAATTGGATTGTGCCTGAAAATTTATTTGATGAGGATAGTTTACCTAAAAGTAATGAAAGGGGAGTTTCTGAAACTTACATAGATAAAGTGCAATGCATCGTTGAGAAAACTTCTAAACTCTCCGTTGATGTTTCTTCTCTTGATAACACTTGATTTTCACTTTCTGCGCCTAGCTGAAAGGCGTTAAAGAAAAGCGCTTATGGGAGACAACCCATCGTTTTTATTTGCTGTTATTTTTGTTTTCTTTGAGTCAAGGAGTTTTGTTACTTCTGTAGCAACTCCTTTGTATCTTTATTTTATCGCAATGTTGTGCCAAGTAAAGTTCTATATTGAAAGTTGATGCAAGATTTGGATTTCTGCGCAGTGACAGATTTTTAGCTGTCACGGATTTGAGCTTATCTCCCTGTAGAAAATTCAAAAAATTCTGAGAAAAATCACGCATATTCCTGAGATATGTACGCAACTTTCATTATTTTAGGCCAGATCCATCTGAGCAACTTAAGTGCCTCGAAAAAATTCGTCATTCCAGACTGTTCTGTTTTTGACAGATTCTGCCTTTTGTTTTGCATTCGCTCTTTTACTGTGTTTGTGTGGATTTCTTTGCTCCACAAAGCATTGGTGGCTGTAGCTAATGTCCAGAAGCTTTGGGATTGATTGTATCATTACAGAATATGAGAATTTTTGATTATGCACTAACCCTCTAATGAGAACTGTCTTGAGTTTGGTGTGAAGGAAGTTTTCAAGGATCAAGCGAGAAGGGTGATATTATGTGATCAAGAAGAGTGAAAAGCCTAAGCTTGGGGATGCCCCCGTGGTTCATCCCAACCATATTCAGAGAGACTCAAGCGTCTAAGCTTGGGGATGCCCAAGGCATCCCCTTCTTCATCAACAAACTTATCAGGTCATCTCTAGTGAAACTATATTTTAATTCTTTCACATCTTATGCGCTTTACTTGGAGCGTCTGTGTGTTTTTTTTTTTTTTGTTTGAATAAATTCGGATCCTAGCAATCCTTGTGTGGGAGAGAGACACGCTCCGCTTTTTCATGTGAATACTCATGTTCTTCACTTATATTTGTTGAGTATTCTTAACTAGCTACTGCAGTGCTTTTAGCTCCTGTTTTTCATGCATCTCTTCGAGCTGTTAGCACTTGTTTATAAATACTCTCTTGCTGCATTATATTATCATTTGGAGAGTTTATGTTTAATTAAATTGATTGGTGTTTGTTTGGAAGAAAGAAAATGCTACATGTAGTAGTTGGTATTGGAAAAGACATATGCATTCTTGTAGATCATTGTCTTGTTTTGATTTGATGCTTTGCAATTGTTTTGAGCTCTCAAGTAGATCATGTTTAAGCTCTTGCATCATGTAGTTAAAGCCTAGTAGTGGAGAACTACCGTAGAGCTTGTTGAGACTTGGGATGCATATTTGTTCTCTCTAAGGTCTAGATATTTTCTGGTAAAATGTTTGAGCAACAAGGAAGACAGTGTAGAGTCTTATAATACTTGCAATATGTTTTTATGTGATTCTTGCTGTACCGGTTTATACTTGTGTTTGCTTCAAACAACCTTGCTAGCCTAAACTCTGTACTGAGAGGGAATGCTTCTCGTGCATCCAAAACTTGATGTGTCAACTTTGTGTGCATTGATTCTTACATATTTACTTATTGCACTTGTTATATTGCTTTATGTTGACAACTATCCATGAGATATACATGTTACAAGTTGAAAGCAATTGCTGAAACTTAATCATCCTTTGTGTTGCTTCAATGCCTTTTACTTTGAATCTATTGCTTTATGAGTTACCTCTTATGCAAAACTTTTTGATGCTTGTCTTGAAAGTACTATTCATGAAAAGTTTTTGCTTATATGATTCATTGTTTACTCTTTATCTATTTGTTAGCAAACTATGAATCATTGCTTTGAGTCACTTCATTCATGACATGAGCCTTGCAATATATTGATCAAGATTGTGTGAAAGCATGTCTCCTCAGAAATTATTTGTTGTTATCGTTTTACCTACTCGAGGACGAGTAGAACTAAGCTTGGGATGCTTGATACGTCTCCAATGTATCCATAATTTCTGCTGTTCCATGCTTATATTATACCATTTGCTACATATTTTATATACACTTCGTATCACTTTTATGCATTTTCTGGGACTAACCTATTAACAAGATGCCACAGTGCCAGTTCCCTATTTTCTGCTGTTTTTGGTTTCAGAAAGTTACTTCTGGAAATATTCTCGGAATTGCACGAAACAAAAGGCCAGGTCCCTATTTTTCCAGCACGTACACGGAGTCCGAATGAGAAACGAAGAGGAGCCAGGAGGTGGCCAAACCACACCCAGGCGCGGGTGGGCCCCCTGCCGCGCCACCTGGTGGTTTGGGCCCCTCGGGGGTCCGCCGACATCGCCCCTTCGCCTATTTATTCCCCGAGACGCGAAAACCCTAAAACACCGAGCCTTTCATCCAGAACATATTCGCTGCCGCCGTCGTCGTCAACCCTAACTCGGGGGGTTTCTGAAGCTCTTCCCGGCACCCTGCCGGAGAGTGGAATCATCACCGGAGGGCTCTACATCGCCATGCCCGCCTCCGGAGTGATGCATGAGTAGTTCATCCTTGGACTATGGATCCATAGCAGTAGCTAGATGGTTGTCTTCTCCACTTGTGCCATCATGTTTAGATCTTGTGAGCTGCCTATCATGATCAAGATCATCTTATTGTAATGCTACATGTTGTGTTTGCTGGGATCTGACTTATATTGATACCTATGTGGAGCTGAATATTATATTATCATGTCTATGTCATTTGTGATCTTGCATGCTCTCCGTTACTTGTTGAAGCCTTGGCCACGTGAATACTTGTGACTCCAAGAGGGGGTATTTATGCATGATAGTTGGGTTCAACCTCTATTTAACCTGGGATAGTGACAGCAAGTTCTAAGGTTGTAGATGTGTTGTTGCCACTAGGTGTAAAACAGCAATGCTTTATTCAAGGATGAATGTATTGTTTACATTACGCACATTACTTAATGCAATTGTCTGTTGCTTGCAACTTAATACTGGAAGGGGTACGGATGTTAACCGGAAAGTGGACTATTTAGGCATAGATGCATGCTGGATAGCGGTCTATGTACTTTGTCGTAATGCCCAAATGAATCTCATAGTAGACACCACAGCTCACACATGCATGTTATATGCACTTATCAATTGTCAATTGCCCAGCTGTAATTTGTTTACCCAGCATGTTAGTTATCTTATTGGAGAGACACCACTAGTGAACTGTGGACCCCGGTCCATTCTTTTACATCTGAAATACAATCTACTACAATCATTGTTCTCTACTGTTTTATGCAAACAAACATCATTTTCCATTCGATACGTTTAACCCTTTGTTTTCAGCAAGCCGGTGAGATTGACAACCTCACTGTTAAGTTGGGGCAAAGTAATTTGGTTGTGTTGTGCAGGTTCCACGTTGGCACCGGAATCCCTGGTGTTGCACCGCACTACACTCCTTCACCAACACCTTCGAAGCAAACCTCGTTTTCTACTGGTTCGATTAAACCTTGGTTTCATACTGAGGGAAAACTTACTGCTGCACTCATCATACCTTCCTCTTGGGGTTCCCAACTGACGTGTGACGTACAAGCATTGTTTCTGGCACTATTGCCGGGGAGATATTCCCTCGTCAACCTAGAGCCACCAATTAGCCATATATCTACTAACCAAATTCATAGCATATGATAAATCTGGACGTGAGCAAACCATGGCATACATTAAAGAACCAACAGCACTAGAATAGGGAACTCTAGACATGTACTCAAAATCCTCATCCGTACTAGGACATTGTTCAGCTGACAATTTAAAGTGAGGAGCAATAGGAATACTAACAGACTTTGCATCATGCATATTAAAACGATGAAGAACTTTCTTAATGTAATTTTGCTGACTAAGAAACAACAAACCAGAATTTCTGTCACGGGTAATCTCCATACCTAGAATTTTCTTATCAGCACCAAGATCCTTCATCTCAAACTCGCTACTCAACTGTGACTTGAGAGCAGCGATATCTTTCTTGCTCTTGGCAGCAATCAACATATAATAACAGGTATATAGGTGATTCATTAACAAACTTAATGTACACACAGCTATCAAATTCAGACCTCTTAAAGCCATGTGACAACATAAAAGAATCAAACTTTTTATACCACTGACGAGGAGATTGTTTCAAACCGTATAAGGACCTTTTCAACTTACACACAAGATCCTCCTTACCAGGCACTATGTACCCTTCTGGCTGGTCCATGTATATCTCCTCCTCCAACTCTCCGTGCAGAAACGCAGTCTTTACATCTAACTGCTCAAGCTCAAGATCACGCATAGCAACAATATCAAAGAATGTATGAATTGAACTATGCTTAACAACTGGAGAGAAAACATCATTATAATCAACACCTGGAATTTGACTGAATCCTTTTGCAACTAACCTTGCCTTAAACCTCGGAGGCTCGCTATGAGATAAACCCCCTTTCTCTTGAAGATCCACTTACAGCGGACTGCCTTCTTTTTCTTAGGCAAGCGCACAACTTCCCATGTGCCATTCTTATCGAGTGACTGCATCTCTTCTTGCATAGCAGCAAGCCACTTCTCGCGGTCACCGGAACCAATAGCTTCAGTATAAGTGGACGGCTCATGTCCGTGCTCCACCTGTTCTGCACAACTCAGAGCATAATCAACAATGTTACACTCTTCAATTAAACGTGGTCGAGGACCACAATTCCTCCTGTTCCTACGAGCAGCAATAGACTGTTGTGGCTGCAAAACAGGGGTGAGTTCTGAACATTATCATTATCAGAATCAGAAGAAACAGAATCATCAGAACAAGCAGAATCAGGATCAGAATCATCTGAAGTAGCAGCACCATCATTGTCAACAGTGACATTTTCCTTTTCAACAGAGTGCTCCACCTCGACACGAACCTGCTCCTCAGAAAAATCTGGCAAAACATCTAAGGACAACTTATCAAAGTACATAACAGATTCATTGAAAACAACATTCCTGCTCATAAATGCCTTGTTAGTTTCGGGATTCCATAACTTGTATCCTTTTACACCTGAACCATAACCTCCGGCTACGGCCCAAGCTTCTGGCGACGGGCCTCCGCTTCGCTCCGAAGTTAGCCTCTCAATTTATATCTTCATATGAATTTGGAACACATCAAATAACAAGCTCCTGCACTGATGGGTTCTAACCATATTGGGATTAATTAATCATCTATATTTTTCAGTAAAGTTTTCGCAACACCCTAACTGACCTCACTGTAGTCTGTTCTCTTAAATACCAAATTCAGTAATCATGTTTCTTGACATTCAATTCAACAATCAGATAAGGAATAAAATACTACGGGGAGCAGCCTAGTCCAGTATGCTTTGTACTAGAATTTGAATCGTAAAAATTTGGTACCATAGATTGATGTCAATTGACATGAGCCGCACAATAATTTTCAGCGCCACTTCAGTCGCCATGGTATCGACCTCAGAACCATGTTGGCGCTTATTGCAACTGGCTAGAACAAATCTAACTGAAATATGCAAAACAGGGAGAGAACACGGGGCCCTTTTCCTAATCTGCGTGTGCAGGTTCTGCACCTCCGGTCAATCGTGGTGGTGGCGCGGGTGGCAGCGGCGGCAACGTTTGTTGCTCATCACGCTCGCGGGAGGCGGCTCCTCGCCGGCAAACGACTCTTGCAGGTCCTTCACCACCTACGACAACATCTACCACACCTTCTCGCCATACGGCCTGGACGACGCGGCCATCAAGTTGCTGCCCTCAGTGCAATTCCTCTCGGCATCGCGAGCGCCGACGCCCGCAACTGCGCGCTGTGCCCTCCTGGTATTCACCTACGGCGACGCGCGCCTTCCACTCCGACTGCATCAACCTCTGGCTCCATGCGAACGACTCCAGTCCGCTCTGTCGTGTCGCCGTCGTGGTCCTGGCCCCCGTCGCCGCCCCGCTCCGCCCTCCCCGTGCGGCCCAGCCTCAACGACCTCCTCGTCTTCCACCACTTCCCACCGCCTGTCCCTGACGCGCTGCCGGATATCATGCCGGTCAGGCTCGATCGGCGCCGGAGAAACGAACCGAAAAGAATCACGGCGACACGCTCGCCTTCCACGCCGACTGCATCGACCTCTGACTCCGCGGGCATGCCTCCTGTCCGCTCTGTTCACAACTCTTGCGGCTGAGTCTAAGTGAAGTCCAATTGTTGTCCAAGTGCCTGTCTCGTGGCAAGAACAAACATGCTCTCGCGCACGGGTTCCTGACCGATCACGCGACGTTGGGTTGCTACAGGCTTCTCGAGCCTTTTACCACCGAGCTAGATCCTGAGACAGGGTCGAAGAGTTCGAGGTGTCATTGCTGCTCAACAACGGATCCCACATCCTCGACATCATTACCACCTGGCTGTACATAAAAGAGTGAAGTCAAGTGAGGATGGTCCTTTCTCTTAACCAAAGGAACACATCAATGATGCTAGAGGAAGAAAAACACAATCAACCGACATTTGATTTCGCTCCCATCCCATCCCCTCCCTTTGACTCTCTCATCTTAATTTAGTTTTCTTAGAGAAACTTGGTCTTTTGTACCGATCTATTTGTTATAATATGGCAATATATTTCATGGTGACTCCATCAATGTTGATTCGGTATTGTGGATGTTGATATATTTTTCTATTTAGTTGGTCAAACTTTATGGAATTTTACTTTAACCTAAACTAATTGGCAATGTAATTTGAGAGAGATGGATCAGTACTGTAAAAGGTCATCTCCAAGGCACAAAAGCCAATGCCAGGAACACACAAACCTAACAAACAAGACAAATAAACGACATGTTTTAAATTGTGATTCAACCCTTGTTGACACATGCTCCTTATTTCATTTACTCATAGTTTGACACATATGTACTCTGCACACCCATCTTATGATATTTGTTATGACTGGCATACTCTAAAATCTTCTAGCACATTATATTTATATTAGTACAAACACATGTAAATACACTTCGATAAGTGCCACAAATTAATTTGCATCATAATTTGTTTGTTGATTATAATTTCCTTGAAACTTTGTGTAATAAATACATATCTTAAAGCCCCTACTCGAATCAAAATGATTAAAATATTATTAATTAAGCAATCGGTCTAGCATGAGTTTTTTGTCCGTAATGATATGCAGAGAATTGTGTACCACACTCCATAGGTCAATCTTTCGTGACAAAGTTATACATACTATTGCTACTCATAGTATGAAAATGACAAGAGAAATTCGTATAGTGAACTGAAGAATGTACTAATAGCAACAAGTATACATGATCCCATGATTTAACACGTTTAAAAAGTAAAATCGTTTAGTATAAAGAATCAATTTTCTCACGAGCCCCCTACATGAGTCAACTGTTCATGTTTTGTCCCGACGACATATGCCTAACCAGAAAGCAGGCCATCCGCATCTACCGGGCCAACGCCAATCTCCTCCTCGCCGTCATGCTCGTCCAAGAAGATCTGTATGACGATGAAGCACTGGACCCCAAATCTGGTAGGACCCAAGCCGCCCTCAGTGGGCGGCTGAAGCAGCAAATCATCCTTCGCCCACCACCTTATCGAAGCTCATGTCAATCCGGCTTAAAGAAGGAGACTTTGACCTTCTGAAGAAGCGGTTTTCATCCGATGGTAGTGAAGGTACCTGTCTCACTATCGAAGATGTCCGAGAAATCCAGGGCATACTGCACATGGAGATGAGCCCGGCCTGTGTTGCTGCCATTAGCCATACCGATGATGCACTGGTTGTCTATGTTCGTAAGAATCTGGAGGGCATGTCTTCCGAAACTAACCCTGTGGACGCCAATACCACCTCTATCACCATCAGCAGAGGCGACGACAACGACAGAACCCCAATCTCGTCGTTGCAGCTCGGAGTCCTGCCTGATAAGCTGAAACATTGCCTGGAAATAGCAGATGCACAGAAAGATAACTTGAGGACCCCATGCTGCAGTGACACCTGCGATTACCGGCAGTCTCTCAAGATGTACGTGCATGGTATGCTTCACAACATGTACATCAAGGCGCTGAAGTTGCTGCCCGCACCCTCAGGGTGGCTGATGCGCTCAATCCTGAAGGCCGGCCACTGCTACGGCTGCATGGACCCTGTCTCCAACATCATCATCAACTCCATCTGGTACCACAACTGTGACTGTATTCTCCCAGTTCCTGAAAGCAAGAAAATTGGTCAGTACAATGACGTCCTGGACCCCCTAGCGCTGCTCCGCATACAGGTTCGGTCCCTCAAGGGCCTTACAGAGCTGGCTGCACTCGCCGACCCCCAATTCTTAGTGTCGTCTTCTGCTCTGGAGTTCGTCTGCAGTGCAAAATGCGACATTGCCAATATGTTGCCATCATCGACAGAGGGGTCGAATGAGAACCTCTTCTATGTGGCTGCCAAGGCCGCTGGACACCCTCGGCCCCTTGGGCTTGTTGAACTGCACCAGCAGCTGGTGCGGATGCCCGATTTGCGAAATGAGCTGCGATCATTGATAGCTGAGGCTCAAACTAGAGGTACTGTGCTGCCCACACATGAAATGAAATCTCGTCTTTCAATCACGTGCAACATATCTGAAGCTAATGATGTTTTCCATTATTCGGTAGCTGCTAGGTATTTATATATTCGCTTTACCTTCATTACCAACACTCTTGCTTGCTGTAGGAACCAAAGTATAAGATTGATATTATCCTTGGTGTGGAGATTCACCAAAAAGGAGGATCCCCCTTCTTTGCTAGTCAGTACCAAGCGAACTTCCTCGCTACTTCTACTTTGGGGCTTCAAGGGACGCTTTTCTTCGCTGAATTCTGGTCATCCTCACCTGAGCCAAGGACAGAATTCTGCTGCCCTCTACCCTACGAGAATGCGGGTAAGTCCTCTAGTTTGTTGCCGTACTGCTATCAAGTTTCGTAAGAGATTAGCCTGGTAGATCTCTCTGTAGAAGCTTCCATTCATTTTGGATTGTTTTGGTCATCCTCACCTGAGCCAAGGACAGAATTCTGCTGCCCTCTACCCTACGAGAATGCGGGTAAGTCCTCTAGTTTGTTGCCGTACTGCTATCAAGTTTCGTAAGAGATTAGCCTGGTAGATCTCTCTGTAGAAGCTTTAGATACTGTACAATATATACACTTTATTATAAAAACAACCGCTTCATTAAGTGCCCCCACCTTCTGAAAAAGGAGCTCCACCAATCACGAGAGTTCTTGGAGTCGAACCAGGGGCGGACCAAAGTACACCCGACCCCCACTCAAAATTTTGAATTCCCTAAGCATGTGTACATATTTTCAAAAACAAGTCTTCAAATCATGCAACTTTACATAAGGAGTGCCTCCAGTCACCTAACGTGCCACCGGTCGGAATTTTTTCTGGGCCCTTCAGTTGAACCACAGGCGTGCTCTCCGTACACCCGGAGTCTTTGGTTAGCTAGTGCGTGCACAATGAGACGACACACAACGAGGTTTTTGTTCGTGTGAAGTGGAACCATGCATGAAGACACTAATCCGACATGCGAAAGGACAGAGTCCTGGAGACTATTTTCACGCCTGACTTTTTTCTTGGCAAAACAGTGCAAAGGCCCTATATTGAAGTCGGCCAACCGTTAAAGGATCATTTGTAAATAAAACAAAAATTACACATAAGTCACTGTGGATCAGGGGGGGGGGGGGTGTATCTCGCCGCTGGCGGGGGTGTATCTCGCCGCTGCGGACATCGGGCCCGCCTGGGACGGCGATGGCGGGCCGCCGGCGAGGGCGCGCCGGAGCGGCGGCTCCGAGACTGGTGGGCGTCGTCTTCGCCTCGCGGGCGGCTGGACGGCGGCGCGGGTGGCGGGACGGCAGGTCGGCGGCTCGGCTGTGGTGCGATGGGCTCGGCCGGGCCGCATCTGGGCTCTGGCGGGCCCGTCGGTGGGGCGGGTCGGCGGCCAGGGGGAGGCGCGGCGTGCGTGCTCGGGCGCGGCGTCGGCGTGTGCGCCTTCGAGCTTCGGCTCTGGTTGCGCAGGGAAGACGCGAGGTGGTGGTGGACGAGCTCGTCCTTGTCTCCGGCCGCCGGCGGCCGTGCGGCACGCTTGGCGCGTGGTATCGTGCCGCTTGCAGAGCTGCGGCCATGAGCCGTGGTGGCTCCTGTCCACGGGCGGCGCTCCTCCTGGCCTTGCCGGCATGGTGCTCGGGGAGGTGCGGCGGTTGTGCTGCGTCCGGCGGTTCTGTTCCGGTGGTTGGTGTCGGACCTGCTGGCCTGCCGTGCGGGGTGGCTGCTGGTAGTCTCCGCGAGGTGCGGGTGGCTGCGGCGACCTGCGTCGCGCCTCCTCGTCGTCGGGCTTGGTGGTGGTGGTGGTGGTTGGTGAGGCTTGCCGGCGCCGGGTGCAAGGCTTGGCTACGTCGAGCGAAAGCTCTGTTCCGGCTGTCGTCGGACGGGCGGCGACGACGCCTTCGGGCCGTTTCTCTTTTTGAAGACGCCGTCGTGACGTGGTGCTCGCTTCCACCCGGACCACTCCGGGGGAAACCCTAGATCTTCCAGGATCGGGCGATGATGGCGCTCGGTGTCATGCTCCCCCTTGGGGGCATCGTTTTTGGAGTGGTGGCCGGCTGGAGGGACTTGTGGTTGCGGGAGGAGGTGTCGAGGCTGGTGTGGCGGCAGCATCTGTGGCTGTCTTTTAGGCCGGGGCGGCGGCCCCGGAAGGGGGTGCTGGCGGCGAGGCTGTCGGGGCTGCTGGGGCAGCGGCAGCAGCGGTTGCCTTTTAGGCCGGGGCGGCGGCCCCGGATTCTGGTACGACGGCCGTGGTCTGCGAGCGGCTTACCTGGTGCAGCTTGGGCTGTGGGTGGCCGGGTCGTGCGGCGTCGTGGCCCGGGTGTGGGCGGTGGCATGTCGGGGCGGCGGCCCCGGAAGGTGGTCCTGGTGGCGTTCCTCCTTGTGTCGTGTGGGCGACAGGTGGAGTGGGTGTTGTGTGTGGGCTCTGCCCCGTGGTGTTCGCTGTTGTTGGCGTTTGTTGTATGGTTTTCGCCCGGTTTCTTCCATAATAAACCGGGCACCTTCTGCTTAATAAACGGTGAGGCAAAGCTTTTGCCTCGGGTTCGAAAAAAAAAAAAAAACTGTGGATCAGGGGGAACCGACAATAATATTCCTCCTGAAACTCGTTGTGGCCGCACCGTGACCGAAGTTTGATGTTGCCTCTCGACCTCTGAACCACAAACTGGGTCCAATAATGCCACGTTTACTCTATAAATGGTACAGTAGTCCGCTCTATCACAGTGCCGCTTAGATTTAACGTTTTAGAACCCCAAACCATGTCGAGGATCTTGATTGCTCTCTTGCACAAAATATTCAAAACTTAATACCTTTATTCCCTCCAGCACTCAGATATAACCCGTGATCTAATGACTATTAAAGAATTGTTGACAAGGTAATGGCACAACATTTGTAAAATTCGTTATTAGTTTTTCTTTATGAGTTATTACACTAGTCCATCTCATTGGGCGTAGTGCATTTGCGGAGTACGTTGAAGATGGAGGGAGATGCAAACACCGGCGGAGCTACGTTGGCCCAACCGGGTGCACAGGACACCGGGTCAATTTAATTTTTCTTTACATATTAGCAATTTTCCACCGTATGTGCACCCCTCAGCCCATGATCTGTGCACCCGTGCAGCCCAAAACGAGGATTTTGTAGAGCTGTGCACCCTGGAATCATTTGATGTAGCTCCGCCGCTGGATGCAAACAGGGAGAATGAAAAGTAATGTACAACACGTAATTGTGATGGAAGTACGATACCCAATCTCAATTTTAAGTTCTTATTGCTTATTTGTAAATATTATGTATGTCATAGTTGATACAAAAATTTGTATGCTGAATTTATTTAAAATAGATTATTTGTGCTCAACTACATATAAACCAAATTACATGTGCTAAAGTTTTATCAAAAGTACATTCCATGTTTTAAAGTTGACAGACAAACAGATTTATGTCATGTAGAAGGTTTTGATATAAAAGACAAATTGGCCATATTTAGCTTCATTGGTTCAGATTTCGCAACAATTGCATCTTTATTTCATTGCCTTCAACACACAGATAGTTTATGTTACGGACATTATCTCGCTGAACATATGGCTAGATTAATGTCACTCTCCTTATCAGAAATATATCTAGAATTATAAAAATATTATATTCTCTTAATCATATAACGTGTCAAATCTGATACTACCTCCGATCCATATTAGTGGGCACAACTTTGTCTAGATACACATGTATCTAGTCTAAATAGTTAACTAGATACATATGAATTTAGACAAAGCTATGCCCACTAATATGGATCGGAGGGAGTATTATAATATCGATGAACCGTGCTGCTATGCCCGAAGTCACGGAAACGAAGGTTAGGAACCAAGTTGTTTTCTTCTTGGTCAAGTGATGCCCAAGAGTGACCCGCGCTCAACAGCCTCACCGAAACAGGCTTTAGCTCACCACGGCCCGGGGTTCAGGAATCATCCGCGTGAGCTCAAGTGCTTAATTCACTCACCTAAAAAAAGTGCTTAATTCACAGAACGTTTTGATAAGCTACAGTTATACCTAGCAAAACCAAAACTTGCCACTTTTTTAGAGGTTGTCAGGGAAATATTGTAGTGAACAAATTGGTAGCCATAATTGTTTTTTGAAAACTGTAGCCAACTTTTTGTTTGGCTTGCAGATGTCAGCACAAAAAATGATCCAAGTAAATAGAAATGACGTGATTCAAGACGAATAAAAGATGGACATATAATCAAGGCAACGTATTTCTGTCAATGGCAAACTAAAACAAGGCCTCTGATCAATGTCGGATTAAGGTGTGGCCTATAATCAATGGGGCCAATTCTTTCTAAGAAACTCGGAAGACATTTTCACCAACTTAGGCGTTAGCTTAGTTTACACTTACTAAAGACAATTTTAAACATGTCTGGATTCAAGCCTCAGCGATTATAACCTCCAGTTTTGAACACAAATAATGTGGTAGGCAAAATAAAACTGCATATACATCTATCTCTGCAATTGGTAGACACAATAGCACCGTCGCATTGCAAAAGATTACATCTCCCGTGTCCAGATTGCAACCGCAAAAATCAGTCAGCTAAGGATCAACAATTTACAGGTTCGTTACATTTCAGCGCGTGCGAGGATCAAACCACCTGCCTGTAGCACTAGGTATCTGTTTGGTGCTGCCGTCCATGTCGGTTAACTCAAAATCTGCTCCAAGATTGCAGATTCACTAACGGCTGGCTCCTACAAAGATTGCAGACTCACAGTAGAGTCCAGTGCGACCTCAGTGCTTCGGCTTCTTTGGAGGCAGCGGAGGCATGCCCCCCGACTGGGCGCTCCGTTTGATGCCCAGAAAGAGCTCCACCTGAGAAAGAATCAAGTCAGTCAGTCACTCCTATCTGGATATGGCAAGACAATTACAATGTACGTTAATTGAAGATGGGAATATCATTGTCTCAGCCAACCTTTTTGTCCCCAAGCATGGGCGTCAGACTCCCAGGATGTGATTTCTCCACACTAGCAAAGCCACTAGCGTCGCCTGTCGGACTACATCACATAGAAAAACTTGATCAGCCACCTTAGCAAGAAGAAACGAACAGGAAGACAGAATACTTGGAACATTGTAAATTTTCAAGTTAGTTAGCCATTTTAAATCAAGGGCTAACACGTTTTATGTAAACACATAACATGAGCCGTTTGACGAGATGATAGGTAGTTCACAATTTCTGGGTCTGTAGGGTTTCCTTCAAGCCCTTAAACTCTGAATCTAAATCACCCAAACCTTATCCAAAGGTCAGGATCGGAAAGTTACGCAGATCACTCCAAGTGACTTTGCACTAGAGACTAGAGTACATGTCCTAGATTAGCAGCCAGCATCAGTAATGACCAAATACACCATATTTACCTAAGCTACCAAACAAAAGGAAAATTTGGTGAAACCAAGAGTGCCATAACCCCTACAGACCCAGACTAACTTTCGTGCATTTTCTATGAAGGCATTTGAGGAGATCAAAAGCAACAAAGAAAACATAGTACTTCCTCCGTCTCAAAATATAAGGCGCCCTTTAATTTCGCTGGTCAACGGCACATAACTTTGACCATGATTTGTACCGTTAATATGTCCCTGAAATTATTATAAAGATATATGAAATGAAAGAATTTTGTAAAACGAATCCAACGGTACCATTTATACATTCTCAGTCTATATATTTTGTTATATATCGGTGGTCAAAGTTGAGCACCAAAGACCACCATAAAAATAGCGCGCCTTATATTTTGAAACGGAGGGAGTAGCATCAACAGGACTAACAAACATGCACTATGCAAGTTGGAACTATGTGGTGAACATACCCTGATTTTGCATTGCCACTTAAAACAAGGTATGGTGTTTGGCCACGAGCTTGAGCCTCTCTCATCTTTTCCGCGGACATCAAAGGTGTGTCAGAAGATTTCATTTGCTTTGTCTTCAAATCATCCTGGTACTTCTTCTGCCGTTTTTCCAGCTTCATTTTTCCCGGTCCCTTACCATGGAATTTGTGCGACAGATCCCGAAATGCCTCCTTAGGTGTCATCTGGAGGGAAAACAAAACGTAACGGTAAATAGCATATAATTATTTTGTGGCATATGTTCAAGTCGCTAAAAATATAAATAGAAGGATCAAATAAGCAAGTATTATCATGCTGATGGTAAAGTTGGTACTAAAAATGTATACAATGATAGAAAGGTCTACCTAATGTTGCCTAAATCTGCCATTAAGATGCAGTTCAGTAGATTAGATTTCATAGATAGGAAACCCAGGTATGAGGATGGGTAGGACAGCTAACAGATGATTACTTACCACTCGACCGAATTCGTCCATTCTTTCTATGCGAATTTCTTTTGGTCCATCCTCAATACCAACAAGCTTGCTTTTCTTCTTGTCTGTGGTTCTGCCTCCCCAATTTGTGCCCTCATTGAGGGTTCCTCGCTCCTGAAGAAACTTCAAAGCTCCAGCCAAACCCTTGCCAACTGCAGCTTCATGCACAACCTCAGTCGGTATGACTTCTTCCTCCTCTGCATCCTTTTTCGGGTCTTCAATGACAGTTTCCTCTTTGATCACTCCCAATCTGCTTGTGTCATCTTTTGCTATAGTACCTGAAGGCATATCATCTTCATCTTCATCCATAAACACGTCGTCTGCTTCTGGCTTGCGTGTTTCTGAAACAAGATAACAGCAGTAGTTAATATCAATACGATTGATTTGTTAGTCAGGTCTGTACAGGTGTTACAAAACTTATCAACAAAAATACTTCAAGTAGGTTACCTTCATTTAATTGCAGGCCCCACACAAACTCTTCCATCTCTGTTATAACAACCTTATTCTGTTGTGTATCTCCCTCTGCAGCATCAGCATCAGCATCTCCTTGGCCCTTGTTTGCAGAAGCCAGTTCTGCTACAGACTGGGGACCAGAACCGGCAGCTTCTTCCTGCTTCCTTAGAGATAGCTTCCTTGCTTGCTCCAGAGATTTCTGCAGATCTTCATAATCATCACCAAAAACTAGTTCTTCCTCTTCAGCAGCTTTACGAGGCATTTTCTCCTGACGCAATGCTTTTGATGCCTCTTCAGCCTTTGTAATGGCTGCTTGATATGCAGTGCTTCTCTTTTCAGCATCAGCCTTTTGCTCTACCTCCCTAGCAGAGTGTCGTTTACCATCATTCCTTGACCCACGATCAGCTGCTCCCAATCCAGAAGCAATAGCTTCTGCTTCAAGTGCATCCAGATCTAGCTTTTCTTTCTTCCTATGGGATTTCTTTTTCTTTGGTTTCTTAAACTGAATCATTTCGTCAGCGGTAAAGTAATCTGATGTCATCTTTGCTGCAGAAGTAAGGTCTTCCGTCTTTTTCTGAACAGAACCACCTTCAATCCTTTTGCGGAGCTGTCAACATGAAAATGTCAATTAGTATCTATGCAAAGCTCCCAGCATGGTTTTCAGGTTGCCCATTTCTAGGGAAAATATAAATTACCTCTTCCAACTTCTTCTCAGCTTCACCGGTGAAGCGTCCACCTTCATCAAGTGTCACTCCCTGTCAAATGGAAGGGCAAAACAGTTAAAAAAATGTCAATAGAATATCTACCAATTGAAAAGAACAGCATGTTCACCTCATCTTCCATTGGATCATCATAGTGCGAGAGCATAGGTTTCTTTGACAATGGGTCATCATTGAACCTACCGACAGGTTCAAGAAAACAAAGTTAGAAAGAGAAAAAATCAATCGAAGAAACATCACAAGTAATGAGCTTACTTGTCCTCATATGTTCCTTTCTTCTGTGCAGCCTTGTAAGCTTCGTTTCTTTGCTTCTGTTCACCAATCTCGATGTTCTCAAGCATATCAGCCTCTACAAATGATGTTTTTTTACTAAAGTTAAAAAAAGGTCAGATGGAACAAGCAGTAATAATAAGTGAAACAACAACAACAACAACACATTACCTTCATTGATGTCCCCGTCAGCCAGGATACTCTGATCTTTGAGAGTCATGACAACTGCTCCACCTTCTATAACTTTGTCAAGCCCGTGAAGAACCTTCACTCCAGATAAGTGATCTTTTCACAAAACAATGGGGGGAACAAGAGGAAACATGTTACTATGACAGGACAGCTAGTGACAGAATACTATGACTAAAATAACTCATTACAGCAATAAATGATATTAGGGGTTGACATGATGAAATTTGCTAGTTCAAAGGATTTGTAGATGAAAACCTCCGCCATGTTTATCTTCATCATCATCATCACCATTTTCTGCTAACATATCGTCCTGAAAGTTTGAACACATAAAAGTTAGTAAATAACGTGCATCATGCTAGACAACAGACCCAAATCCAATCATTAAATCAGCACCTGTTCCTCAAATACTCGTGCAAGACGTAATGCCTTCTCTTTTTCAGCTTGTCTTTTTTCGTCAAGTTTACGACTCTTGCCAACCCATGATAATATCTCTGAAGCATCATCTTTATCATCCAGTATTCCTCCTTCTTTTTTCTCCTTCAACCTTTCTTCCTTGGCCCTAAAGCAAATAACCTAATTAGAAATTATTTGTATTCTCAAATGTGCAGTGAGAGTTTTGGCAGCGAGGCAAATTCTTAACTAAAAAGGGCTAGTGAAAGTGAAGACAAAGATTTACTCAAGAGCATACCTAGCGATGCGCTCCCTGAGGGCAAATGTAGAGGCCTGCTCAGCCTCTCCGGAGGGATCAACTCCCTTCTTCTGGTCTCCCTCGCTGCCCTTAGACAAATCTGCATCTTCTCCACGGTCCTTTCCCCTTGACTTCTCCCGTTCTCTATCTTCCTTCTCCTTGTTCTTATCCCTGTTGCGGTTCCTCTCCTTGTCCCTATCCCTCCGTTCCTTTTCCTTGTCCCGCTCCCTCTCTGTATCCCTTTCCCGATCCTTCCCTCGATCACGGTCACGGCCACGCTCTGAATCTCTGTCCCTGTTCTTGCTGCTATCCCTGTCTCTCTCCCTATCCCTGTCCCTGTCCCTGTCCCTATGTTTGGTATCATCCTTGTCCCTCCTCCTTTCATCCTTATCTTTCTCCCTATCCTTGTCCCTCCTCCCACTGCCCTGGTGATCCTTCTCCTCCCTTCTGTGCCTATCCCTCCTGTCCTTCCCACGGTGCCTCTCGCCACCATCAACATCCATCTCTTCCACCACCGCATCCCTAGTATCGTCAGCCTCCCCCATTACCACTGTCCAAAATCAACAGCAACCAGCAGTTTCGTGCCCTGGAAAATTACAGGATGATAACCAGTCAGAGGATATCAAACAATGGAATATTTGCCCCAAATTCAGTGGCATCATAGCATACGCACTTTAGTTGACTAAAAGTCTATAATGGATCCTTTACGTTTCTCTTCATGTAATGAATTGCCCCATTGCTCTTGTTAGTAAAAAGGTTTCCTGCCATAACAACAAATACCCCATGTGAGGATACCTTAAGCCCCCAAGACTGCTCCCCAGCGGCCTTCCGGAGACAGAGGACTGCACAGGTCGCTCACAGGCAGAGAGGGAACTCTCTCTGTTTTCCTCTACTCTCTAAGCAAATGCATTCACATCTCAAGACCTGACCCCAATTGATGGGTGTCTCTCAATCTAACACAAAACTGGGTCACCTGATCCGAGAACAACAAGACTATATACAGCTCATGATGAACATAACTACGAATAATTCACACTCACAAACACGGATCCCTGACTACCGAATCCCACCAACAAGTCCACAATTCACATAACAAGTTCACGTCCCACAATCAGGTTCACGACTAATCGCCAAGTCAGAAACAAGGCGATGCCCCATCCCTCCCACGTATTCGACCAGCCTTCCGACACGAAACCTAGGGTTTAATAGATCGCACACGCAACGGAAATTCAAACGCGAGGGGCGGAAGAGCACAGACCTCGCTGCGGCCGGCGGCAGCGTTAGAGCTCCCAGGGGAGGGCGGCGTCCGAGGGGAGCGGAGGGGAGGGGAGGCGGACGCGTCGTGCTGAGCGCGAGGGCGTCGCCTGCCGGCTCCGCGAGGTAGGGCTTCCTCCTGGCCCAGCGAAACGGAATCGCGCGCCGCGAATGTCCCAGCAGATGCGGAGGAAGGACACGACGGAGCCGGGCTTCGAGACGGCGGGCGCGCTCCGGCGGGACGAGGGGGAGCGGGAGCTGGGGGGAGACGCCGGCCGCCACAACCCGAACGAACACGAGGAGCCGAGGGAAGGGGAGTTGCTAAATTGGGCCTGATGATGTCGGTGGGTGCCCAGGTGGAGTCGGCGTGGAGGTGGCTAGCTAACTGGCCCAGCCCAACTAGGCCCGTATGTTGCGCGAATTGAGCCCGGAATATCAATAGCCTTGTTTTTTCCTAAAAAAAATAACCTATACCAGCTGTGCACGATACAATATTTTCTCAAGAAAATGTGCACGATGCAACGGCACGGAAGGCTTCGTTTCTTTGCGTGGTAAACTGGTAATGCTGCCTCCAAGTAGATCGAGATCACCTCAGCCTGTTCAAAATAAAAAGAAATACGGTTTTGCTAGTTTTCAATCGCATGAGAATTAGTTTAGTTCTCAATCGCATGACGTCATCAGTTGCAAGTGGAGTTGCAACTGATCCGGACCACTTGATTTGCTTCGTGATTCGTGCAAGTGGACTTGCAACTGCTCCACACCGTTTGATTTGCTTCGTGATTCGTTCTAATCATGAGTTGCAACTTGACTTGCAACTGAGATTGATGACGTCATGCGACTAGTTTTCGATTGAGCATTAGAGAGACCCAAAGAAATATATCAACTCAACTCCAGCTCCAGCCTCCAGTAGTGAGCTGAGCATATTACCACTGTACAGATTTCCCACTACTACTAGCACGAACTGAACGGAGCGATATATAGCGACTGTTCAAAATGACATCTTCAGTTTCGAGTTTGACACGCATTTCAATTTCCGGAAGCTGTTTCCGATGTGTCCATCTACGCATCCTGGATCAGCCCACTAAACAATGTTACATATTGCGCGTACACAATCAGTTCACGGCTAAACAGGATGGAAAATGTTTCCCTGAATCCCTGTTAAAAATAATGTAGACGACGAGTACATGGATCGCACCGCCGACAGCGGCTGCTTGTCGTCATCGTCATTCTTCACTCGACGGTGCACCCAAATTAACACGGGTAGCAAACTGCTGGAGGGCACCGGATGATGTCCAATCTCTTAGCATCGAAACCTACAAAACCAATTACAAGCGTGTCTCGGAGATGATTGATGAAAATAATCATCCTGTGTGAGAACAGTTTATCTGAAGCCACCAAAAATCGATACCGACCTTTGGATTGTTCATATTGCTTCCGAAATACCCAATGCCAAATGATGGGGAGGAGTAGGCAGCAACAAGCTCAACGGCTTCCAGTAAAGACAAGTCCCCTCTCTGCGGAAAAAAAGAATTGTTAAACCAAAAGTGGACGTGTTGCTCACCCAAAACTGAGAATTATTTGTGAATGATAGAAACCTTGGTAACATCAGCCTGAGCTAGCAACAGCCCAGTGCCGGTGTCGTGAGACATCTCGCTGCTGCTTTGAACCACCGACCGCAGAACTTTGGTACAGGAAGAAGCGGGCCCTGATGATGACCTGAAAACACGAGTGTTCGAGTTTGTAAGTGTGATATTGAATTTTTAACAAGGAAAATAAAAGGACAACATGACAATAATGACACAAGATATACATGTTTTGTCAGTTCACTGAGGCCAGCAAAACGAACGTATATATTAGACGATTTTTTTTAACAAAAAGGGCTGTAACTATTGTTCAAGTACAAATAACACGGTGTTCAGTTGTAAAATGCAAAATTATATATGAAAAAAGAGACGATTTGGAGAAAGGAAACATACAGAGATGCAGAGACACAACATTCACGAGAAGCAAATCCTCTAATCAAGTGTTCACCAGCTCCAGTTGCACAGCACCCAACAACGAATGGTGTGCCAAAGGGTCCTTTGGATGAAGCCCAGCACCCAGAGCCATACATAGCAGCCAAACCAACCCGGCCATCTACCTGCAGGAACATCAGGGTTCTTATTAAGGTCTGATGCATCTATTTGACAATATGCAGATGGCAGAGTATCATAATTTTCAAGTGAGAAATCTTGCTCTGCTCAAAACAGAGCAAAATTTTGAAAAAGAAAGAAAAAAGGGCTTATAAAGGAACAACACTATTTCAAGTGCACTGATTTAATACTGGAAGTTACTGATGGAAAAATGAGACCTTTAGTGCAATGCCACCACTACATGCACCTGATGCGACATTCCCATAGTCATCGACACAAACAACACCGACAGTATCCATTACACAATCTTGATCATCTTCCGTGATCGATTGTGTGATCTTTGCCTTCTTTACATTGTTCAAATTCTCAGCTTCAGCTCCTAAAATAAAATATGGGACAGCTGAGGTGGGCTGGTGGAGTACAAATACATCTATATGCCGGAAGTACAGTCGAATAACCAGCATTGGTACCAATGCGCACGACAAGCACAAATAATTTACCAGTAGAACCACATACTTGGGACACAGAAACACAAGCTAAATACTTGGGTGATCGAAATTGGAATATGTTATTTTAAAGGGATTTTATATACACATAATAGCAACTGGACAACTAAACAGGTGAAAGCAAAGATAACATGCAGCAGAAGATATTAGGCCGAAATGTAAGTACTAGTTTATAAGTTACACCACGCTATCAATAACCTAAGTATCGAATATATGCACAAGGAGACTCAGTAAAATCATTGTTCTTGCCCTACATGGTGCAAAATGGGTGGATAATATCTGTTGGATGTTGTACTGTTTGTGAACTCAGAGATGTTTTGTTGTGTGCAAAATTCATATGTAGCATATAACACAATCAGCAGAATATAACACCTACTCCCTCCGTTCCAATTTAATTGACTTGCTATCGACCAAATATGGATGTATCTAGACATGTTACATGTATAGATACATCCACATGTGGTGGATAGCAAGTCAATTAAATTGGAACGGAGGGAGTACATAAGAATAAATCGAATAATAGTCGGGCCACAGATAGAGCTTTAATTTTGCACAAACTGATATTTTAAGGGAACTTATTGAGTACTGCCTGACGCACAATGTCATACACTCATCCATGGTACTGAATGGAAGAAAATACCTACTAAAAGAACATCGCACATGTTAACGAAAGAGAACTGTAACATCAGGCCATATAAGCTGATATGTCTGTCGCACCTTGGACATATAATTGCAGTCAGGTTTCAACTCTTCACTCAATAGTTTTAGGCAAAGGAAACAATTTTAGTCATACGACTGCGGTCAAGTTTCAGAAGATATTCCAAACAAACATTACACATGGATGAACTGATATAACCACATGCCCAAGCTAGAACTTTGAATAATATGACAGAAACATCCGGAAGAATTAAAGTACAAGTGAAATATGAACCAAATACCCGCAAAAAAAATGAACCAACATAGGTAAAGGAGGAACGAACCTGATGCTTCCAACTGTACTGAACTTGATTCTGAAGCCGAAGCAGTGGGATGATTGACCAATTCCTTGGCACTATCAAGCAATGAACTGTATTTTACCCACTGTGCTTTTGCATTCTCGGTCACTAACCACTGTTTGAGAATGTGAAAAGAGATAGTAAATTACCAGTGATTAGGAATCAAGAATTGGATGAAAGGGTTCTACGGAAGAGGGGGGTTTACATTATCTTCCTGCGATGCAGCTTTAACTATGTCGATTCCTTTACTTTCGGCCCATCTGCATGCCCCTTCACCAACCAAAAACCTAACAAACAATGAATAAGTCAGCAATTCGGAATTAAATGTAAGATGGAGAGGTGCATGATAGGTTGCTATCCATGAGTCAAAAAAAAAGTAGCCATCATGCAATGGTTCCATTTCTCTCTCACCCCTATCTAATATGAAGAATAGATATAAGTCATCGCTTGCATTACGTATTCCAGCATGAGACAGAATAATTCTAAATTAGAAGATCATGGCACAGTCAAATCAGTGATGTGACACTGGTCAAAAATGACAAAAGGGCAGGATTTTAGTGGAGAGAAAAAGTTTCTGGGTAACCAAAACATGGAGAAGACACTTGAATTTGTGATTACATGGGGGGTATCCGCCCAAGCAGTGAAGAACCCATCATTTGTTCCTTTGCCAGGTGTAATGCGACTTGGATGGGATTCTTTACACCTGATCTACAAGAAACAGAAACTCTGGTCAGTGCCTACCTAGATATACATATCAACAGCAACCTTTTGGATATACTTTGATATATAAAGCTCCTACGCAGGTGGATCAAATTTTAGTAATTTTCCATAAGTACCTTGCACAGCTCCGACAGCTCCATAAGAACCTGTACTTCCATCCATGATACTTGCATCGCATTCCACCCGACCACTCTCAGTCAAACTTGAACCTCGGCCAGCATTTGTAACGGGGTCATCCTAGTCAGGCATATATGAAAAATGAAACTTTCATACACCTTTGTAACAAGCAAGTACCAGCAGAAGACTACCTGAACTACAACAGCAGAGACTTTGCTTATGTCTAGGAGGGTTGTAAACCTTGAACGTACAACTAGTGCAAAATTAAATACTTTCCCATTTTAGCATTAGTAAATTGTGACTAAATCATGTGAGGATCCACTTGAATGCCGCAGCTGTGAACGGAGCAGACTATCTAAAACAGACACTACATGTATCCAAAGAGAAGGATGCACACCTCCAGCACTTGAATGGCAGCTGCAACGGCATCAAGACTTGTGCCAGCGCCCTGCAAACACAATTAAGGAGCATTAGGGATTCAGCACGGCAGAGCTCATACATATGGATCCTTGTTGTCGACTGCCCTGTTGTCAACGTCAGGCTATCAGAGAGACTATGGGACTTGGGAGGTGAACATAATTCAGATATCAGTAAACGTGGTGGAAATGCAGACCCACAGGTACCAAATTAGGCTACTGTTATTTCTTCCGACAGGTTGATGATCTAAGTATCTAACACTGGAATTGCTCATCGGTTGATATCAAATATAAAAAAATCAATTGTTCGAATCTACGGGCAAAACCCAGACAGACCCCATGCTGTAGCGGAGCAGTGGGCGAGACCGCTTAAACATTACTGCGAGACCAGAGCCCTACGTACACGGGAGGAGGAGGAGGGGGAGTGGAGCATGTATGGGGGGTCTGCGGTCCACGGGTCGTACCTCGCGGAGGACGGCGGCGGCGGCGAGGCAGGCGCGCTTGATGGCCCGGCGGTAGGCCCTCTCGTTGGCCGGTGCATGGAAGCCGGCGCCCACGTGCGCCGCCACGAAGAACCTGCGGCCAGAACCCCCGTCCGCTCCTCCTCCACCCCCTTCCCCCGCGGCCAGCTCCCCATCCCCTCCGCCGCCGCCGCCGCCGTTGGTGGCCATGTCTGCGTGACGACAGACGGCGAGAGGGTTTTGAAAATTGCGTGCCGGAGCCCCTGTGGAGTTGGCTATTTGCGCCGGCCGGCCACGGCGGAGATTTTTCAGTTTGTCCCCTGAGGAACGCCGTATTTGCGGCCGCTTTTCGCGGGAATGAGACAGGGGAAGGGGTCTATCCGTGCGTCGGCTTTGCGCAGACGAGATGCTTTGCCATTTCCGTGTAATTTTTGGACGCTTGTTTATCTGCGCACGGCACGCTGCTGCGGTGGCGGTGCAGAGTGGTAGCAAAGCTGCCGTTTCAGCGTGCCACAGGCCTGATGCGATTTTGATTTGACAATGCCTTGTAGCGTGACACGCTGATTTGATTTGAATTTGACTGCAACCTTTGAATTGAAAGAAATGAAGGTAAAGTAATAGGTAGGCAAATGGTGTAGAAGGCGATGCAGCACGAGAAGGTTGTTGCTGCAGCGCAACGTCTTTCGAAAAAGGTCATGCATTCATGCAGAATAAGTTTTGGCTAGTTCCTTTTCCTACTCACTTCAGATACGAATATGCTTGGCAGCGTTGCCAAATTCTTTTTCGTACGAGTAGCAACTAGAGAGAATCAGCTCATAGTTTAGTTTGGTGCAAAATGCTTCCGTGCGACCTAGAACTGAGGATTCATGCATACCGAGGCATCTGTCATTACAAATGAATAAACAAGACGAAACATGACCATAAATATGATCACACGTGCATACATTTGTAAAAAAAGTTTTTTTAGCGGCCGATACACAATTACACGAGATGAACTGTGAAGCTGACTGATCAAGGCTGGGAGAAAACTTCTTTCTGACCCGGGTCATTACTAAGTATATGAAAGCCGGCCAAATCCTCGCTCTCTCCGCGGCCCTGCTACTGTGCTTACCAACAGTACTACAGTAGGTACTGTTCATCTACAGTGCCCGGATGGGCCCCACCTGTCAGTCTCAGTACCCGCAGGCATTTTACGGAGAACAACAAGCAAGGCGAGAAATTGCACGACAAACCTCCATTTCTAAGAGGCCAGGGACCTAAACGTAAAACCGGAAAAACCCAGGGACCTCGCTGAAAACCGACACGCACAGATCCCCCTCTCTCGCGCGCGACCGCGCCGTCGCCGCCGCCGCCGACGCGCCGCGCCAAGCCTCCCCGCCCGCATCGGGGCACACGGCGGGATGTGCCGTCTCCTCCGCTCCCTCCTCGCCCAGGGACGCTTGCCGGGACGGCGTCGCCGCGCCGGAATCAAGTCCGCCGTGTCCGCAGCCCTCCGCCGCGTTTTCTCGCCGCCGGCGAAGCTCCGGCTACCAAACCGTGGCGGCGCCGCCACCTACGGCCTCCCCGCGTCCCGCTTCGCCGTCGTGCGCCGGCGGCGAGCTCCACGCCGTCGCGGCGGCTCCAGCCGCCGGTGACGTAAGCACCACGCGGGCCGGCCTGGCCTGGCCAGTTGGGCCGCCACGCGGGCCGGCCTGGCTGGCTGCTGCGTCATTTTTTTTTCTCTGATTTCTGATTTCTAAACCTTTTGCAATTTTCCAAATACAAAGTATTTCAAACACAGGGTATTTATAAATATGACAAACAAATTTCAAACCCATATTTGACCATTCCAACTCAAATTACAAGTTTGAATATTTAAATTTTTATATGACTTTTTTGCTTTTTTTTCTCTGTTTTCTGATTTCTAAACCTTTTGCAATTTTCCAAATACAAAGTATTTCAAACACATGGTATTTGTAAATATGACAAACAAATTTCAAACCCATATTTGACCATTTCAACTCAAATTACAAGTTTGAGTATTTAAATTTTTTATATGACTTCCAACCCTAATCATTTGGTAAATGCTACAAGAATTTAAATTTACATATATTCTAAATTGTAAATTTTTCAAAATATATTTGACCACAAACATCACAAAAAATAAATGCTAATAAATTATACGAACATGAAAACATATTTACACATCTCATTTGAGTTTGAGTATTTAAATTTTTTATATGACTTCCAACCCTAATCATTTGGTAAACGCTAGAAGAATTTAAATTTACATATATTCTAAATTGTAAATTTTCCAACATATATTTGACCACAAACATCACAAAAATAAATGCTAATAAATTATAAGAACATGAAAACATATTTACACATCTCAATTTGGTAAAAAACTAGAAAAATTCTACATACACTTGCTCCAATTATATAAAGTTGAATTTAAAAATAAAAAAATACCTATGAAATCCAAATGAAAAAATGTGCATTTCCACTCATTGTAGACTTGCATTTAAAATTAGCAATCTTTGAGCATTTCAATTTGTTTAAAAATTGCAGATGCTCTAAAATATATCAGCTTGCTCACAAAAAAAACACAACTTTTTGCAGGGAGCAAAAAATGTTGGAACATTTTTAATTGGTGAATATTTGAAAATTACAAACTACTAGGTAACACATCAAAACAAACAGAAAAATACACTCCAACTACTTACGCTAGAAATAAAACATTGAATACACAAATTTTGACAAAATGTGCGACTAATTCAAATGCACTTTCCCTAATTTAAATTAGATGTTGGCACCGTCGAAAAAACAATGCCCCTGAATATATCCACTGCAAAAATGCATGCAACATATCAAAACAGACAGAAAAATACATGCAAACCACTTATGCTATAAAAAAATTTGAACATTCCCATTTTCTCAAAATGTGCGAACAATTCAAATGCACTTTTCCTAATTTCAATTAACGTTGTAATAATGTACAACGTACAACAAAAAATGCTCGATAGAAATGCTACATGCTCATGAGAAAATAAAAACATGTTCGAATTTTCCAATTTAGCAAACATTTGGGCAAATATACCGACATTTCACAAATTAGATCAAAAAAACTAAAAAAACGTTATTTACTTACATCAAAATACAAACATACTAAGTCACTAAGGGCGTGGCGTGACGCCACGCAAAATTCAACTAGTACATAGCCAATGGTTGGACCAAGACCAAGTTAGTACGTGTTTGGTAGCCCACCGTGACCCCAACCAGGCTCGTGGAATTTTAGCCGTTTGGTTCTATGAGCGCACTCTGGGACAACCTGAGTAGGAACGGCCGAATCGGTCGTTTTTCAGGGTCGAGTTGTGGAGAGCCACGCGAGGCTCGTAGTCGCATACGTTGAGAAGCGCAGTAGATGGGACATATCGGGTTAACACCTCACTCTCATCACTGCCCAACCCATTCTTCTCACCTTCTCCGCCTCACGCCTCAACTCCCTCCATACACGAATAAATGTACTTCTAAATTTTGTAGTAAGTCAACTTTTAAAAAAATGACTAACTTTGTGATAGCAACATACATGACATTAAATTGGTATATTTCTAAACTTTTATTTCAAAATTAATCTAGTGATACTAATCTACTGTCATAAATGTGGATACTTTTCCCTATGAAATTGGCCAAATTTTAATAAAGTTTACTAGGACAAAAAGTACACGTATTCGCGTACAGAAGAATTCTACATGAATGAGCAAATATATACAATAATGTCGAAACAACCATTTGGCCGGTTATCCATGAAAGTTAAAACCGTATATATCCAAATTTTAGAGGTCAGCCAATTGTGAACCAATACATTATTTTTGATAAATTGTGTCCCGTTTGTTCTTCATAGCATTTATTAAGAATAGTCATTCAAAATATAAGCCAAACGAGGGTTAATGTTACCAATACGATTACTTTTTTCGTGCTTCCCAAATAATTAAAACCACCACCTAAAATAGGGATAGAAGATTATGTAGTTCACTTATAAATCTAGCTCAAACTCTGTGATAAGCAATACCATAGAGAATAACTATATTCCAAACTAACCAACATTATTATTTTTTGATAGTCATGACCACGCAGAAAAATCTTCAAGACATAGAGAAGGAGCTAGCGAGGGCGCTCACTCCTTCTTCTGAGCATGCAGCTCACTTCTGAGCATGCAGCGGTGCACGCTCACATGTACTGGCTGAGCATGACCAAAATTTCGAGGGTTAAAATAAATAGTATTAGTATTTGTGAGTGGGTGGGGGAGTATTTTTTTCATATGTATATCTGTGTTTTTTTTACCACTTCGTCCAAAGTTGTGGGGGGGGGGGGGGGGGGGGGGGGATGGCCCCTAACTTGGTAAGCTCCACCACTGCTCGCGGATTGATATGGTAATGTATCGTGTGTGTACAATTATCGTTGCATATTGTCGCCCCCATTTCTCCCCCTTGCACCCCCTATCCATGGACACTAACAAGAGGGGTTGCGACGTCCTGCACTAACTTCATGCCCTCCCCAAATGTGTCCAACGAACTGCATCGTTCATATGCTACCTTCCATCGGTCAATGTTTTTCCCCGTGGCGTCGTCAATCACCGCATGCGTTGCGGGCGTCAATGCCCTATAAGACCTCCTCGCCATAGGATGAAATTAATTTCCTTCCTGAGCTTGATTTCATCCTGCTTGGCATAGACTAATTACCCTAGTCGCCATACGAGTTTCTTTAAAGCACAAGGGACATACCCAGTGCATAGAGGCTCCCACAAAAGGTGGGGTTTGGGGAGGGATTATAAGAACCTAGTCTTACCTCTGCAAAGTGCACTGTAGAGAGGCTGATTCGAACTCATAACCTCTGGGCACAAGTGGGGAGGACTTCACCAATGCACCAAGGACTGCCATCTCTAAGGAATAAAGTGTGAATAATAGATTTAAAAATCTCATAGAGGCAAAGAAGTTTGCTTATTTTTCTCACCACAATATCTAAGGATATTAAAATCTCCTCCCACAATGTAAAGAATGTCAAAAGTATTACACCTAGAAGATTATTCAGCCAAAAATTCATCATTAAATTCCTCATCCAATAATGCCCATTAACATTTGTTTTTCTTGTCCATGGGTTAAATTGGACAATATATTTTCAAATCTTAACAACATAAACATCCAAAGATTCATGTCTCACACCCACAAGGATCCCAATGGAATGAGCCCACTTCCAAACATCTGTTACAAGTAGGATCAAACTTTCTAAAGAATTTGTCATTATACTCATGTTTCATAGTCTCCATAAGTCCAATAAAATCTTAAGCACAGCCTTTAATGATGTCAGAACACCTATTCCTTTTTGTATCCCCTCAAATACCAAAAAACACTATGGGGAAGAGTACTACTCCCTCCGTATCATAATATAAGATGGTTTAGCATGTTTGGACCCAAATGTATCTACACATGTTACATTTGGGACCAAACATGCTAAATCATTTTATATTTTGATACGGAGTGAGTAGTTTTCCCCTTTTTTATTACTTCTAGCAAGAGGTTTAGATACGACTACAGATTTCCAGTATTGTATCTTACGTTTTCTGATCTAACAACAGCAGATGAATCCATATCACTGTCTCCATTTGTCCTGTGAAATTGAAGCCGAGGAAGGAAATTTCAGAAAGCTCAGCTAATTTTCCCCGCAATAAAATTATTCAGCAAAATCTAGCTACTTCGGTGCAAAGTACTTTCGTGCACCTAGAATTCAGCATAGGCGACGAGCACCAATAAACAAAACAAAACGACTCATCGATGAATATAGATCACACATGCATATATATTTGTAAAAAAAGTCACGATGAACTGATCGATTACACGATGAACTGCCTAGCAAAGCTATAGGCATCGATGACATAAAATCCCTGATATAAAAGTGCCTGGACTAGACTACTACTACTACCTATAGTAATTTTCCGATCTGAGAGATAACGAAAGCACACACCACGCCATTAATCTAATAAGCTAACTCGGATGGCTGAATATATCTGTAGAACTGATGGACGAACTGTTTAGAAGAACATAGTCATGGCGATCACTCCAACAGCCGTCAAGGCCGCTGCGCTTGTCGGCACTCCAGCGGCGCTGCTGCTGCTGTCAACGGCCGGCCCGCTCGTGGCCGCGGGCTGCCCGGCGTCGTGGTGGTTGGAGACGGACTATTCGGCCTGTCTTGAGCCGGCGATGGCGCCGGCGCGTACCACGGGCTCATCGTCGCGCCGCTCTGAGGCGCGGACGGTGCGGCGGCCGGAGATGGCGTGGACGGCGATAAAGGGGCCGGGGCGGAGCTGCCTTGTGGTGCCGACGATGGCGCCTTGGCCGGTGGCCACGCGGCGGCAGGCGATGCCGCGGTGGGCGGCTTGGACGGCGTCGACGCGGAAGGCGGCATGGCTGGTGACACCGCCGATACGGGAGCCGGCGCTGGGGCCGGAGCCGCGATGTGGCGGTGTCGATGCCCGGCGCGAGCAGTCGTGACTCCTTGACCGGCCACCGACGCCGCCGGCGCGGCGAGCACAGCTGCAAGCAGGGCCAGCATCAGAACGGCAGGGAGCCTTGCGCACAGAGCCATCGACGAGATCACAGGACCTGCAGAGGACGAAACGTGAGAAGTAAACGGCTAGCTAGATCGGTTTTCTTTCTTCTGCTCCGATGATGGATCGGCGGTGGCGAGCGAGGTTGATTGATCCTAGGCCGGATCGAGCGACGGATATATAGGGGGACGGGCGGCAACCGACATGCGTCGCGCATGGAAAGGCGACGCGATCAACGGCCATCAACGGGAATATGCTCGATGGAATGCGCAATCAACGCGATCGGATTTTGGGCCGATTATTAGTGCTATTTTCCTTTTTCGTCTCGTGGAGTTTCCTGAATCGATCGCCGCTTACCATGCACGAAATTGTGGAAACAGATCGACCGATCGAGGAAGGTTCCGGCCGTGGCCATGTATCCCCGGCGGTGCAATGCTTTCCATAATCGTATCCTTGAATCGTTGCCTTGCTGACTATCCTCCCGTCCGGAAATAAGTGTCGCGAATCTCGTGTTAGATACATCCGTGTTCCTGCTAGAAATATCTGTATTCACGATACTTATTTTGGGACGGGGTATGTGCTCCCTCCGTCACTAAATAAGTTTCTAATTTTGTTCTAAGTCAAACTTTTAAAATTTGACCGACTTTATAAAAAATAGCAATGATTATGGCATCAAAATGGGATAATATGATACTACGTTCCAATATACTATCTCTAGTGATATTAATATGACGTTATAATAGTGGAGGAGGAGATTTGGCTCATGGGTGCATATGCACCCATTATGTAATTTTTTTTTAGTTTTTTTTAAGAATGTCAAAAAATTCCGGAAAAAAATCCGGGTGTAGATTACAACATGATGTGTTAGCACAAAAAAAGGCAGGGTGAAAAAACTTTTTTTGTGATCTGTACAAAAAAGAGAAAAAACTGACGCGTATATATACGTTTCGGTGTGTCCGGATTTGTCTTTTTTGCACAGGTTGCAAAAAAACTTTTTTCTTCACGAAACATTTTGTGTCAACATGAAATGTCATGAACTGCATGCAAAAAAAAATTGGAATTTTTTGACATTTCAAAAAATGTTTTCCGGGTAGTGGGTGCATCTGCACCCACCGTATTGAATATCCGGTTATAATATTGCTAATTTCCTATGAAGTTGTCCAGACTTAATTTTTTTGGACTTTTAGAACAAAACTTAAAGTACACTTATTTGTGTACGAGTGATTATGTATGCGCCTCCACGCGGGGCCACAAAAGGCATAGCCAGCCGGTTTTAAAAAATCAGTTTTGCACTAACAAATGTTGTGGTTTCGCAGTTTTATGAAAAATTCAAAAACTTTGAATGAATTTTGGCTGAAAGTCACAATAATAACTACAAATAATTCCAAACATCCAGGCAAAATAATCTCAAGCTTTCCCTTTCTACTCACTACATGTAGTTTTAATTGCTGGGATGTTTTTTAAATAGTGAGTTTGACATTTTGAACAATTTTGCCCAAAAGCCACTAACAAATGTGAACCAAACAGCTGGCCGGAAGCTCAAACTTTCTCATTTACTCACTATATGTAGTTTGGATTATTTGAATTTTTCTGATTTTAAACAAGTTTTAACTTTTTAACAAAATTGGCTAGAAGTCTACATTGTTTAGCAGGTAGTGCAAATTTCTACTTTTTTTAACCCGTTGACATATGTTCTTGGTTTGTCTTGTTCTCTAGCGTTGTCTCGAGAGGTCATTGCTAAGACTTTTTGACTATTTGTGTTGTAGGTTCCTTAGTGCATCTCCAGCGAGCGGGGGACAAAGGCACGTATGAGTCTAGTTGTCGACAACAACAAGCTTTTTCAGATTTTTTTACATATCCACATGTCATCATCATAATTCTTGTAACACTATTTCAAAAACATCCTTGGTTGACACATGACTCCCGTGTTTTTTAATACATTTATGTGAATAGGGATATTATCCAAGATTATAATTTTAAAATAATAAGCACATCTATGCATGAAAACTAATATACACAAGTAGACTATGAGTACAAACACGATCAATTGCATATGGATACTAAAGTTAACGAGGATTAAGATAATAAAGTAATACCATTAGCTACCATACCATAGAAATTTGCTTGATCAATACTACGCAGGAATTAATTTCAAGAAAACAACATGTAACTTGTAAATTCATTATGAACATGTATATTTAAAAATTATGCGTGAAACATGGTCAAAGTGGGTGATTGCTTGGCCCTGCAAGTTGCTCCTCTTGGTATAGGTTGTGGACAAAATCCTCCTTTGGAACCCTTGTTTACGAAACCTTCTAAACATTTAAAAATAAATCAATGTAAGCAAATAATTCACTAAATATTCTCTACTTATCCAACTATATTTTTGGAAAGTTAGCAGTTTGGACTGCTATTTTATTGATCAGTAAGAGAAAAAAGTTACGGTATACAGGTGAAAAAACATAGGGAAAGCTATGTCACCCGAAAATAAAAACCGAAAAAGCTAAAAGGCCAAAAAACCTCAGCCTGGATCGAAAGGGATTGAGGCCCCAGCTACGTTCCAGAGATCGATTTCATCTCGAATACGGCTAACAAGATTGTTGACAGTTAGCTCGGCGTGTTGGAAAATCCTTCGGTTTCTTTCACACCATATTTCCCACGAGGCTAGAAGGATGTAATTTGTGACCCATAAACTAGAATCATGTCTTTTAGTTTTGTAGATGAAATGTAACAGATGTCTTACCGTTATATGTTTTAGACCATAGTATTAGGCCTCACACCGCACTGGGCTCAGATTGTGTCACGGTTGCACACCATGTCCCCCCAACGCTCGGCATGATGCCGTAAATTATATCGGCCTCACGGTAGGCAAGGTATATGTAAAATGGTTAGTTCCGAAAGTATATTTGAAACCATGTTATTTTGTGTTGACGTTTGTGTCTAGGATTAGTTTTGTGTTCTTTTCCTCCTTCCTCCCGCACGCACACCCCTTGCAACTAAGCAAACGCAAAGCGAGGATGGAGGCGATGTTTTTGGCTTGTAGAATTGGACAACACCATTATAAAAAATAATAATTTGAAAACATTTAGAAATGTCAAAAAAATCATTAAAAAATCAGGACATAGATCCGGACATTTTATGTTCACGCGTGAAAAAAAATACATTTTTTGTGTCTTGTGTAAAAAACATAATTTGGTGATACGAAATAACTTATCACCCGTCATTTTTCTTTCTGTCTTTGACACGGGCCACAAAAAATGTATTTTTTTTAATGAAACTTTGTGTGCAAACACAGAATGTTGGATGTACACCGGACATTTTTTTTTTCAATTTTGAAACGCGATTCTAAACAGTGGACTCCTATGACTCAAAATGGATTTCCGAGCGAGGATTCCTTTTCGAGACTTCACACGAAAATCGTTCGTGACGACCAAGCGAACCGATCTCAACACAACACAAGGGCGTTGTTCATGTGGATGCAGCGTTGTTCTCAGCTTCTTCTCGAATGGGAGTCGGTGTCGTAATCAGGGACCACAGAGGCAAATTCTTGGTAGCTAGCTGCCAGGTACTTGATGAGGTTACGACGCCTGAAATTGCAGAAGCACTCGCCATAAGAAGTGCAGTCTCTCTCGCTCGGGATGAAGGTTGGAACAAGATCGTATTGGCATCGGACTGTCTCTCCGTGATCCAGCGGATTCGGTCTTCTTCGAGGGATCGTTCTCTTGTTGGTGTGGTGGTCGAAGACATCAAATTCATGGCGTCTACTATGGGTTCTGTGTCCTTCCACCATGTTAATCGTCTCTGTAATAAATCAGCACATACTCTAGCTCGTAGCTCTGAACTTGTTGGTAGTATCCTCTATCGTACTTCTGTCCCGGATTGCATCCGCGACTTGCTGTGTTTTGATGTTTTTTTATCAATAAAGTGCTGAATTAGGTTAAAAAAAAACACACACAAGGGCGTGACACGTCCTTGCTTCCAACGGGTCGGAGCCTGCAGGCGCAACGCAACGGGCAGTTAACTCTACCTATCACGAGCAGATAAGGACAAAGAAATGGAGAGCGAGCAACAAAAATCTCCCGTCCACTTTCCCCGACGCCCCGGCACAACGGCAAATTCCATCACGCCCGCCTCGGCCGGCCAGGGACCTCCGCGCAAATTGTCCTCCCCTGCCGCGGCGACAGCACGCCTTTCGCTCTGCTCTGCTCCCATCACACTCTTCGCACACACCACCACCACCACGATTCCACGAAGGGAGTCAGGGACGCACGCACCCACCAGTCAGCAGTCCACCACCTCCTCCTCCTCCCTCTCCGCTCTCCACCTGCACCTCCGCAGCCGCATTGCGGGTGGAAACCCCGGCCTCTCCTCCTCCGAGGCGGCGCCGGCCCACCTCGATCCTCACGCGCGCAGCCAAGCTCCGTTCCGTTTCCGGAGGTAGTATTGTTTCCCTCTCTCTACCTATGTGTGCGTTTTTTCCGTTGCGATGGTCGGTCCTTCTCCCTCCCTCCGGCAGATGGATGAACCCGCCCGCATTCTTGTTCCTGGGGTTTCTTGTTTTCTCCGCGCCGGTCCGGGGACTAAATAATCGGGCGCTGTTTTTCTCTCTTCTTCTTTCCTCCGCCACCGACCGATCGATCCTCGTCCGGCCCCGGTCTCCGCCTCCCGCTGCCGCCGGCGTTCAAGTAGGAGTAGCACCGGCAGGCGGGCGGCATGGCTTCACCTTCTCACCACCGATCCTTCCAGTTTTGGGGTTTTTTCGGGTTCGTCCGGCACCATGGGATTGTGCACGCGCGAGGGTTTTCCGCTCGCCGCTGCTAGTTAAACCATCGCGATTCGTTCGGGGATTTGTTCTTGTTGTTTTACTGCACATGGAAATCAGAACCATCATCTGAAAAAAAGTAGACACAACGGTTGCTGCGTGGGAATTTTTGGAGTGTAGGGGCCATCTGGTCATGGTTTGCTGCTACTGTTAAGCCAAAAACTGCAGATTTGATGACTTGTGTGAGGGCGAGTACTAGGATCGATGGATGGATGTACCTGACGATTTAGTGCAGTAGTACCTGTCTGTAACTATGCTGCAGGTAAGGTAGCACCTTCCAAATCACAAGAAACCACAAGGAGACTATATGTGTGTGCAGTATCAGATCAAACAAGATCAGCACTGCACTGAAGTAGGCTGGCTGGGTGCACACGGGGCTCTTCATGTCTTTTGTAGTCTTGTCGATAACACGCAATCACGCCGATTCCTTATGTGCCTTCTTTTTTAGTTTTGCGATTATGGAAATGTGCAGCTTCGTATGGCTCAAGTGATTATAACTGTCATGTGCGACTCGATGCAGATTAGTAGAGGTCATCTGGCCATAGATTCTTGCAAGTGTTAATAATAAACCTGCAAGTTCTGTTGGGGAAACTGACTATTAAGTACTATTACTAGGATGGTTTGCACAAGTGCTACTGCAGATTGTGTACACCTTTGGATGGTGCTGCACATAGCAGCTTCTAAAACGACAATGAGACTGACTAGTTGTAGTACCAGATCAAGCAAGTCCAGCACTGCATTGGAGGAATTGGGTGCTCACATTTCTCACCATCTCTTGCGGTTGCGCCAACTGTTTGTGTCTCTTTTTAGATAATGGGACGGAGAGCTCTCGGCGCACGTAGCCGCACTGATTGTTTATCTGCGTTCCTTTTAGTTTTGTGACTATCAGATTGTGCAACTTCTTGTGCATCACTACTTACTAGTGTAAGCAATGCATTGTGCGACTCGATGCGGATTAATAGTGTGACACCATGTCGTGCGACTTACACTGGATTACATTTTTTCCCCGATAAAGCTACACTGGATTACTGGGAGCACATTCCTCATTTTTACAAGGAGCCGGTGCTGTTTGTTTACTGTTCATTACATACTCGTGTTAGGAGTTCATGCCATACCCTGTACTGCTTTTTGCTGAATATATTTTTCTCTCTCTGTGAACCAGGTGCTGGCGCAACAATGAGGGTTGCTGCTCCTGAATATGAAGAAGGCAGTGAAGAGGAAGAGCCATTTGAACGTGAATTCTATGATGATGACGACGGCGATGATGATGAGCCAGAAACACAAGCTGCGGATCCTTGTGATGATTATCCTTTGCCAGAAGAGGAGGAGGAGGAGGCTAGTGGAGAGGAACCTTGCGATGGCGCTGCTCCACCTGAAGATGATAATGCCAGTGACGAGGAACCCTTTTATTCAGAACTATGTGATGAGGAAGAAGACAGTGACAAGGAACCTTTTGTTTCAGAACTATGTGCTGAGGAAAGAAGACAGTGGCGAGGAGGATTCATTTCATGCTGAGCCTTTCACGATCCGGTGCGCAATGCTAACAGAGCTTGCACCAAGCAGCTCCATGAAGTGGAGCCATATAATGACCTGGTGGCTCATGAGGAGGAATTTGTTAACAAGAGGTTCAGTGCTGTGCAGGCTGTCAGGAAGGAACAAAAGAAGCAAGAGGCCCCGAAACGGGCGCTGAGAAAGGGCAGCAGCAATGAGCACAAGGCGGTGTCAGTGACTGATGAAATGGAAGTGAAGCCGTTCAAGAAACGACTGTCTGTCAGGTTTGCCACTGATGTATTTTGTTACACATACAGTACTGAAAGTTTTGGTGCTGCCAAGTTGGAGAAAAGGAAAGCTCAGTTTGATGACCAGGACAGCCACTTGTGTAAAAGGCAAGAACACATGCTAGCTATGCCTCAGGAAGGTGGCAAGCTGAAAGAAGTGGATGACACTAACCTGTATGTGGGTAACCTGCCAGCTTCTGTGTCTTCTAGCAGGCTCTTCGACTTATTTGCACCTTTCGGACGAATCGTTCGATCAAAAGTTGTGGATGATTGTTTCACTGGTATAAGCCAGGGATATGGTTTTGTGAAGTATGCTGATCCTCAGAGTGCCGCATCAGCTATTAATGCATGAATGGGCGCCTGGTTGGTGGGAAAAAATTAGAGGTTAGAGTAGCTGGTGTTCTACCATCAGTACCAATCCATCTATGCACTCTGTGTCAGAAACTTGCAGTCCCCCTCAAAGGAAATTGACCCGAGTAGCTTGTTTATCTTCAACCTCCCCTTATCCATGGACACGCTAAAGCTGCTTGAGCATTTTCTGCCTTTCGGGAAAGTAGCTGGTATAAAGGTACCCAGAGATCACACCACAGGTTTAAGCAAAGGATATGGCTTTGTGAAGTACTTTGACTCTCATGATGCAGCTCAGGCCATAGCCCATTTGAATGGAGTTCTGGTTGAGGGTAAGAAGATGGCGGTTCAAGTGGCTGCAGCCCTTCAACACTGTCAAATTCAGTAGTGGGATCACACACCAATACCGGAACCATCAAGGAAATCGACATGGCCAATCTATATGTCTGCAACATTCCTGCATCCATTGACACAAATAAGCTGGTTGAGCTTTTCTTGCCATTTGGTGAGATCACCCATGCGAGAGTGCAGCAGATCAAGGCACCTTTTCAGGTAATGGATATGGCTTCGTCAAATTTGCTGATCCTCAGTGTGCTACTGAGGCTATTGCAGTAATGAATGGAGCACTGATTGAAGGGGAGAATTTAACTGTCAGAGTTGCAGGCCTTTCATCATCAGCATCCAGCTCAGCTGTAAAAGGCTCTTCCAGAAATCAACAAATCTAGACTGTACGTCACAAACCTTCCGAGGTCCATGGACGCCGATAAGCTGGTTAACCTTTTCGTGCCCTTTGGTCAGATCAGCAAAGTCTTGATGAATGTGGAGTATAGCCTAGTGTATTATGCAGATGAAGCCTCAGCGACCACAGCTGTCAAAAACATGGATGGATACCTGATTGATGGAAAGAGGCTAGCAGTCAGGAGATCAGGCTCTTGTATAACCAATGCAGCAGAGTCAGGTGTCAAACCCGTGAGAGAAATTGATATGGCCAATCTTTTTGTTGGCAGCGTCCCACCAACGTTAACTCCCGATCAGTTGGTCGAGCTTTTCCGACCGTTTGGACAAGTTGTGCAAGCTAGGATGTTTCAACATCAGGGGTATGGCATGGTCAGGTACGACAATTCTTCATCTGCTGCTGCTGCAATCGATCGTATGGATGGTTACCAAATTGGAGGAAGGACCCTGGTTGTGAGGGTAGCAGGCCTTCCTAATGCTAAGGATTACAGTGCTGCAAAGAATTCTCTATCACCAGAGATGTTTGGCAACCAGAAGAGACAGATTGACATGACCAACCTATATGTGTGCCATCTCCCGCTCCATATTACCACCGAAAAGCTGGTGGAAATCTTTCTGCCATGCGGCCAAATTACTCAAGCAAAGGTGGTCGTTGATCGATACACTGGTGTGAGCAAGGGATTCGGATTTGTCAGGTTTGCTGATACTTATGGTGCTGCTGTGGCTCTCACTCACATGAGCGGGTTCCCACTGGATGGGCACTTCCTGGAGGTTAGAATAGCCGGTGTCCAGCCAGGTTCTATGCGCAGCTACATGACGTACCTCTACTCCCAGTTGACACTCACTGACCCTCAACGATGGCGGTCGGAGTACCAACATCGTACTACCCGTACTACTATGCCGAATCAGCATACGCCACGTCAGCCGAGAACCAGGTGCAGGGAACTACACCTGCGACCGATGCTTCTTCTCAGACCTCTCAGCAAGAAGGCTTGCTTGAATCTGTAACAGTCAGTTCAGTCACCGATAAAGATTGTTCTTCGTGTCAAGCCATGTCCCTGACAGCTCTCAGCCACAGTCTTCAGCAGGTTGGGCTGGTCCGCCTGGCTTCGAGCCCCATGCCGTCTGTTCTCAGCCAGCGTCAGCTGGCTGGGCTGGTCCGCCTGGCTTCGAACCCCATGCCGCCCCCAAGAAAGATGCCGGCACTGTGATGAATCCTTCCCAGCCTTGCTCCAAGGTTCATTTGGCACGGTCAGAAGGCGGCCAGAAAAGGCGTTCGGTCGTCTAGCGCCATGGCCCCTCAGGACACATACGGTCTGGGGAGCCCTTGCCGTGAGATATGCTAGCATCGTTTGGTTAAGCTAAGTACTAGTAAACTAGTAGAATTGGGTAGTTGAGCTGGCTGGTAATACAATGTCAGTGTAATTGTAAATTTAACCTGCATATGGCATCTTTGCATGGTTATTTTATGATGCCAACTGATGACCGCCGCTTCAGTTAAGATGATTAGAAGTCCCATGCTATCTTGATGTCTCTGCCTTGCTTGCTGGTGTGACACGTTCTGAAATGCTAGCTAGCTATTTGTTCAGTTCAGTTCTGTTCTATTTGCTCCAGGTGGTCTTACACTGAAAGCAGAACTGGCTGAAGTGAGCTATGCAGTGTTTCTAATTCTAACCCTTAATGAAGCTTATTTATACTACTCTTATTTTGTTTCTTATGAGTATTTTACACAACTGAGGTTTCTATATATTTAAAAATATATATATGTTTGTAATGGTTTAGTGGTAAAGCAAGTCAATGCACTTGTCATTTGCCTGGGCACCCTGAACTTGCAGGTATGAAAGGAAGAAGGGTTTTCCTGTGTAATCTGTCGCCTATCCCTTTTGGCTTGGAACATATTTTGTGAAGTCAGGCAGCAGGTACCTACCAGCTGATCCATCAGACCGTTCTCATAGTCAGATGCTACGATACCCGAGCCGTCGACGAGTTCAGAGCTAGCTGTTGAGCTGATTAACTGAAGCTATGATTCTGGAGATGGAGGTGCAGTTCACATTTGGGTACTTCCAAGCCCAACTTCTGTGGTTTATACGATGTGGATGGCATTTCGAAAAGTTGGCATTGACACAGACATAAGTGTTGGCCCCAGGTTATTTGTGACTGAAAACTAAATCTACTGGATGGTGAAAACAAATGTAAGTGGTTTCACGCACCTGAAAACGATTTGCTTGGCCTCCTCCTCACCTGAGATTCGATCTGATTCGGACTTGTCCAGTTTGATGTATCCCTTCATGTTCAAATCCTGTAGCTGCTCCTCCTCATAGACCTCATGTGCATCATCATCCTGACCGATCATCACCTGCTCCTCCAAGGTGGATTTGCCTCTATCCATCTCCACATCGGCCTGGATCACGGTGGTGCTGGTGATTATATCCACCAAGTTCGATGGTCGACAAAACAAAGTTCCCTCCTTTTTCTAGGTTAAACCCGAGGGGAGACTTGGTGCTCCCAGCTCCAGTGATCTCGCTTTTTAAAAAAAAGTAAAAATATATTTAAAAGTTTTAACCAAATCTGTGATAGGACAAAATCACGAATGTTCTCTATGATATATCCTACAATCATGTGAAATCTCAATGCAAAATACTTTACAATTCGAGTTACACAAAATGACAAATATACAGATCTGAATATAGTGAACAATATGTAGTTTTACATTTCTAACTATTGTCATTTTTGTGTAGCTCACAACCTATTGTATTTTGAATTAAGATTTTGCACGTTGGTATGATATATTATTAAGAACATGCATGATTTGTTTTAGTTGTTATGAAATTTTTAAATATAATTTTTTAATTTTTTAAAAAGCGAGATCACTCCCAGGAGACAAATGACTTTCCGGTTAAACCCCAGTTCCCTCGTTAGTAACCATATCAATAATTTTAATCGAAAAGGATATTACTAGTTTCGATTCAGCTTAAAGCATCTTCACCGTCACCCCCAGTCCACGCGCCGACATTGTACCTTCCCCAATCGTAGCATTAACACCGGCACACCGCCCCCTCGGCCTACTTCCGGTGTATAACATCGCCTGCTCTCCCCATTCTCCTTCCCTCGCGCTCCAATCACCCCACTACCACCATGTCGCACAACTTCGAGGTTGGAGGCAGTTCCAACGGGACCTTTCGGGGATGCCGTGGCCTCACCCTCGATTAGGCGTGCTGTTTCCACTGCTACGCCTCGTCCTGTCAGACTTTCGCCTACCCAAGGGGTGGGTGGTTATCGTGGGCGGCCTCGTTGTGCCACCCATTCACACCACACCTGAGGCGTGGAACCTCGCCGTCCTCACGCGGCGGAACTAGATGATGAAGGCGCAACGGTTCTTCCCCGTCGAAAACTGGCCGCATGGCGCTACCGTTTCACGCGGGAGCGCGACAACGTGGTGGCAAGGAACAACGACGTGTTGAGCCTGTCGCGCTACAACGCCAGCGGGAAACACCTACCGTGTCCGGCATCGCCAAATTGGACACGTTATGGGGGTGTTGGATAGATTTCTAGTTGAATTTTGTTGGCGATCCCAGAGTCCTGTTCGAGTCATTATTCATTAATTAAAAGAAATATATTATTGGACACCGTGTTCAGCCATTATGAACATGCATTTCAAGTAAATTTCAAAATATTAAAAAAATCCCAAAAAATGTTGGGTGTATATCCGGACATCCTATATTCGCACACAATGTTTCGTGAAAGAAAAAGGATGTTTTTTTTTGGCATGTGTAAAAGGTCGAAATAATGTCTCGTGAAAATACTTTTTGGAGCACCATAATTTGTCATTTAGGCCACAAAAAAATGGAAAGAGTGTCGCCGAGAAAGAGCTAGCTAAGTACAAAAGTACAGTTCAAGTCACTTCATTTATTTAGGATCGGAGGGAACACGATTTTTTGTGTGCGAACATAGAATGCCTGGGTGTACATCCAAATTATTATTTTTACATTTTGAAATGCGGTTTTTGGCAGTGAGTGCTACGCCTACAATCCAAAGCAGATTTCCCGAGATTATTGACACCCCTGCCACAACGGAAAATTCCACCTCTCGCCCGTGTCGGGCACACGGCCACGGCCAGGGACCTCCGCGCAAATTGTCCCTGCTCGCCTGGCCTCCTCTGCCGCGGCGACAGCTTTTGCTCTGCTCTGCTACCATCAGACTGTTCAGTGTTCACCCACGCAGCCGGAGAGAGAGAGAGGCGCACCCACCACCACCTCCATCCGACCCACCTCCTCCGCCTTCCCCTCCCCTCTCCACCGCCGCAGCCGCATTGCGGAAACCCCTCCCTGCTGCTGCTGCTGCTCCGAGGAGGCGCCGCCCTACCCCGATCACGCCGCTCGCTCGCTCCCTCCCTCGGTCATCACGCGCGCAGCCAGGCTCCGTATCCACGGAAGGTACTAGCGTCTCCCCCTTTCTCTCTCTCTCTCTGCGTGTTTTCCCTTGCGATGATGCCCGCCGCCTCTCCGGTCCGGCAGATTAACCCGCGCATTGTTTCTCCTCTTTCTGGGGTTCCCGAAAGAAGTCCATATAACCCCCACAACTATTGGAGTTTGGACGGAGAACCTCCTCAACTAAAAACTGGCACACATAACCCCCACAAGTATATAAAACCGGGCAATTGACCCCCTAGCTCCTGATAAGCTGTTTTGCATGCTGGTTTTGCCACATGGCACGCTCTCATTCGCCCAGTTGGCAGTGGGTTGCTAAACAAAAAGTCAACAACTTTGGGCCAGCGCTCTCCTCCGTCCTGCGCTACCGGCCGCGTCAATTCTCGCCTCCAGACTGCTCCCGCAGCGCAGGACCTGCTTCCGCTTCGTCCTAGACTGTTCCCGCGGCGCTGGACCTGCCCTCTCCTCCTCGCGGCCGGCGTATTCCACAAGCGCCACACACTCTGCAGATAGGCCGCGAGCAGCTTGATCGAAACCTGCTAGCAAGCTTCGATCGATTAGCTTCGGTAAGACGCGCACCTGCAAACGCCAAGCTAGCTTCACGTATCCTAAATTCCTAATCCATCCAATCCAAGTAGGTTAAATACTGGATAATCCAAGAGGTCCAATTGGACCTACGATGGGGCTGCGGCCGCACATGCAACGATCATGCCCATGAAGGTAGACGTGACGTGGTGCATCAACTCGTGCTAGCTGCTACTTGTAATACTGGAAGCCCAAACCATCGATGAACGTCTGACGGGCAGAGGCGAGCGTCCACAGTGAGCGTCTGATGAGGAGAGGCGAGCGTCGACAATGAGTGGGATACTTCAGGCGCAACACTAGACGAGTTGCCGGCTGCCACGGCGTGCCATGGCGAGCTGTTGGCAAATGTGTGCGGACGCAGAGCTAGCGGTCAGAACGTGCCACGGCGAGCTGCCGGCGGATGCGTGCGGCACCGTCGCCAGACATGAAGCTGGATGTCAGCACGTGCCACGGCGAGCTGCCGCAACGGATTCGTGCAACGACGGCGCCAGACGTGGAGCCTGCTGTCAAGCTGTGCAGCACAGCAGGCGACGGTACTCGCACCTCCAGCGCCTCAGTCATGGAGACGCCCTTTCTCCATCCGCTCCTGGCCCCTGATTAATACTGGCATGCCTACATCTGCTTTGTTCTCGTTCATTTTATCGAACAGGTTACGTGTGTGTGTGTGACCACCGTTTTCAGCGCAAAACCAGGACCATGTGGCAAAACCAGCATGCAAAACAGCTTATCAGGAGCTAGGGGGTCAATTGCCCGGTTTTACATACTTGTGGGGGTTATGTGTGCTAGTTTTTAGTTCAGGGGGTGCTGCGTCCAAACTTCAATAGTTGTGGGGGTTATATGGACTTCTTTCTGGGGTTCCCCGTCTCGTCTCCGCGCCGCGCCGCGCCACCCCGCGCCGGAGAGTAAATAGATAATCTCATGTTTTCCCCCCTCTGCCATCGACCGATCCTCCTGCTCAGCGGCGGTGTAGTGGCACGCAGGGATGCAGGTTCTGGTTGTCTTGGCCGCGCCCCTCCGACCCTTCCGGCTTTGGGGGTTTTTGCCTTCCGCCTTCGTGCGCTATGTGGGTTGTTTGTGCTGCTGGCTGCCGCTATTTGAAAGCGCCGCGGTGCTGTGCAGATTTTGGGAATGTAGGGGCCATCTCATATGCATGGATATGCTGCTAGTGTTAACAGCAACAACAAAAACTGCAGATTCATGGCTTCTGTTGGGGCAACTAGCTAGTAAGTGAGTACTAGGATGATGTATCTTGCATCTGCACTGGTACCTGGGGCTGTCACGCTGCTGCAGGTACCACCTTCTAAAACCACAAGGAGACTGGCTAGTTCTAGTACCAGATCAAGCAAGCCCAGCACTGCACTGAGGAAGTGGGTGCTCCACATTCTTCGCAATCTCTTGCGGTCGCCGTGCACCGCAGCGCCAACTGTTTATTTCTTTCTTAGATAATGTAACGGGGAGCTCTCCTGGCCTCTGCATCTCTTGATGCACAAAGCCACACTTATTGTTTAGGTATGCTTGTTCCTCTTAATTTTGCAACTATCAAATCGTGCAACTTGAGGTCCAGTGATCACTACTTGTTAGTGTAGGCAAAACGTTACACATTGTGTGACTTGATGCGGATTACTAGCGTAGACAACACATTGTCACACTGTGCAACTTACACTAGATTTCAAGCTCTCTATGTGGGAGCACATTCCTCATGTTTTTTACAAGTCGCTGGTGCTGTGTTGTTTACTGTTAATCTGATGCTCGTGTTAAGAGTTGATGCCATATCCTTTATTCATTTGCTAAATGATCTTCTCCTCTGTGAAGCAGCTGCTGGCACAAGAATGGGATGCAAAAGTGACCTGCCTGACCAGATGCAGAAGGATGGCAGTGACAGCATGAGTGTTGTTGCTGCTGCTGAATATGAAGAAGGCAGTGAAGAAGAAGAGCCATTTGAACGTGAATTCTATGATGATGATGATGATGATGACGACGACGAGAACGGCAATGATGATGAGCCAGAAACACAAGCTGCGGATCCTTGTGATGATTATCCTTTGCCAGAGGAGGAGGAGGCTAGTGGAGAGGAACCTTGCGATAGCGCCGCTCACCTGAAGGTCACGATGCCAGTGATGAGGATCTTTTATTCAGATCTCTGTGATGAGGAAGAAGACAGTGGCGAGGAGGACATTTCATGCTGAGCCTTTCACTGATCCTGTGCGCAATGCTCGCAGCACTTGCAGAAGGAACACTATGAAGTGGAGCCATATAATGATCTGGCTGATGAGGAGGAATTTGTTAGCAAGAGGTTCAGTGCTGTGCAGGCTGTCAGGAAGGAACAAAAGAAGCAAGAGGCCCCGAAACGGGCGCTGAGAAAGGGCGGCAGCAATGAACACAAGCCGGTGCCAGTGACTGATGAAATGGAAGTGAAGCCGTTCAAGAAACGACTGTCTGTCAGGTTTGCTGCTGATGTATCTTGTTACACATACAGTACTGAAAGTTTTGGTGCTGCCAAGTTGGAGAAAAGGAAAGCGCAGTTTGATGACCAGGACAACAACTTGTGTAAGAGGCAAGAACACATGCTCTCTATGCCTCAGGATGGTGGCAAGCTGAAAGAAGTGGATGACACTAACCTGTATGTGGTAACCTGCCAGTTTCTGTGTCTTCTAGCAAGCTCGTCGACTATTTGCACCTTTCGGAAGAATCGTTCGATCGAAAGTTGTGGATGATTGTTTCACCGGTAATGCCAGGGATATGGCTTTGTGAAGTATGGTGATCCACAGAGTGCCGCATCAGCTATTAGATGCATGAATGGGCGCCTGGTTGGTGGGAAAAATTAGAGGTTAGAGTAGCAAGTGTTCTACCATCAGTGCCCAATCCATCTAGGCACTCTGTGTCAGAAACTGGCAGTCTGCCCTCAACGGAAATCGACACGAGTAGGTTGTATGTCTGCAACCTGCCCTTAGACGTGGACAAGTTAAAGCTACTCGAGCATTTTCTGGCTTTCGGGAAAGTAACTGATATAAATGTACCCAGAGATCACACCACAGGTTTAAGCAAAGGATATGGCTTTGTGAAGTACTCTGATTCTCATCATGCAGCTCAGGCCATCACCAGTTTGAATGGATTTCTGGTTGAGGGTAAAAAGATAGAGGTTCGAGTGGCCGGCATCCCTCCAACACTGTCAAATTCAGCCGTGGGATCACAAACCAATACAGAACCATCAAGGAAATCGACATGGCCAATCTATATGTCTGCAACATTCCTGCATCCATTGACACAAATAAGCTGGTTGAACTTTTCTTGCCATTTGGTAAGATCACCCATGCAAGAGTGACAGCAAACCAAGACACTTCAGGTAAAGGATATGGCTTCATCAAATTTCCGATTCTCAATGTGCTGCTGAGGCTATTGCAGTAATGAATGGAGCACTGATTGAAGGGGAGACATTAACTGTCAGAGTTGCAGGCCTTTCATCATCAGCATCCAGCTCAGCTGTACAAGGCTCTCCTCCAGAAATCAACAAGTCTAGACTGTACGTCACTAACCTTCCACGGTCCATGAACGACGATAAGCTGGTTAACCTTTTCGTGCCCTTTGGTCAGATCAGCAAAGTCGTGATGAATGTGGAGTATAGCCTAGTGTACTATGCAGATGTAGCGTCAGCGATTGCAGCTGCCAAACGCATGGATGGGTACCTGTTGGATGGGAAGAGGCTAGTAGTCAGGGGATCAGATCTTTGCCCAAGTACAAGTAATGCAGCAGAGCATGCTTTACCACAGTCAGCTGGCACGACCATGAAAGAAATTGACATGGCCAATGTGTTTGTTGGTTCCATTCCATCATCTGTAACTGTGATCAGTTGGTTGAGCTTTTTCGTCCATTCGGACAAGTTGTGCAAGCTAGGGCGTTTCAGCATGAGGGGTATGGCATGGTTAGATACGACAATCCTTCGTCTGCTGCTGCTGCAATTGATCGTATGGATGGTTACCAAATTGGAGGAAGTACCCTGGTTGTGAGAGTAGCTGGCCTTCCTAATCCTGGGGATTGCATGGCTGCAACATGCTCTAACACTACAGAGACAAATTGACATGACCAACCTATATGTGTGCCATCTCCCGCTATATATACCACTGAAAAGCTGATGGAAATCTTTCTTCCATGCGGCCAAATCACTCAAGCAAAGGTAGTTGTTGATCGATACACTGGTATGAGCAAGGGATTCGGCTTTGTCAAATTTGCTGATACTTATGGTGCTGCTGTGGCTCTCACTCACATGAACGGTTACCCACTGGAGGGGCACATCCTCGAGGTTAGAATAGCCGGTGTTCATGCGAGTGCTATGAGCAGCTACATGACGTATCTCTACTCCCAGTTGACAGTTCCCGACCCCTCAACTATGGCGGTTGGGGTGCCAACATCGTACTGGCCGTACTATTGTGCCGAATCAGCATACGCCACGTCAGCCCAGAACCAGGTGCAGGGAACTACACCTGCAACCGATGCTTCTTCTCAGACCTCTCAGCAGGAAGGCTTGCCTGAATCTATAACAGTCAGTTCAGTCACCGAGAAAGATTGTTCTTCTTCGTCAAGCCATGTCCCCGACCGTTCGCAGCTACAGTCTTCAGCAGGTTGGGCTGGTCCGCCTGGCTTCGAGACCCATGCCACCTGCTCTCAGCCACCGTCAGTAGGCTGGGTGGTCCGCCCGGCTTCGAGCCTCATGCCGCATTGCCGCCCCAAGAAAGATGCCGGCACTGTGATGAATCCTTCCCAGCCTTGCTCCAAGGTTCATTTGGCACGGTCAGAAGGCGTTCAGAAAAGGCGTTCGTTTGTCTAGCGCCATGGTCTGCTTCAGGACACTTTCTGTAGTGGAGGGGAGCCCTCGTCGTGAGATGTTTTTTTGGAGATTTGATATTGCTTTTGGAAAAGAAAAAAAGGCGATATGCTAGCATCGTTTGGTTTAGCTAAGTAGTTAACTCGTAGAATTGGGCAGTTGATCGAGCTGGCTGGTAAAACAATGTCAGTGTTATTGTATTGTAACCTGCATATGGCATCTTTGCATGGTTATTTATCATGCCAACTGATGACCGCCACTTCAGCTAAGATGATTAAGGTTCCATGCTGTCATGATGTCTCTTGCCTTGCTTGATGGTGTGCTACTATTCTGAAATCTTAGCTAGCTGTTTGTTAAGTCAAGTATCAGTTATGTTCTTCTTAAAAAAAGAGAGTATCAGTTCAGTTTACTCATAAGATGATAAGTTTATGTGTCTCTGCAAAACTTTTCTGGTTTTGTGTTGGTGATCTCAGTAACTGTGTACGGAGATTATGTCATTATTCGTTAAAAACAAGTGATTCTGTTTAGAGTTTATTATACTGCAATTCTAAACTTTCAATTGTGTTTCAAAAGTAGTTTTTAATTTAGGTGTGGATGAAATGTGTTGCCGATTTCACAGAATATAGCTAGCAAGGCATGAAAATCCTTTGCATCAAATCTATCATGCAGAATAGTAGGAGAGTTCTGCGAATATCCATCTCATTTAAATAGTATGGGATGTCTATGAAGATTCTAACATAGGTCTATACTACTGCTTCAGGTCTGTCTCATTTCTGAAGGCCGAACTGGCTGAAGTAGAGCTCCATTTTCTCATTCCAACCCAAAAGTTTTCAGTGAGCACAAGCCTTAAATAAGGAGAGCACGTACAATCCTGTTCCTCTAGTTCATTTTTGAAATACGCGTTGGAAATTTTCCAGAAAATATATTGCAGTGCAATCAAACATCCAGTCACTGCTGATTGCCCCTTGCGTTATGCCAATGCCTGACGGTACTGATTCGTCGCGAATAACAGTAGAGAGCACAGCAAAACTGGGAGCATCTCATATATTTTGCACCATATGTGTGTAATGTGTAAGTACAAGATCAGCTATTTGTGAATACAGACCAGTACAATCTGTTTACAGAAGCAATGGTGATAAATAACCTCAAACCGGGGAAGATTGCAAAAATGTGTCCAAAGGGAAAACTACGGTGGCATTATTCGGTAACGGGAGACGTTCGAGGGATGTGAGGTACATAAATAAATAAACTGGCACGGTTATCTGGCGATCACTTTGACAAGAAGATAGATTTGCACTGCTGCACTGTGTTGTCCGGACTGGTAACTGCACGTCGAAACGATCAGTTAGCATCAGAGCCAGACAAATCATGTGTTGAAACTCAGCAAAAATAAACTGAAGCAGTCACCAGCTCTAGTCTGACTAACAAGTAACAGAGTAGTGCTCCGCAGATAGATCACAGTGGACTTGTGCAACATCTCTAAAGGAGAATCATGGATGCCCTAATGTTTTTTCAATACTCCTATCGAGAATTGACATATCTGGTTGTCCAGAACAAACCGTGAATAGTTCCAAGTACAAATATGGCTTAAAAATGCTGCTTCGGATGATTAAAGAGTAGATGCAACTAATGAATTAATATAATGATGAAAAGGAAGTTTCTGACAGCCACAATACAGCTCCACGCTAATAATTCAGACAAGTGGCATGTTAATGATTCTGCCTTCATGCTTGACAGCTTGAGCAGGCGAGAACATCATCAAACTCTCACCATGCTAAATATGAAATTAGTCTGTAACTAATCATTTTGTGTGCTATTTGCATGCTCTACCTAGTATAGTTCATTTGACTCATATCCAAGGGTAATAATAATCTACAAGGTTGCATAAATTTTTTCTCTCTGTTTCTCATGTTTATTAACGAGCCATTCGAGAAAATTCACCTTAAGCTATTCTCATGCAAAATTGCTTATTCAGGAATGCCCTCAACTTAATAAATCAAATAAAACTTCTTGATTTCATAAGCATGAGAATATTAGCTTTCAACATACAGCCAGCATACCTGTATGACCAACTGTTCTGTCAGATTCAAATATCTCATGATCATTGCCACCCTGTTAAAATAAAATGAAAGGAAAAGAAGCACAGGTCAGACAAAATACTACAGAACAAAGCATACATCATCTTTTGTGCCCAATGGTACTTCGCACCAAGAAAAGGAGATTGTTTTACTAGGAAGCACTGCACGAATAAAGCATGCATATCTTACCTTGTAGGTTTTGTCCCCAAAGAAGTGGATCTCTTCAAATTCTTTGAGATATCTCAAACAGTAGGTTTTGTCCCAGCCTTGCGGGAAAACCTGAATACAGTGATGCAGTATTAAATACCAATCTGAATATTTCCAGAAGATACTTATGAGATTACAACACTTACATCAAAACTAATCTGCCCTCCAATAGAAAATGTGAGGTTGAAGTGGCCAAACTTTTCACGAAGCACTGACACCATTTTAGGCCGAACGTTATGTATCTACATAAGATGACTCTGGTCAGTTTCATGCTTTTCTAATGGTATCTTTTCCCTTTCTGATTAGAAATAAGTTACTACTTGGTTTAGCAAAAAAGAAGAAATATTTGTACCTTATCATACTTCTCAAAATCATCACGTTCTTCCTGACAACAGTTCCTCCCGATAGGCGAGACATTGATCATTCCGCTCCTAAACTCTATGAACGTACCCCTGAGCAAATTAACATTTACTCCGTACTTGGTCAGTAAAGAGATAGTGTCTGCGTGGTGAGGACTCTTGGGTAGGATTCTGCACTGACCTTTTGATCGGGATATCCAAGTCCGCGATGTAATGGAGAGTGAAGTTAATAAATTCCTGCAGAGAAAACATATCATCGTTATCAAGGCCTCTCGAAACCCGTCAGCGACAATAGAGCAAGAAAGAACGCCATGTCATGGCATAGGACGCTCGCTCACCTTCAGCTGATCATCTCCAAGATACGTTTTCAAACTCTGCAGAGTGGAAAAACATCACGCAAAGGTCAGCTGTGGATCTTTATGTAACATCTTCAATAAACTCAGTCTTTAGTAGATCAGTATGTTTATGCTATAACAGTGTAAGCAATGTGTGCGGAGGCTTACTTGCGTCCCGATGAGCTCGCCATTCTTGTGCGCGACCAGGCCGTTTTCAGAGAAGACGTAGTCGTAGTCGGTGATAACTGAGGAAGAAAGACCAAATAGTTATAATCCAAAAAATAGAGACCAAATAAGCCAACTGCTGTCTGGTGGTCTCTTTGGACTACGAGAAATAAACTCATTTTTGAGAAGAAGTGCATGAAGAAGCCTACTGATGTCATTCTTTCGGTCATTTTTCTCTTACACAGCAGTGGGCGATCTTATGGACAAAGAAGAACCAGGTGTTGTTCAAGATGGTTGTGGAACAAGCTAGGAAGCTGATGGTCTCGTTGAACTCTAATTCTGCTGCTACCGTTTAGGATGTTGTTTTGTTCAGAGCTGGTGGTGCTCGTTGAAACCTTTCGCCTGTAATAAGTTCCTTTAGATTTCGTGGTTCAGTGGAGTTCGTGTGGGAGTTGTGGTTTATTTTGTGGGGGGGGGGGGGGGGGGGGGGGGGGGGGGGGTTGTAAAAGTGGTGAGCGGTGGTGCTCCTGGTTGACTGTGCTTGAACTCTTGTAAAACTTCTGCTTTCTTATAAAGCATGGCAATGTGCCTTAATTCAGAGAAATAATCCAATTGCTTAAAGTTGCATACGAGGTGTGTGAACAATGTTGATCTAAGCAAGCTCTCTTGCTGTCTCTGAACATAATAGGCTGAGTACCTGATTTTCCGAGCTGCTCGGAGATCTTGACCAGATCGGAGCCCCCACCACGCCCACGGTCACATTCTGCAGAGAACCACACGCACCCGTGCATACAGTGAGTAGTCTCGCTCAAGAAACGTACCGTGCGAATGAGAGAATCAAACAGCAAGAATTCACCTCGCGCAGCCGCTTCATGAACTCGAGCATCTCCGGCGTCACCTCCTTGCGGGGCGCGGTGAGGGTGCCGTCGACGTCGAACAGCGCGAGCACCCCGCGTTCTTCCTCGCCGCCGCCATCGCTACCCTCCTCCTGCTGCTGTTGCTGCTGCGAGAAGAGACGGGATGCTCCTTCTCGCGGCCGCGCGTTGATATAGCAGCGCTGCCGGGATCCCGGGGAGGAGGTGGCGTGCGCTGGAGAAAGTCAGCTTCGCGGCGCCGATCCAGATGCGCTCGGGATTGAACAAGGAGACGACGATGACTCAGGGTGCAACCGGTATTGGGCCGACCGCGGCGCCGCTACTTTCAGCCCATTTAGGTGAAGAGGCGAGCATCCACGGAACTGGAAAAAAAAACAACGCGGCGTATGCGGGGATGCCGCATCGCGCCGCGAGCGACTAGGTCGGGCGAGGGAACTCCGGTCGCAGGAGAGGGCTGAGGGCTCAGGCGGTCAGGCCGCTCCGGCGCTCCGTCCAACGCCGACCGCCGCCGCAGGGGAGGGCTCCTCTCGCCTCCGGGTCCCTTTCCCTCTCGCCATGGCCGCCCTTCATCCTCCGCCTCCGGGTCCGGGGGGCGCCCTTCCTCCTCCGCCTTCGGGTCCCTCTCGCTCGATTCCCTGCCTCGATTCAGATGGCGGTCGATGGCGGCGAAACCAGAGCATGGCACGGACGGCGTGGGTAAGGTGGTCGACCAAGAGATCGATGGCGAACAACACACGCGCACGGACGGCGGCGGTGATCCCACGATGCGCACAGACGCCGCCGGCGGGAAGCGGCCGCAGTCCAAGACGGCTCTCTCGTCAAGAAGCGCAACGAAAGCTCCACGTCCCACAATCATCAAGGTTAGCTTGAAGTTTCATATGGTTTTGTTCTAGAATTGGGGATGACCGAATGTGCTCCAAATTGCTGCATTCCCCACACCGTCTTCAAGTTACTATCATACATCATGATTGTCTGTTAGATTTTCTGCAAATCCTGACACCAAACTGGCTGTCGAGGTGTCTCAACATTCTGGTGTTCTGTAGGAAGAAACACTGAAATGTACACAAGATGAATCTTTTTACCTTGTTTAAAAAAACATGAAGATTTACCTTAGATACATGATTTGCTTTCAGGCGTGCTATGTAATATACTGTTCTATACTACTAATAAGCATGTGCAAAGTTGTGAATTCCACATTTTCACTCCCTTTTATGTAATGTTTTCAACTGAGTGTTTGTTTTCAACTGAATAGTTCATCCGTAACAGTGCTCTTTGATTGTACTGAAACGATGTGTGTTTCTTCATTAAGGATGAGTGTTTTCTCAATATTTGACCTGGAAGGGGGCAGTTTCTTGTTCACTAAAATCTCATAGCATAACAAGCACTAAGGATGAGTGTTTTCTTAATATTTGTCTGCTGTTGTATGTCGCTGCAAACATCACATAGAAAGGATCCTTTATTTCTATATGAAGCTCCAAACATCAGATGGTTTTTCCTCAAGTTCACATAGGTTTGCTAGAGAGAACAATGCAAATCCTTCTCTCATTTTGAATTTTGAATATTTTTATTTTAGTCACGGTCATACACTGGATACTAAACAAGAACGCCAGGGAAGCTGTCAGACACTTTGGCAAAGCTCCAGGAGTACCACACAGCCCACCAAGCCATATGTTCGCTTCAGGGTTTAAGTTGCAGCATTTTTGGCACCCTTATGTCATATTGCTCTTGTTACCTGATAGTTCATCATCATCGTTTTTTGGGTGCCAGAATCAGTACTGTTTGCCAGAATCTTGTGTTAATGAATATTCAGAAGCAGTTAATATTCAGAATCAGTACTGTTTTAGATGCCAGAATCCTTTTGTACTATCAGAATCAGTACTACCTGAGTGATCAAGCTAGGACGTCCAACGAGCTAGCCTAGCGAGCTAGCAAGCTAGCGTAGCGAGCGGCGCCGCAAAGAGCCGTGGCGCATATACGGTTAATACGCGGCATACCGTGTACGAATAGCGGCGCATGCGGCGCGCGCGACTACCGCAGAGCGTCCCGTTTGCACCTTGAACGATGACGCACGATGGCGATGACGCGGCGTGCCGACGACGCGCGCCGCGTCACTCGCGCGCGTGGGTTTTGGTCCGTGCGACTGGAGTGTGGGCCCTGGCGTGAGGTGTCTGGGTGACGTGGCAGGATGTGGGACCCACGACTTGAGCTCTGCACCGAAAGTACGCCTCCAGTGAGACAAGGCGCACACCATTCAACACGTTTTGCACTTAATTCACTGTCTATCTAGTATAAATGGCAATCATTAATTTGTCATAAATGATGGCCAATAGATAGGGGGTGGCCGGGGTGGAGGAGACGAATCGAGGGAGAGAGCGACCGAGAGAGCGCGTGTGAGAGGGGGGAGATAGAGGGAGGAAGAGAGAGTGAATACCACCGAGATAGAGCAAGGAGGAGCGACGGAGAGAGAAGGAGGGGGGCGAGCCGTGATGGCCGACGGAGACGAGGGAAGCGAGAAGTTGATGACCGTGAAGGAAGCCACCTTAGAGGAGGTTGATGTTAAAGATTATGTCCCTGATATCCTCGTCGTAGAAGCCCATCGCCTCGATGATGGTGCTACAACTATGGTATGTGCGTCTTCCCTGCTCTTTCCTTCCATGTATTTGTTTTCGACCTAGATTGATCTGAGTTACTCTCACCGTCATCTCCATTCATGCATGCATGATAGTACTACACATACCATATCGTGATCTTGATGTGCATGATGGAGATGAAGGTCATGAAGCGTGTACTCAAGGGGAGGGCGACTTGCAGGGACAAGACAACACTACAAGTGAGTTATAAGTTAAATTTATCCGTATTTAGATGAATCTTGACGATAGAGATGAGATCCAAGGTGTGAATGACGATTTGTGGTTTGTGTGAAGGGCAAGTACATTGGATTCCTGAGGGATGGGTGATGGAGATAAGGGCTGGATGGGAGGGAAAGAAAAGAAACTTTTCAAGGTAGGTAAATGAAACATCCACTTGATATATAATTTATATATAAGTATGAGGGATTGAAGTTTGGACCATGTAACATGGCATGTGAATAGGTGATTCACTTCTAAAACATTTTAAAGGAAAAAATCACTTTGACCCATGTAGTGGACGGATATTTTAGAATTTGAGCTAACTTTGTCTATGATCCTTTTGACCTCACATACTATTTTCTCACACTAGCAATGTTGTCAAAGACCATATGTACCCACCTCACATGCCACCATGGAAATATCTAACTTAAAAGTTGATATTTTCTTAAGCATGGTCTACTATGTGTTATCAAGAGAAACTCAGACTATCCAAATTTTGAGACTCCAAAAGTGCTTTACAGTGCACTCTAAATTTTGTACGGTTTCTCTAGGGTGTGTGCAAAGTTAGACTCTCTAAACTAGAGACTCTAAGCTAGAGACTATGAACTTTCTTTTTCTACATTTCTCATATCCTTTGTCACCCAAACTTTATTTCATTTTCAAAATTTATAGAAAAGAAAACACATGCATAGATAATAAATTTTGCACATATTATCAAACTCCCACTTATCAAGCAAGGCCACACGCCTCCTCATCATCAAAGAAATCTTCAAATTCATCATCGAATGATGACCATGAGTAGTCTTGAGAGTCCATAAAATTGTCATCCCAATGCTCACTCATCAACATCAAATAATTAACATTGTCAATGCTTTTGTGTTGAATTCATTACACAAAAGAGAAAAAAAGAAAAATTAGATTCAGAGAGTGCGTCGAACACCCGGAGGGACCTTCACACTCACTGGGAAGGGCTGCGGTGATGAGGGAGTATGTTGGCGGGAAAGAACGGGAGGAGGGGCTTGATAAGGAGAAGGGGAGGTCCTCAAGAGTCGGGAGGATGAGGGGTAGGAGCATGGCCACCCGTTTGATTGTGACCACCAGGCTTGAGCGTGGGGTTTCAGGAGGCTCTGAGGTCGTATGGGGACTCAGATGAGGAGGAGGCGACAAAGGTAGAATTGATACGAGGCGGTGCTGGCTATGGCTCCCGCGGGTGGCGGGGAAACCTTAGAAGGATGCTGGGGTGCTGGACACCGGGACGGCTCCGCGGGCGGTTGAAGGTAGCGGCGGGAGGTCGAATGAGGTATGATGTGCTATGGCTAGGTGCGGGCGGGGGGGGAGTGTTAGGAACGAGTGGGACCTAGAATTTTCTTGGCACTGAAAGCAGTGGGTACCGCAGATTTCCACCCTTGTTTTTTCAATTAGATTTTCGAGTGTATCATAATTTTTTTGCAGTTTGGTGTGTTTAGGGACTGTGCTATTTTTTTTTGCACCCGAACTCTAAAAAAGAGTTTTTACAGTTCCTATGTTTTTACAGGGTGTGCTACAGTTGCTCTAAGACCTAGATTAAATTGAAATTTGCTAGTTTAGTTCCATTTAGTATCTGCTAATAGTATTGAATGATGATGGATAATAAGGCTTTCACCTTGGTAAGATTTATTATTGGTACGAGATCATGTAACTACTCTTGAACACTTTTGCAGTTCTTTGTTCATAAATCTTCTGGAGTGTTATTATCATCTAAAAAAGATGTATTGGCCTTTGAAGAAATAGTAAAAGAGACAAAGATCCCACCATTACGATGGCCATGTAAAGAAAATGTGTTGGTCTTTCAAGAAGTAGTAAAACAGAGGAAGGCCTCCAGAGGCATCACTGAAAAAGAGTGTGATACAAGCTCTCAAGATAATGTAAGTTTATAAATGACTCTACATACTTCTAACGTTGAAAGAACATTGCATCTGTTTTAAATTTTCAAGAACTAAGATATGCTCTTATGTATACATAGATACTTGCACAACTGGAATTCTTCACATGGCGCCTGTCAGCTGGATGGGTGAAAGAGACAGTTTTCAGAAAATGCGACCAAGGAGTAAAGAAAGATCTGGTATAAATATATCACACTTGCCTCTTTTTTCTTTTAACGTGTAAAGCATATTGTGCTTATTCGTTTACTCATTGTTGGTTTTTGTTTTCTAATCATTAAATTGTTTGGTTATGCAGTATTTTACCGATCCTATTAGCCATCTTGTATTTCATACAAAGAAGTCTGCTGAGCAATACTTTTGGACAAAGAAAAACCGTAAAGATGGTTGTTCACCGACACTAAGTGTCACCAAGAAGTACTTTTCTGATGAGCACAGAACATGCCTGGTAATTATTACTTGTTCTATGTTCTTTTTGTTTTATTTTTCAAATTAGTTGAGTAGCACTCTTATCACCAAAGATTTCTTTCTAATGGCCTCTACGTCTTCTAAAAACGTAGATATTTCCTAAACTTGGGAGTTTAGGTGCACTCAATCAGAGTACCTAAGCTCTTAGTTCACCTTTTAAGATATCATTATCTTCTGTCATTGTCAAAATTTGATCCAACACATCCACGAAGAAGAAATACAAGATTTACTCTGTTTCTACTAAACTACGTGGGCATTTTACTTGTCTAGTCTCATAAACATGCAACTAACTCTTTTCATGTTCTAGTGGAGTTTTTCTAAAAACAATTTATTAATGTTGTTTTCTTTCCATCCTACCTAACCATTTGAGTTTTTTTTTCCAGATGAAAGATGCTTAGATGGTCAATATGTTGAGCCGGAGGAAGAGAAGCCTGAAACTGCAAGAACTAGAGCAACAGGCAATGACTTCCTCACAGGGTAGGGTGGTAGGAAGCAACAAAGGCCAAGAGGAACACCGAGAGAAATATTGAAGAAACCAGAGCATTTAAGGGCAGTATATTTTGTCCCCAACAAAAGAAAATACTGCCATTTTGAAGCTACTATTGAGGTTCTTCACCTTGTACTGTGTACTTGTATGGTGGTTCTGTTGCAAAACTTGTAACTAAAGGGTGGCGCCAGGAGGTTTTCGTCCCATTGTCCGACTCCGGCGACGGAGTTGGACAGTGGGTTTCCTCCTAGTGCGTCCAACGCATTTTCCGTTTTAGCTATTTTTTACTTTACTATTGTTGTCGAGACTTCTGTTGTCTCGTTATTTGAAACAGGGTAACCGAGTTTGAAATTTTAGCCTCCCATGGAACAAATTTCTGCAATGAATTTGCCTAAGTAGTCCCAATATGTATTTTCCCTATTTTTTACTTGGTACTGAACCGTGACCATCAACATGGCATACATAACATGGCCCTGATTCTGGCAAGTTGATTGCAACAAGGAACATCATAAACAACATCATAAATACCCGAAAAAAAAACATCATAAACAACATCACAAGACCAAACTATCGATTGGAAGCAGTGCAGATAGCACCATGCAACTCGCTGGTTGTGGATGGACAGTGGTTTTTCAGGTTGATTGATTCCAGCCACCGTAGCACTCCTCCTCCTCGCTTTCCTGCAGGATTAACATAGGTTTCCCAATTGATTAGCCATGGATTACAGACTAGTCCTCCCGTCAGAGATGCCATACAGAATATGGCGCGACGATGAGCCGAGTGCAGAAATGTTGTTTACCTCTGCAGGGGTGAAGGTGAGCGCGATCTTGATCTCCCGCGGTACTCCTCGTCCTTGACGACCCGGTGCACGGCCGGCGGCAGGCTGCCTTCCAGGAACACCGCCTCCAGCGGGATGCTGAAAAGGAAAAGTTCAGTCAAAACAAAGTTCAGAAGCAGCATCTGAAGCTTCAGAAATATTTGTTGTGTGCTGGCTCTGAACTTTGTGCAGCTGGTACTAAGGATTGATCAGAGCTGTATGATGTGTTTGGGTATTTGACCATGCTTCTCCGACGAGGTCGTCGGCCGAGAAGGCGTCGCTGTCCATGATCTTGACGCTGAGCTCTGCAGCGTTGCCGGAGACGGCGAAGACGAAGGTCTCGTTCCACTCAGGCTCGCCTCCTTCTCCTGATATATGAGTTGAAGCATGCAGAAAGCTGTTAGGATGAGATGATCATTTGCTAATAGAAAGAGAGTGATGGTGATCGGAAAGATACAGGATACCTTTCGCGACGGTGCTCTTCTGCTCTTTGCTGCGGCAGGTGAGGATCACGTAAGGGTCCATCTTATCTGATCCACCATATATCAAACATCAGTACATCACACAAAGCGTATAACGAACAACCTAATATCACAATTAACTGTAGTTTCATTTTGTTCTGATCGATCATCAAAATCCGTCATCTCTTCCATGATCTGTCCGACAGTCCCGAGTTAGTTGCACTCGGTCTCGATGACTTGATCATAGGTTGACCTCA